>KB644853.1:359382-429653 GCA_000347475.1 Penicillium paxilli ATCC 26601
CCCCGCCTTGAGGGTATTATCAGCCATAATCATAGCTCCAGGTCTCAGATACGGCTGGACAAGCTTGACAGCTGGGAGTGCAAGTGGAGTCCAAACTGGATATAATCAGCAAAGCCCAGTTATTCCGAAGACTATAGGAAGGTTCAAGTTGAACACTATTACTCACTATCCAGAAGCAAAAAGTCAACTGTACCCAAGTCCTTGGAAAGAGTTTCTCGTAGATCACCGATTCTCAAATCGATTACACCTCGAATCTCATCACCGGCTTGCTCCCAGTTCTCTTGCGCAATGCTGGCCTTGGAGGGTTCCTTCTCCGTGGCGATGACACGGCCTTGCTTCTGCTGAGACTCGGAATCGGACTGGGCTCCACGAGCAGCATTTTGGGCAACGGCTAGTGCGAGATAGATCGTGCTCACGCCGAAACTGGTTCCCGCCTCAACGACTGTTTTGGCATTGATGCTGCGCAGGATGTGGTAGATAAGCTCACACTTGTCCTGGTCCAGAGCGATGAACTTGTCGCGCATGATATCGTCGAACTCATCGCTGCATTGCTGTGGGAGAGATGCCCAGTCAACCTTTAATTCTTGGGTAAGGGACTCAGAGTGTAGGGCTTGGAGGAGAGTGCGCAGGTGGGGGCTTGCAGTGAGCGGGGATGGTGCCATGGTGAACGGATGTTTGGGAAGATGATTCAAGCTTTTTTATCTGATGAAATACTAATATTTGGACACAGTGTGTACTATTGTTTGTATAAATACCTGAAATTGGTGAGTGAAGAATATGAGTCACTCGATACGAAGGAGAAACTACTATGCACCTTTTGTCAAATGCCATGGCGGGTAGGGCATCGGTATTGCATGGGACCACTCGGATGTTGAGGGCTTACAAGATGCCGATGCTGTGCATGTGTTCCAGTGTGCCTTTTCCTTTAGCTAATATGATACTAAACTTCAGCCCTATGCAGTAAGCAGAGGCACAGGAATCCCCTCTCATCTTTTTATCCTTTTCTTCCATTATTTTACATGGTCCGTCTTCTGCTCTAGCAAATCTGCGTAGCTATTTAATGATCGTCCGATCAGATTGACCATCTCCCAAATATAATCCGCGGTGAATAGACGTGCCCAGAGTCTGGTGACCGCAGAACTAAGTCTTGTATTAGTCGCCAAGAGCCACTCGCGTGAGACACCATGCTGGACCTCCATCACCATCTCCAATACAAAATCCCTCAAGCGGGTCTCCTGGTTCGTCAGAGCAGGATCAGGATTCGCTACAGTGACCGCCTCCAACCACTTGGCCAGAAGCACAGCGCATTCGAGCGAGCATAGGGCGTGCTGGTTTGACCATAGCGTGACCTGCGAGTGGGCCACGAATCCGATCCCGAGCTTCACTGGGGTACTAAGGGCGTGCGCACAGTGGAGCGCCGCTCGCGTTAAACGGTCTCCACGTTGCACTGAGAGATTATCATTGAGACTGGCGGCAATTTTCACCGGGTCCCAAAGATGTAGCTGCCTTGCTGACCCGCAGTCTGCATTAAGCCGGATATATGCTAACCGGAGAAGGGCCGCGGAGGTGAAGGATAATGGGCCATGTGGACTGAGTGGGTCAATCGATGACTCTTGATTTCGCTCCCAGCACTGACACCATCTTTCTAATGCCTGCTCCACTGCCATGAGGCCTGGTGTCGAGGCAATCGGCGAGCCCAATCTATTATAACGTGAAAGAGCTAGTCGGCTCGCTTTGGTCATCACCCAGATGTCCTGGAGCAATGCATGGATCAATATAACTCCACCCAGCGATGAGAATCGTTGCTCCATCGCGTTGTCGGGAGAGAATAGAGCCGATAGAGCATCTTGAAGACCGGGCTCTCCTCCAAAATTCTGGCTTCGTATGGCCTGCCATTGTTCTGGGCTCGACGCCTGCCATTCCCGCTCTGAGCAAGGTAGGTCTAAGCAAATCTCCTCCGTCAAGACTACCGGCGGTATGTCAAACACAATTGTCTGAATATTAAAAAAGCAGAAGACGATGAGTTTGGCGCGTTTGACGCTCTCGCGTCGGATCCAACTCGCCCAAGAGCCATCCTCTTCCGGTAAAAGGTTCAGTCCATCCTTATTCAAAAGGGTCGCCATCAGGCTGCGGAACGACAACGCATCATGATATGGTGGATTATCCACAAACCATGATGATACAGACATTAGCATCATGACTGCCTGGATTGTTTCCAGTGTGTCGATATCGTTAGCTGCGTTCACAGTGGGCAATTTACCCGTTTGAAACACCCTACGGAAATGTTCCAGAGTGATAGGTTTAGCAATCAGGTATAAGCGCATGCTCGTATCAGGCTCTCGGCTATATCTAGCACCTAGCGCAGCCATTGATAAAAAGACTGGGAGACCTAGGGAATCCACGTCTAATGTTGGCTTATGCAGCATCGGATAATGATCGTGGAACCCCATCAGATAGCCAGTTAGACATCGAGATAATGCATGGCGTGACGGTAATGACGGATTTGGGGCCACATTCTCAAAGCCCTTGAGAAGGGTGAGTATTTTATCACGGCATTGAGTTGTCACCGGGACGAATCCCGTGGGCTGCCGGGCCTTAGCTGTTGTTTGATAACCTTCCGGTTGAAGCGAAGGTAAGTGCGCTCCATGCCGAGGGAGTACTGAGCTTGAAGGCGTTGACACCGTCTCCGTGGGAGTACGATCCCTTTCGGAGGACTGTTCATAATCGGTGACTGGTGAAAACAGCAAAGGCGGGAACAGAGGAAGAGGTTGAAAGGCGGGGGAGAAGGGGTGACTTGGCAGGGGAACACTGTCAAGGAAGGAGGTGAAGTCGTTCCCCGTATACGAGTTCGATGCAATGCTATCCAGTGGATAACCAAAGACCGAGCTCTCCATTGGAGTCGTCAGGCCTGCTGACGGTGTTTGTGGGGTTGGATTCGACAGCTGGGTCCCGGGCGGCGCGGGGGTCTGGCGCAGGTTGTCCGGGAATTGGACATTAGTGCCCGATGAAGGCAAATGAGAATGACCATGGTTGGCTACCACCGATGCTAATGTATCCAGGCCATCGCATCCCGGACGAGCAGGCGAGGGTGACTGTATGTGGCTTGCGGGGCTATCTGCGGTCTGATGTGTGAGTCGTTCATGGCGGGCCAGCAGGTCTCTAAGTAGAAATCGCTTTTAGCAAGTAGAAAAGTATATGAGGATGTCGAGACTGAATGACGTACTTTCGCGTAAAGGCCTTGGGGCACTGGTCACAGGTATAGGGTTTCTCCTTAGTGTCTAACGAACATTTTGTTAGCAGGCGATGGTGACGGCTATCAGGGGGAAACGCAGGGGAGTGAACCCACGTGAGCGATCGTGGCGTTGGAGATGTTCAAGGCGAGCAAAGGCCTTCGGACACCGACGGCACTGATATGGTTTGCTGTTAGCACTCATGGCCGTTGGAGGGCATCATGGTGCATGGAGATGGGGGAAATGGGTGGGGGAGAAGTTTGGAGTTGAAGTTGGAGAGGGAAAATGCGGAGAAGAAAAGCCTGTCAGTGCCGAGCAGGACCGGTACAAGTAGAAATCAGCATATAATGCATATTTTTAATTGAATGGGCAGGAATACGAATACAATTGCAAAAAATGAAGTGATTATTTAAATTGAAAATTTATTGGTCTTGACTGAAAACATATAGTGAGGGCAAGTATAAGCAGAATACTACTGTTAATGTTCTCCAATTCGGAGAACTTGAATGCCCGCGATCACTGAGTTCCAGTCACTTACAGTACTCCACTATCTGGGCTGTACACTAACTATACAACTACCAATTGTAGATATGCTAAAGGCACTATAATTGAACTATATTATCCTGCTAGTATATTCTCTAACATTCAATTAATTGTATACTATTATAGCTTATGTTAAGTACACTAAGTATAGTATAGTAGTAAGTAAGTATAGTGTATTCACCTCCAATGAGTCTCTCACAGGCAGCACGTGGGATCTGCTGATCGACAACCCTTGCAAGAACAACCACCACCACCACGTCCTCTTTCAACTTCATACTCTCGAAGGCTCCCCCTCAAACCCCCTCGCAATGGCCCTCCGATGGCGACGGCGTATTCTGGTTACTTTCTTTACTCTACTGACCGCCGCAGTGGTGGGCTACATCTGCTGGCGCATCCTTGCCTTTGCTCAACTGTTTGGTCTCTTCAAGCCGCATTCTGGCATTCGCATCACGCAGAATGAAATTGCCGCCGCTCACAAAATCAAACCTGATCTTCGGAATCCCACAGTCCCCAAAATAATTCACCAGATATTTCACAATTGGCACGATGTGAATGACGATACTCTTCGACCAGACTGGGCGGCAGCCCGGAAAACCTGTGTTGATCTCCACCCTGGCTGGGAGCATATGGTAAGTTTACTGTATTCATAAACCGCAGGCACTGAAAAATGTCGTGTCGCCGGAAAATTGTCAACTTCTTCTAATTAAGACTAATCAAACTTCTCAGTTATGGACGAGCAAAACTTCGCGCCAGTTCATTGAGGACAAATTCCACTGGTTCCTCTCTACATACGACAGATACCCATATGCTGTACAGAAAGTAGATGTGGTCAAATACTTTGTCCTTCGCTACTATGGTGGGATCTACATCGACTTGGACAATGTACGTCAATCAATTCATATCCAGCACAAAGACCTCCTAGGCATTGTCATTGAAGATAGCATCTCTATCGTCTGACCCCATACCTTTGGGTACCCTAACTATAGTGCCTGTCAGCTAATCCCAGACCTTTTAGGGATGTGCTGCGAACCTGGAGCCTCTCACATACTATCCAGCCTTTACCACTGATGGTGGCCATGGAGCACTAAGTAACAACATCCTCGGCGGACAGCGCGGGCATCCACTGTTTTTCCTCTTGACGGATAACCTCGCCCACTGGCAAGTGAACTGGTTACTCCCTTACGCCACTATAATGTACGCAAGTGGGCAGTGGTACTTCACAGCCATGTGGGAAAAGTATCATTCATTACTCTCCCGAAAAGAGATTCACAGCATCAGTGAAACGGGATCGGCCCCTCTGCATCATATTCTGATGGATATGCGTCCCGGCTCGGACCCCTGGGTCTTTTTTACCCAGGTAGATGGGAACTCGTGGGCTCATTGGGATAACCGAGTGTTTTCATACATCGGAGACAATATTGCCTTTATTGTTCTATTGGTGGTGAGCTTGGTCTTTATTGCCGGCTGGGCGTGTATGCGATGCTCGGCTTCTCGCAGGCCTCGCGATGCAGAGCATAAGCGATCATCAGCATAATTTAGCCTTCAGGTGCAGTTATAGCCCCATGACAGATCAGATAGGACGTCCTATAATAATTGAGAGTTTTGTAAAGTTAAGATATCCTCTATTCATCTGGACCTTATCTACCCAGAGGCGCTAGTCCTCTCTATGATTTCTCCACATACTTTCCAGTCGTCCCATCTAGCTGCGCCTCCAAGACCGCACCCTTGCCATCCAAAACACTCTGGATAGCCTCAGGCAACTTCTGCGACAACTCCGCTACCGTTGATGCCCGACCAGCCCACATCTCCCCACCAGCCGCAGCCTTCGCGATACCAGCATAATCCGGCGTCGGCGCAAACGAAATATTCAGATCCTCATTCGTAGCACGCGAACCATCACCGCTGGGATGAACCAGCAACATGCTACGACGCGGAGCATTCCACCCCTTATTGTTCAGAACAATCGTCAAAACAGGAATGCCATACCGGCGTGAAATCCAATACACCGACCCGGGAACGGAGAAGAGGAAAGTTCCATCGCCAACAACCTGCACGACGAATTTGCCCTTACCGGGTCCTCCGTGCTGGACATCTGAGGCAAGTTTGATACCCAATGCTCCACCACCGCTCCAGCCTAGACCTCCGCCGCCACAGTTGATCCATGAATTTGGCAGGGTGGCTGATACCTGGTCTGCGACGAAGTGTGTGAGGGTTACCGACTCGATTGCCCAGATTGCGTCGTCCGGACAGCCCTTTCGTACTTGAGCCATGAGATAGTTCACGTTCAAAGATGCATCGTCGCCTCCTTCTGGAGCAACAGCGAGATCAGTGATTTCTTGTCGTCGTGCCAAGTACTCTTCATCGCGGCGTTGGCCCAAAGTGATATTCTCTTTGGAACCGATGAACTGCTGCAGTGCGCCTTTGCTTGCGACATGATCGTTAATCTGCTTCAGGGCCGTAACAGAATCAGCTCGGAAGGTGGCCATGGACGGGATGTAGAAGACGGGAATCTGCTGCTTCAAGGGATCCACGTCGATGTGAATAATCTTGGCTGTCTCGGACGGCTTGAATTGAGTCGGTACCCAGGGTACATCACAGTCAATGACCAAGATAAAGTCGGCGGATTTAACCAACTCATGACCCGGATACCGCAGACTCAACCAAGCAGGGTGGTTAGCCGGGAAACACATGTCACTACCACCAGTATCCAACACGCGAATACCCTTGAATGTATTGGCAAGCGTCACCAGCTCCGTCACAGCTTGAGCCTGTCGTCCCGTATACCCAACAATCACCAAAGGATTCTGCGCAGCCGCCAACTCCGACGCAATCAACTCAATCCCAGCAGGAGGCAAAGCAGCCGGCGCAACAGGGCCCCAAACCTTCCGATCCAACTGATAAGGCTCAATATCCTCCTCCATAACCTCACGCGCACCAACAAGATAAACCGGACCCTTCGGATCACTAGTAGCGAATTGCAGAGCACGATTAACAATCTGCTTCACATTCTTACCAGACTTGATTTCACCCGAATACCGACAATATTGCGAGACGATCTGTTTCTGATCCGGCACATCTTGAATCCAGTGGATATACTCCGTTCTTGATCCGCGTACCTCGCCTTCAATCGTATACGGCGAGAGACCGGCGAAGATTAGAACAGGTGCACGACCGCATGAGGCGTTGTGAACTGCTGCGCCTAGTCCTTGCGTTCCTACATCGACGTGGACGATTACCGCCTGTGGCTGGCCTGTTAATCGGGCGTAGCCGTCGGCCATTGATAGTGCGACCATCTATATTTACCCCATATTGTTGTCAGTGTGGGGTTCTCTCCAGGGCTCTCAATTGTTCATAGCTTTTGTAGATCATGATCTAATAGATCGAGGGATTTTCCGAGGGTAGCCGGGGGAGGAGGGGTAGGCGTGGGTCAGGGTCAATTGTGTAATCGTCGACGTACCTCATTGGGACACGTTATGATCGTGGGGAATTGGTCTTTCTTCTCTTTTTGGCCTTTTACCATTGCCTCCAGGATGGAAGGGTGGTCGGAGCCCAGGTTGACGAAGACATGGGTTACGCCGCCCTATGCGGGGATTAGCATGGTATTCTCGGCACATTCGCATAAGACATCAAATTTTGGGATGTCCGTTATTGAATATCAGTACCTACCTCCCATAGAGCTTCGAAAAACGCAAATGACGCGGTATAAACCCTGGATCATATCAGTTGAGGTTCATCAAATGTTTCGTGCTAGTGGTGTACAACGAGGTGGGCACATACATGACTGCTTTCTAATCTTTCAATCAATCGCCTGATAGTAAGAAGAAAGAACAAATAGCGGACTTGCAAAGTACAAATAGTACTTCGCTCGACTGGAAATCAAGACAGTCAATGAGGGGAATGTGGAGATCTGCTTTATCAGCTTGACGCTGATCTGGGGAACCTTAGGCGGAACTTGTCTACCCAGATGCTGTACTTCGGACACAAGTCCGAGCTATTCGATGAGGAGGCGTGGGGGTTCTTCCATATACAGCCCTGCAGCTATCGGTGCTCTTTTGCCGAAGAACCAGTGGAATCATACATACCAGTCTATCCTGCATGATTTTTCTGCGCCCCCTCGCATCTGATTCATCTGATCCGAGTCTCACTGGCATGTATCTGCTGGCTCGATATGCAAACAGTAGCCTCGGATTGGAGCCGGCATGATCAATACGTAAAGTAGACAAAGCTTGAACCTTGGCCAACAGTGTTTACCGAGTCCCCCACGTAGACTCGGTGATATAACTCCGTTCACTGTTGATTAGGTACACATCGTAACCGAAATCGGGATTATGCTATGTCATTGCTTGTGTCAGAGGTAGTTACTCTTTGCAGGTAAGCCAAACTTGCCAGCTGGGAGATCTGCCAAACCCAATTCAAGAGATCATGAGGAGGTAGTACTATTTGACTCTAATACTACAAAGTCAGATTGAGATGTATGTATCTTGTTGGTATTTCGAGGATATCCATAATTTAAACCGGCATTTTGCATTTCATTAATAGACCGGTAGTGGTACTGTAACCGAAGGTCACACATGGATGATTGCAGATAACCCAAGGTGTATCACACTTTGGACCTCAGTGTTTAGAGTGAAGTATTTAGATAAAAGGGGGGAAACACCCTTCCTGTCCTCTGACCAAAGGTCACATAATGCCGATTTGAAAGCAGCTTCGCTCAATGACGCGCCCATATGATAAGGACATAGTCGACGTCGCGCAGTACGTCTTTCACTATACCATTGACGAAGACGATGGAACAGTATGGGAACGAGCTAGAACGGCTCTTCTCGATGCACTAGGATGTGCCATAGAGACTGCAGCTACAAGCTCAGAGGCTCAAATGCTGATCCAGCCCATCGTCCAGGGCATAGTAGTTCCTGATGGATTTCGAGTACCTGGCACAAGCTTACAGGTTGACCCTGTCGAGGGCGCTTTCGACTTGGGCGTCTTGATCCGATATCTCGATCATAATGATGCGCTGGGTGGAGCAGAATGGGGTCATCCGTCAGGTGTGTTTTGCTCATTGGAAACATCAACATCCATTGTCTAAAAGGATTATTGATCGATGAGCGCAGATAATCTAGCAGCCATTCTATCCGTGATGGATTGGTTATCTCGCGCAGCAGCTTCAGGCCGAATCATACACAAGGGTCCTCCATTGACGATGAAGACGTTGTTAGAAGCGCTGATAAAAGCCTACGAGATACAAGGATGTTATCAAATGCAGAATGCATTTAACAAGTATGGAATTGACCATGTGGTATTGGTTAAACTAGCATCGACTGCCGTTGTATCCTGGTTGTTAGGTTTGACCGAGGAACAAACCATGGCATCTATCTCTCATGTCTGGATGGATGGACAGCCAAATCGAGTTTATCGCTCGAAGTCTAATACAATTCCACGGAAAGGGTGGGCAGCAGGCGATGCCGCTCGAAGAGCAGTGCAAATTGCGTTATATGCCAGGGCGGGCCAGCCTGGCGCACCAGAAGCTTTGACTGCAAAGCCATGGGGCTTCCTGGATCGAACATTTGGTGAGGAGGGGTTTAAGTTTCCCCGGCCTTTCGGAACGTGGACGATTCGAAATGTTTTCTTCAAAACGATGCCGGTAGAGGGCCATGGGATTTCAGCAGTGGAAGCGGCTCTGATTCAGCTCCGGCGGATGGTGGACAAAGGCATGGTCGAGCCAGTGAAGCAAATTGAGCGTATAGAGCTGCGCACCTCCGCTGCGGCCAATTTAATCATCAACAAGCAAGGACCTTTGCAGAATGCTGCTGACCGAGATCATTGCATCCAGTATGTGGTTGCTTTATCGTTCTTGAAAGGTAGTGCCCCAGAAGCGGCCGACTACGCCGACCAAAGTCCATGGGCAGTCCGTGCCGACCTGGCGAACCTCAGAACCAAGATAAGCGTTCAGACAGATCCACAACTCACTCGGGATTATTTGGACCTAGAAGTGAAGAGGATCGGCACTGGATTGACTGTGATTCTTGTTGACGGCACGGTGTTTCCTGAGGTTCTGGTCGAGTATCCGATAGGCCATGTGCGAGAGCCAAGGACAAAAGCAGTTCTCGAAACAAAATTCCTGCGCAACATGGGGCAAATGTTTTCACAGTTAGAGACAGCCAAGATAATGGAGGCCGTCAGGAACATGAATATGCCGATCATTCACCTCATGGACTTGCTTGCTCGGCCGGGGCCTAAAGGAAGACTATGAATGGGATCGCGTTAATTTGGCGGACCAGTACTTGTTCTGTCTTCATATTCAGAAAACTTTCAATCGATCTTGCCAACTCCCTTCAAAGTCAAGTAGACATCTGTGCCCCATCCCCAAAGACTTTGAACTGCGATGCTGCCACCAAAGTACTCAGCATAGGCACGGCTGAGAGGCAACCCATAACCAAGACCAGCAATGCTACTCAAATGGCCACCAGAGCCAGACAGGGTATTAAGGGCATCAAGGTTCCCATTTCCCGAATTGTAGAAGTCCATATCAGAGAAAGTGGTAAAACTGTACGACCAGATATGAGGCAAAACCTCAGGAGGAATACCACCACCCCGATCACGAATACGAATTGTGATACTTTGCGACGAAGGATTCGAGTATCCAATCGCCTCATTCGTAGAAGTCGTATCCTCACTTTCATCAACAGTGAGCCCAATATCGGCCTCTTCTTGATACGGGGGCTCTCTGCTGGGTACATCAGGCGCAGCGGCAATGGTCACCTCAATGGGTTCGCGCTCATTACCCGACTCAATCGTGGCACGGAATGCATTCTTAAGTAATTCCGTAATGATATATTCCACGTGTACGGGGATATGCGCGAATGCAGCCTCCGGCTCTCCCCCAATTTCAAGGCGTGGACGTACCCCATATTTCAACTCGCAGATTTCCCCGACGAAATCCTCGCAAAGTCTTATGATTCGCGAGGGCTGTAGAGCTGTGTCAATGACTCCGATGTAGTTGGATGGAATCGTATTCTTGGGTGAGGACTTTTCAGATTCCATTCCATTCGATGGGTCGTCTGTCATCGGCTGCGAAGCAAAATGTAAAGCGAGATGTTGTTCGGCGATCAATCGGGTGCCGATACGCGCCCGTAAGTGGGTGTCCAGAAATCGTGTCACATCCTCTGGACTGACGTACTTTTGGCATTCAAGAAAACCTCGTGCAAGGACAGGAATTGTATTGGTATGAGTCTGGACAAGGTCGGCAAGCACTTCGCCGAACTGGTTCTCATCCTCGAGGGTTTTGATCTCTCGTTTTTGATAGGGAAGCAAGGCAGACAGAGAATGAAGGTAGTTGTTATAGATTTTTGAGACGTGGGGATTGGAGACGACGATATATGGTAGGTTACGCAGGGCTTGAATGCGCGAGGCCAACCGTGCGGGGAGGAGGGACTGTGTGAAATTCGCCGAAGCTAGCAGTGCTTCTTTGGATAGCGGCGGGCGTCCTTGTCTAGGAAATGAAAGATATGTGAGCCTCATTCACTGTAGATAATTTTAGAGAAAGGAAGATCCTCGAGCCTACCTCAAAAGATCTGCTAATGTCAAGCGTCGGCGAGGACTTGAAGCTAGCTGAGCAACCTCGTCTCTGGCGGCATCCGAGCCGGACCTATGAAGAGACCAATGGGAAGCTCTTTGGGACGTTGAGAACTGACGAAGGAGTCTCGGTGTCATGCATAATTGTCGTCGTTGAACCCTAGCTGGCAGAGTTCTTGACATGGTGGCTGTCATTATGTGCCGTAAACTCGACAGGAGAGTTGTTGTTTGTCGGGGAGATGCGACGTGCGCATGTCTTCAGTGGGCGGTGACGGGGCGGATATCCTCGGCCTGAACAATGAATGATTGCCTCGCAGGAACAACGAATATCCCTGCTGATGATAGATGCTGATTTATTTCTTGATTCCATCCACAGACTAGGACAAAAAAAATCTGTTAAAAGAGAGGTGAACATAGCAATTCACTTGGGTTACTCATTATATTTGTCGATCAAGAGAAAAGAAGCTTATTGTTGAGATACTGTTGAGGCGTAAACCCCGCCAAGCGAACTTGAGGGGTGCTCTACATAGTACTTGAATACATGCATGAAGATCTGTACGTCCTCCTTGCATATAATGACAAAGGAGGTGCAGGATGCATCAGTACTGTCTACACACGGAAGACGGTACCTATAGTGATATTAGGCGGTAAGATAAGCCCTGTATCGACCGCCATCATCATTGCCAGTCTTTGGGTCAAATCATTTGTATACTCTACGACAACCTTACGGAGCTTCCCATGGAAACATCGCGAAGATGTGATCGCGATTCGAGTCATTGATATTCGTAAGAATCATTCCCCACTACACTGGGGTGAACTGTCCCAGCTGGGACCAGACGCTAATATGTACAAATAAAAAGCAGATAGCGGCTCAGCGTGTATCCATCGTTGAGTCATCGTAAGAAAGCAAAACACCGCCCCGCTCTGCTCTTCCAGTCTGGTGAAATAGATAACTTGTCCTGAGAACCGTCATACCGTCAAAGCTCTTCCGAATGGTTCACCTGACTGGGAAGGAAAGACGAGATTTCATCACTGGGTGGTGACGTTGCCGTCAGCCTCAACGTGGATGTGCTCAGATGACTCGAGGGTTTCGATGTGGTCATCAGGGTACTCAACGCTATAAATAGATGGTCAGCGAGTTTTCAGATAGTGGAACTGGAAGGCGAGGGGAAGAGGGAGAGTGTGTATGTGTGTGTGTGTGCGTGGGTGAGGAACACAGGTAAGTCAACTTACGTGAAACCCTTGATGAGACTGTACTCATGCTTGATGGTACCGCCCTTCTCGCGCGCGAGGTCCTTGGCCCTAAAGGAACGAGGAATGTTAGATTTGATACAAAGAAGTCCCAAGTCAGAATAGAATAAACGAACTTCTCGAGCTCCTCGGGAGGGGAGTCCTGCTTCAGGGTCACCTAAAAGTGAGAGAAATGAGTGCATGGTCGTTGAAATCATGAGAGATAGAATCACATACGTTGTAGAGTGGCATCTTGTCGAAGAAGAATGGAAGATTGAATTTTAGAAAGTCAAAGATTGTTGGAGATGTAGAGTGTGTTGAGTGTGAGAAGAGAGAAAGAGAAAGGGAGAGAGAAGTTGGGTGGAAAAAGCAGGGAAGTGAAAGAGGGTCACGGTCAACTGGGAGCTGTGGTGGAGATAAGGAAAGGGAAGGGAAGCGGAGGTGGAGGAGGGGGAGGGGGGGCCCAGCGACTTAAATACTCCTCCTCCAAAAGGGTTCACTTGTGTTCGACATCACAATACATCTGATATCATCCAATGACTAGCCTGTACTGATAAGACCTCTTTTATATACTCTCTGTCTTCTCTAATTTCTTTTTCTTCTGCGTTTATTTAAAAAATGACACATTTCTCCTGGTACCTATCGTTGGCTTCAACAGGTTACACCACAGTGGGTCTCCACACTGTCCAACATGAGCATGTCGTGATTATCTCTTCCACTGGCACTTCTACCTACAACTCGGGGCTCTTTGCGTCCGCAAAGGCAGATGCAAATTTACCATGGGACATAGGCAGAAAAGATGAGCTGATGCACCTTACGTATCTTGCGCCATTGGCAGATTACCTCATACGGTGGACTGAGCAGCACTTTAGTCTCTGGACCAGTTTAGGTTTGGTCCAAGTTGATGTAACAATGCGGCAAATGCCCGATGACGATATCCCATATTCCTGAACTAACCAAATACTCCAAGTGTTGCCAGTGTATACCTTACTACTTTACGGGTGTATGTACTATATCAGTGGGCCTGCAAAACGCGGGGCACTCGCGTCACGTGGAATGCATGTCATTGCGTCTTGTCTTTTCCAGCCTAGTACAGGAATACAGACTGTACTGTATATTGAAGTTGGTGTTAGAAAGAGACAGAAGGAGAGAGAAGGTCAAGACTCAAAAGAACCTTGTTCCCCCATCCTCCATCATAGACCAGTATATCCGTCAGGCTCACGAGGTGGCATGCGCATTCCATGCTGACCTAGGTACTTGGGGCTTTCGGGAGTCTTCCAACCTTCCAATACCCTTTGATCCGCCAGTTGATAGACCTCCACCCCCAGAGGACGGCAGGTAGCACCCATGTCCCCCTCCTTGTCATCCCATCCCCAATTGGAGAGGTCGCCTGCGGTAAAACAGGGGAGAGTCAGTAACCTTTTCTTTCGCTACGGCGCTCGTGTCAGGGTGAAACGTACCACCAGGGCATGCAGATAGTGCACACAAGACATCCACTTCGGCAAAGAACTCGAAGTATTCGTTCGGTTTTGCGGGGGAAGTCTCCATGAAGTATTTCCCTTGTTCATCCAACCCTGTCACCTGAAACACATTCAGTACATCGTGAACATCCAACTCAGTCAATCCATAGGGAACCACAGCTCGCGTAAGGTTCGAGTGACAGTGGAAATCAAACGTCTCGCCGCCCATCAATAGATTCACGTAAGGGTCGCAGCGAGTTCCGAGTAGATCATGCACTCGGCCTCCAAACTGCGTGGTTCCAAATTCAACCTCTGGCTTGCGTTTCCCATCTGGGCCCAGCACATCATGCAACTGTCCGCCGCCGAGAGAGTCGCCAGTAATAGTTACCAGGGGTCGGAGGTAAGGCAGATTGGACCACAAGCGATCGCCCACGGAGACATGGGAGGCGTGGATCTGACGGGTACGGGCCGCCCACAGGCGCTCGCGGGGGTTATTGGCATTCCAGATGTTCAAATCACCCACTTGCGGGCCCTTGGGTGTCGTCAAACGGCAGATATGACCAGCGGGAACAACCCAGGCCTGACCAGAACATGGTCGAATGGTAAATGACTCCTTGGGAAGACGAGCCGCTGGGTCAGATGCAGTCTTGGAGATAGATTGGTAGAGCTGCGACGTAGCGTGTACGCCCGAGTCGGGAGGGGCCGTGTAGGCTGGCGGGGGTCGACGAGCGGTAGACATGGTATCTTTTTAATGAGAGATGAGTTGAAATGTACTATGGACAGGGTTCCCAGTACTAGTAATGCACCAAGTAGCGTCTTTAGATACCTACCTACCTAGTACTGTACAGTCCTTGGACCTCTCTGTAGAGCCCTCGGCGAATTCCCGCTGTCGGCGTTCTTATACCTCCGCAAGGCCTCGGATCTTCCAAAGATTGCCCCGCAGGATTGATACTAGTATAAGCGGAGTCGATTGAATGTTTTACGTACATCTTTTGTTGTTTTCTATCATTATCCGCTTTTGACGTGATCTAGTGGAACAATCGCAGCACTCAACCATCGGAAGACATGACCGAATAGATCTGACGCCATTGCATTGAAGCCACCACTTTTATTTCACTAGCCTAGAGTAGTGGGGAATCAATTGGATCTGACTGAGATTTGTAGGAAGAGGGAATAGTATCGGCCCGACATGTAGTATCTTTATCGCTGGCCGGTCCGGTGAAAGCAAGGCAGTAAGGCTACAAGGCACCCAGGCAACAAGCCCCTTCGACATATCTTTTGTGCCTCATATATCAGGCTTTAAGGCTAGTCCCAAAGGGGACCAATTTTCTGCCAGAGATCTCCGCTCCAAAAAAATAATTCTGGGCCGCAGCAGTCAAGTCGACATGCGCAGTCGCCTTTGTCGTCAGTGTTCTCTTCTTGTGAATTTTCGCAGAAGAGAAGTGAGGTCTGGTGCCTCTTGACTGCAATCATGGAACAGCAGTCTAACAGGGCCCATCGGCCCGCAAAGGAGAAGAAGAAGAGCTTTGAAGGTATGCCACCGACCCCAGAGCAGTTTCGCAAATCGATTTTGCAGACCATTGGCTTCAGTCTTGTTGAAAAAGTGTCGCTTTACTGACTCAGAAATACAGGTTCAAACCCGAAGGCTTTTACTTTCTCCAAAACTGGAAAACTCAATCGGCAGCAAGCGAGATCTCACGATGTACGTCTAGCCGATTAGAACCCGTTTCAATTCAATGCTAATCTGGGCTGCTCTATCAATTAGGTCAAGGAAAAGCGTCTTCATGTGCCTCAGGTGGATCGCATGCCCGAGGAGGCTCCTCCGACGGTCGTGGCACTCGTTGGTCCCTCAGGTGTAAGTTTCAAAAGATTGAGCGCCTTCTTCTAGTTCTTCTCAAAGCTAACAATGAGGGTTTCTTAGGTCGGAAAAACCACACTCCTCAAGTCGTTGATCAAGCGTTATACGAAACAGACACTGAGCTCGCCCCAAGGACCTTTGACTGTCGTGACCTCGAAGAAGAAGCGCCTGACCTTCATTGAATGCCCGTCCGACTCCCTCGCAGCCATGATCGATATCGCCAAGGTTGCAGATATCGTCTTGCTCATGATCGACGGTAACTACGGTTTTGAGATGGAGACAATGGAGTTCTTGAACGCCTTGTCTACCAGTGGTATGCCGGGTAATGTTTTCGGTATCCTTACTCATCTCGATCTCTTCAAGAAGCAGAGTACCTTGCGTATGGCAAAGAAGCGCCTCAAGCACCGTTTCTGGAGCGAGCTTTACCAGGGCGCCAAACTTTTCTATCTGTCGGGTGTCATCAACGGCCGCTATCCGGATCGCGAAGTTCACAATCTTTCTCGATTCTTGTCCATCATGAAGAACCCCCGTCCTCTCGTCTGGCGCAACTCCCACCCGTATGCGCTCGCAGATCGTTATCTTGACATCACCCCGCCTACTCAGATCGAAGCGAATCCCAAGTGTGATCGCACTGTTGCACTCTACGGATATCTTCGAGGTACCAACTTCCCCGCGAATGGTGCTAGAGTTCACGTTCCAGGTGTGGGTGACTTGACGGTCTCCGGAATCGAGGGCCTCCCTGATCCTTGCCCCACCCCGCACATGGATCAGCAAATGGCAAAGGCATCTGGCAAGTCCTCTAGGCGCAGACTAGGCGATAAGCAAAAGTTGCTGTTTGCTCCGATGTCCGATGTTGGTGGTGTCTTGGTGGACAAGGATGCTGTGTACATCGATGTCAAAACATCAACATTCGACCGCGACTCAGACGATGACGAAGACAACGTGGACCGTGGCCTTGGTGAACAGCTTGTTGTTGGTCTTCAAGGCGAAAGAAAGTTGCTTGGTGAGGCCGACCAAGGCGTGCGACTCTTCAAGGGAGGAGAAACGATCTCTCGAGCGGACGAAGATGAGGAGAGTGGCCGCAAGCATAGGAGACACGCCAGAATTGCTGAAGTTGAAGACGAAGATGCCGCTGCATCTGGTGAAGACTTCAGCGGTGACGAAGACGACGAGGAACTTGCTGGCGAAGAGGATGAAGATGACTTCAGTGGTGATGAGGATGATGAGGTTGACGTCTCTGCGCCGGCCGACTTCGAGAAGAAGTTCAAGGAGCGTCAAAATGGCAAAAATGGCCGAGACGAGGACGACATTGCCTTCGCCGACAGTGACTCCGATTTGGGCTCCATATCTTCCGTCGAAGACCAAGAATTGGAGAGCGGTGATGAGGAAGAGGACGAAGACGAGGATGAAGAAGATGAAGAAGATGAAGAGGACGAGGATGAGGACGATGAGGAGGGTAATGCCCGGTGGAAGCACAACATGGCGGCCAACGCTAAGGCTCTTCATGGGAAACGACCGGCTTTCCGTGTCGCTGATCTCTCCCGCATGATGTATGATGAGTCTATCAGCCCCGCTGATGTTGTACAGACATGGCGTGGAGAGGAGGACAACGATGACGAAGAGGATGAAGATGATCAGAGCGGTGACGAGGCCGATGATTTCTTCAAGAAGACGAACAACGAAAAGAAGGATGAATCCGACTACCGCGCTATTCCCGAATACGACTACGACGAGTTGGAGCGAAAGTGGCGCGACGAAGAATTGATTGAATCGCTTCGTCAACGCTTCGTCACCGGCAAGCTCTCTGCTGGCGGCCTTGATGATCTCGATGAAGTTGATTCGGACGACTTCGATGATGACGACGACGAGGGTGATGGAGCCTTTGAGGATCTCGAAACAGGTGAAACATTCGATGGCTTCAAGGATGACGGTGAAGAAGATGAGGACGAGGACGACGATGAAGAGGCCAAGGATGAAGAACCTATGGATCTGGAGGCCGAACGTGAGCGCAATGCCAAGAAGAAGGAAGAACTCAAGCTTCGTTTCGAAGAAGAAGACCGTGAAGGTTTTGGCAACGCTAAAGATGGAGAACGAGATGGCGGCGAGGGTGAATTTGGCGAGGACGATTGGTATGATCTGCAGAAGGCAAAGATGCAAAAGCAGCTTGATATCAACCGCGCCGAGTTTGACAACCTAGACCCATCGTCTCGGGCTCGAGCTGAAGGTTACAAGGCCGGTACCTACGCGCGAATCGTGCTTGAAAATGTGCCTTACGAGTTTGCGTCCAAGTTCAACCCTCGTTTCCCCGTCATCGTTGGAGGACTTGCTCCTACCGAAGACCGCTTCGGATACGTTCAAATCCGTATCAAGCGTCACCGTTGGCACAAAAAGATCCTTAAGAGTAATGATCCTCTCATATTCTCTTTGGGTTGGCGCCGTTTCCAGTCCTTGCCAATCTACAGCACCTCCGACAGTCGAACTCGAAACCGTATGCTTAAGTACACACCCGAGCACATGCACTGCTTCGGTGTTTTCTACGGCCCGCTCGTGGCTCCGAACACTGGTTTCTGCTGTGTTCAATCCTTCTCCAACAAGAACCCCGGCTTCCGTATCGCTGCGACCGGTGTTGTTCTGAGCGTTGACGAGCACACTGAAATTGTCAAGAAGCTCAAACTTACTGGTGTTCCTTACAAGATCTTCAAGAACACTGCCTTCATCAAGGACATGTTCAACTCTTCTCTGGAAATCGCCAAGTTCGAGGGTGCCTCCATTCGCACTGTTTCCGGTATTCGTGGTCAAATCAAGCGTGCCCTCAGCAAACCCGAGGGACACTATCGTGCTACATTCGAGGACAAGATCCTCATGAGTGACATTGTCTTCTTGCGCGCATGGTATCCCATCAAGCCCCATCGCTTCTACAACCCTGTCACCAACCTGCTTGATCAGGAAGAGGGTCAAACAGGCGATGCTGGCTGGCAAGGAATGCGTCTCACAGGTGAAGTGCGCCGTGACCAAGGCATCCCGACTCCCTTGAACAAGGACTCTGCCTACCACAAGATCGAGCGACAGACCCGTCACTTCAACCCTCTACGTGTGCCTAAGCAGCTGGCTGCCGAGTTGCCCTACAAGTCGCAGATCACTAAGATGAAGGGCCACAAGGACCAGACTTATATGCAAAAGCGTGCTGTGGTTCTTGGCGGCGAGGAGAAGAAAGCTCGCGACCTGATGCAGAAGCTTACTACCATGCGCAACGAAAAGCAAGCCAAACGGGCGGTTAAGCAGGAGGAACGTCGCAAGGTTTACCGTGCTAAGGTTGCCGACAGCTTGGAGAAGAAGGCGGCGCGTGAGAAGAGAGAGCGCGACGATTACTGGCGTCGTGAGGGCAAGAAACGCAAGAACACCGACGGCGAGTCTAGTGGTCGTGGCAAGAAGCGCAAGTAATCACTTGAGAACCTTGGAAGTTTGTACATGTCATAGTTGGCATAGATATTTTAGTATCTTGCATAGACGGCGTTTTGAGAGTCCAAAAAGCCAATGTATATCAATTTTGTTCAATTCATGTTCTCCGTACTCCTTGAAAGTGACATACAAAGTTCACATTAGATGACTTTCACATCCAAGTCCCTTGCCTCAGAGTTGAACTTCAAGTTCAATTTTCAAGAACGTGAACCTGTTCGGCATACCACCAATATAATATCGGTAGCAATTGCCGGCCAAGAGGAACCAGTTTCATGCTTGCAATAGTCTGTTTCGAGTTGCTTTGATAGTGGATTTAGTGGTGAAAGCCGGGCTCGCCCTAGTACCGTCCAGTGCTAGTCTTGCGTGGGTTTTTTCCACCAAGGGAACCGCCGGAACGCCATCGTTCTTTTCACCCCATCAAGATGAAACAACATTCTTGGATCTTTAAGCTGGGTGCCACCGGAGAAGTACCCCTGAAGGAGATAGCGCCACGTCCACTTGGCTTTTAATGCAAAGATTGTTCAAATTTGATTTCCAGGACTGACAGACGTCAGCAGAGCCTTATTAGCCTATTTGCAGGATGCCCACGCTACGGAGAAATCAATGTGTCTCCAGGGGGTGCATGTATCTAATGAGCAGACTGATAGGCGCTCTAGTCTAAGCGAAGATAGAAGTACGTTCTAGGAGCTGATGGCATGTCAGGCCTGGACTCGGACTCCTATGGGGCCCACTTTGCTAGTATCAAGCACTGGTGGTTGACTCGGCGTTTGGGTTGGATCTATAAGAACCGTTCGTTCTCAGTTTCGGCTTCCGAAGATTTCAGCAACCTCTTTCACTCTCTTCAGTTCTTTCTTCCTCTTTTTTTTTTTCATTATTCATTCATTCATTTCTCCTCATTCGCTCACTTTCAAAATGCGCAGCGCGCTTTTGCTTTCGTTCCTTCCCCTGGCTTTGGGATGTAACAATCCTGCCAGCCATTCGTGTGCATCCGCTTTTACTGCATCCAGCTCAGAGGCATCTGCATTCTGTGCCACTTTCACTGCTAGCTCGGTGACTGCTACCACCGGCCTCCCTGCATTTGCATCCGCTTGTGAATACAAGACTAAACACTTGTCAAGTGCCTGCAGCTGCCTTGACACAGCCTGGGCCACGGCTGGTTCCGGGTCCGGTGCTGTCAACGGGGTAAGAATAATCATTGGTAGTAGTATTCATCGTATTCAAAAGTATCACCGAGTTAACAACAATAATTAGTCTGGCTCTGCACCAACAACTGCTCCGGCTTTCACCAGTGCCACATCTAGTGCTCCCGTGCCTACCAGCACTCCCCTTGACACCAAGACGACTCTGGTGAAGGCTACACGACTACAGACGACACAGTCATCTTCGGTCAATATTCCAGAGACAACCCAAGCTCCTACCACCTCTTCCGTATCCAACGCTGTTCTTGCTGCCTCTTCCGCCACTGGATCCGCCTGTGTCGTTACTGACTATGCTTCCATCTCTTCTGCCGTCGAGTCCTGCACCAACATCGTCCTTTCTGATATCTATGCACCACCCTCCAGCACTATTGACCTGCAGAGCCTTCAGACCGGAACAACTGTCACCTTTGCTGGTAACACTGTGAGTTATTCCTTCAGTTTCATGTTTTCCTTTTTTCTAACGCTATGAAACTTTGTTTTCCCCAGACTTTCGGTGATACCCCTGACAGTGACTTCGATCCAATCGTTATTTCCGGAACTGATATTACCATCACCGGTGCTGCTGGTCACGTCATTGAAGGAAATGGTGCGGCTTACTGGGATGGCGAGGGCTCCAACGGCGGCTCAGACAAGTCAGTCTTCACCTATTCGCAAGCATAAGCTCTCTTCTAACGATACTTCTTAGGCCAAACCACTTCATTGTTGTGAAGCACGTCTACAACTCCGAGATCACCAGCCTCAACATCAAGAACTGGCCAGTTCACTGCTTCTATATTAATGGAGTTCAGCATCTCACTGTTTCCGGCTTGACCTTGGACAACTCTGCCGGTGATGAGCCCAACAGTGCCAGCGGTAGCAAGGCGGCTGCTCACAACAGCGATGGCTTCGATGTCTCTTCTAGTGACTATGTCACCCTGGAGGATATCACCGTTTATAACCAGGATGACTGCGTTGCTGTTACTAGCGGAACCGAGATCACTGTCGATGGGCTTTACTGCTCCGGTGGACACGGTCTGAGCATTGGATCTATTGGAGGCAAGAGCAACAACACCGTTGATGGAGTCACTTTCAAGAACTCCCAGGTTGTGGACAGCTCGAATGGATGCCGCATCAAGTCCAACTCTGGAGAGACCGGCAGTGTATGTTCCATATCCCACTCTTAACGAAAGTCATCTACCATGTTGAAACCTTTTGAACGAAAAGCTAATGAATCCCGTGATGGGTCATGTACAGGTCAGCAACATTATCTACCAGAACATCACGCTCTCCGGAATCACCGACTATGGTATCGACATTCAGCAGGATTACCTCAACGGTGGCCCTACTGGTGAGCCTACCAACGGTGTGACGATCTCTGGAGTCACTTTCACCGATGTGACGGGAACGGCCACCGACGATGCTAAGGACTACTATATTCTTTGTGGATCCGATAGCTGCTCCGACTTTAGCTTTTCTGGTGTCTCTATTACCGGAGGAGGTGAAGAGAGCAGCTGTAACTATCCCTCTAGCGGATGCCCTTAGGTTGTTCTGGGTACAGTTCCCATAGGGGAGTTAGTTATAGTTAACTACTAGGTACTGACATCTCATTGGATTTGTAATATACCGCTTGTATGTATTACCACAATCATTCAAGTATTTGTTCAAGTTTCCATTATTAAGATGAGAGTACTTCAATGTAGCAGTACCTACTCCAGTCGGTACTTAAGTAGCTTCTGCAGTACATTCGTGGACACGGGTATACCCGCAGGAAAGTATTAGACTGGTAAGAAGTCACCTAAACTTTTCTCAGTTGCAATCCTTGAATTACTGCAACTGTTCTATTTAGATTAGACTAAATATTAATACTATTCTGCTAGAACATATTCAACCCCTATAGAAAATTTCATTATATTATTTTCCATCCCATTCCGTCCAATCCAATGCAATACTTTACCCTAATATAGCGGGTCTCCACGTGACCACGCGTCGCCGCAGAAGGAAGGCCCCGATCGAGACGAAGGTCCTCGACTTCTCTCCAGATCTCTTAGAAGACTACACAGTACATCCCCAGGCTCGGCTTTTTCAAGATCTTATACCTATTCATTACCCCCAAGAATAGTTTATATTGTTTCCCTCGAGGCCGTCGGACTGAATTTCCCCCCTGAGGGCTGCTCGCCATTTTGCCGCTCGTGCTCAACCTTGCGCGTGCTGGTCGATCGCCACTGCATCGGGCAGATGCTCCTGATACCTACCGCGGTGTCTCTGCAATCTCCCGTCCACCCTCGAGGACATTCAGATCCTGACTGTGAGCCTAGCGCATCTTCGGTCGCCCGACCACGGACATTTCCGGTGCGTCTCGACGAGTGAGAAGCCATAAAAAGACCCTCTTGCATGTTTAGATCATTTTGCGCGGCCGCGTCATTTCGCAATTGACGCCTGGTCGCGTGCTGAGTGCGCATCGCCTTCGCTTTGCATTGGTCCATTTCTCCCCACAACCTTAACAGTTCGATCATGAATGACATCTACAACGGGCCCTTGAGTCGCGGGGTTCCTCATGCGGAGGCCAGTGCGGATACGCTGACGAACGCCGGCGTATCAATCGCGGCAGAGTCACGCCGCACAGCAGAAGTTCAGGTTCCACGTTCGCCTCAACCACTGTCATTGCAGGTGAATGGACTAGAGGCCGGGGTATACAGTCAAAGTAATTCTAACGCCAGCTATGTCGAATCGTCCGAGCGTGGTAGCGAAACATCCGATAGCCAGAGACCAGAACTCCACTCCGCCAGCACATTCACAGAATCCCTTCCTAGCCAACCGACCTCCTCGCTGAATGACCATAAGAGATCCATGGATCTGGGTAGCCCTTACGATATGAACGGCGACGTGCCGATGTCGAATACAAGCCAAGAGATGTCGACCGCGGAAGCGTTGCATCAACTACAAACCAATGGAACCGGGACACCCAATGGCATCAACGGCGCAGTAAAATTGGAAAAACAGAGCGCTAGCTCTCTATCATCCATGCGATCGCCAAGCCATCCTAGTGCGCATTCGGATGCCGGTACGCGCTTCATACCAGGCCACAAACGCACAACGACGGGGGACATCAAACATAGTATATCCCCGCTCGTCACGCCTGCCACTTCGGAGGTTAATGGGGCAGCACGCCGTCGGTCAAAGAGTACTGGATCGCCGGCTTATGGAAGCAGAATTGCCCAAGTAAGAATGCCTTTGGATGCTCGTGCCTGAGTATTTTATTGACGTAAGAAAAGCTGTCCGTTCATATCCGCACGCGTTTGTCATATGCAGCTGCGAAGATAGAAAAGTCCCGCCAATCACAATCAGGTACCCAACTAGCAATTCGTGGGCTCGAAACTTTACCAGATTCAGACGTTGTCTCCAATGGCATTGCGTCTCCGTCAAGCTCGACACCAACATCGAATTCACAACATGGTCAACGTCCGCCGTTAACGGGCAGGACGCCAAACCACCACTCACATCATAGATCACATTCAGCAATATCTTCTCCTGGAAAACTTCTTCAAATACCCAAACTGGCTCCTCCCGCTGACATCGTTGCATCAAATGGAGATACCAGACGACGGCGACCAAATCCAAATTGGGCCTCGAAACCCTTTGATCGCAGCCCATATGCCCGGCACCGACGCCATCACTCTCACCAAGACCACTCTTTTGCCCGGCCATTCAATGGGTCACCGAGAGTTATGGGTCCGGGAACACCGTCCATCCCACCAACTAGTCGTGCACCGACATCATCTCAGAATGGGTTCTATGGATCACGAACAGAATCAGAAAACAGTGCTATGGAGCAAGATGCAATTGAAACATTATTGTTCATGTCCAGCCCAGAGAATTCCGGGTATCGCTCAAGTCCTCGACCCTTACAGCCACCAGCCACGCAACAAAGTCTGAATGCAACACTATACACCAACAGTGAAACCAACGGCACAGGAACACAACCCAGTCAAAGCCCACAAAGTGGCGAATCCCATCACAGCGAGGAGAGCAAATTAAAAGCCCTTGGACTAGGCTTGGAAGCTCAAGCAGGAGACGATATTGATCGTATGTTGGACCAGATGGATAGCGATAGCGAAGAAGACGAACGATACGCCTCACGTCGCTTAGGAAAGAATGCTCGACATTCTAGATTGCATAATGGCCAATCAAGATGACCATCTGAACTGGACAAAAATGTATCTCTTTTAAACTGGCGTGCGTTTTGTGATACATCGCATCAAAATCTTGCATTTCCCATGAGCATTCCGGATCGTTCAGCGAGTAGGTTGATTAGTGTATCGGTTGGACCTCCCGCTTGCCACTGGCACATCCAGCTGTCAGCGTACTAGCTCACCTAGAAAAGTGTCCCTTGAGCAAGGTCCAGGCCCACAGTGGGAGACAGGCCCAAATGAACCTGCGGCGATACAGGAAAATAAATATGAGGTCAATTGCGTCCTCGCGAAGAAAGTTCGAGTTGTCAATCCCCGCGGGAGTCGTCTGTCATGGTTAAGAACTTGAATCAAAAGGCAGATCACTAAGTAGTATTTAATTCGATAGAAAGAATAATATACCACTAGCAGTTCTCATTTTCAAGAAGAGGCGGGTCTATTTAGGGTAGGCGAGATTGGTTCTATCTACAATCAATACAGGCTTAATGGATTTGATGCCCTTCGCGAGTCTCAGCTCCAGGCTACAGTCGCATTCGGCATCAAACTGTCCTTCGCGCGGACTCTAAGCGGAGCATGCGAGCCTTTAAGAAGGGAATAATGGCTCTTTCCCAAATTCCATGCAAGTGCCAATTTGACCATATCGATGGTATACCTTTCAGGGAGGAGCAGCCATGACTCGGAGTAATTATGTGACTACCAGGCACCTGTAACCCTATTCAAAGCTACGCCTGTGACAAGGCTCGATTCTCTTCATCCTTCTATCTTCCATCCCCTGTTGGAGTCTATAACTCGCTGCTATCCTTTTGAAACGCGTATCCGCTTGAAGTGCCGGCGAAATGCAAGAAGGACACTGTTGTGACTGAGAAGTAGTTGAGTCAGGGCTTATCGCCTTCAGATTCTCCCACAAAACAGATAATGCCACATCCTCCTGTCCGGCTCGGCCCCCCCCCCTGTCGCCAGTCACCAGTACAAAAGATGGAAAGACAAATGCCTCGGTTACAAATTGAAGTCAATGTTCGAAAAGATAGAATGGATTAGACCGATCATGACCTTGATGAGCTTGATGAGGAGTTTGTTTATTCATCCTTCCTGGGCCCAACCTTTTTGAAAAAAATTTTGATTATTCATTCAGGAACATTCCCAGAAACATACAGATACGCCAGGATTCGATAGAGAACACCATCATATCGCCATGGTGGCAGAAAACCCCAGATTCTATGAAGATGCCCCAGCAACTCTGGCAAAGCTGTGTCCACATACACAGAGGGACTTGAAATCCTTGGAGTTGACGAAACATCTTGAAGCCTCCGAGTCCGAGTCTGTGGGGAGGATTTGGTGGTCCGTATGGGCAAATCTAGAAAATTGCTACTACTGCCATAGTAGTGGAGCTTTACTACTACTGGAGCCAGCCCTGACTCGGAGGCTGAATAGAAGAATGGATATGTATCCATTTAATGCTGCTCAAGCGATATGCCAGGATACTCCGAGTCGTTAATAGCGTACGAGCTGCAAACACAGAGAACAAACCAAGTTGAAATAAAAAATCGGCCAGTCATAAAAATATTAATAAATTCAAGCTGAGCCAGAATTGAGGCTGGGGTATCTTCTTCGCGGCAATCCATGCGAGCATCTTGAAGGTTGAAATCTTGGAAGCGGTAGCGCCCAGATATTCATGCCTGGGATATTAGGTATTTATATTGGCCTTAGGCAGTAATCACGTGTGGGGCGTTTGTCGACCGCCAGCGCCGTTGATGAACACACCAACATCAAACAGAGATCGTGACGGGGCGATTGGGACGATTCATCTATTAGAAGGTTCGAAAATTAACTCTTATTGACTGGCAGTGAACATCGGATGATTGAAGACCCCATCGGATGGACATATTGGGGTGATCTTCCCCGACAAGGAACCCTTATGATCTGCGATTATCAAGTACCTCCCCGTATTTGATCGTACCTGGGTGACTCCTTGGTAAGTAATCCTCGACTATATGTCGTGTACCCAAGAGATGTTCTCACATGAGCTTCGAACTTTCTGTGTCTGCTTTCCTTAGCTCCCCCTTGGCCATCCGCCCAAGACCCAACACTCCGCCCTTTGAATTCCATTACTGGCTTGCTGTTGCGACCCTCAATGAACAAAATGTCTAATCTCGACCCCAGATTCCAACGCCGTCGGGAAGGAACCTTATTCTCGCCCACTGATAGAGATTTTGTGCGTCGCTTGCTGGAAAACCCGGATCTTCTACCTCGGCGCTCCAGCACAGAGACCATTCCGCGGCGAGTCCGTAATTCGGTTTCAGAACCGCACGAAGAGCCTACCGACTCTTTGGAAACACGTTCCCTGTATGAGTATGTCGAACTATCCTCCTATTTAACTCTATCATATATTCTTATTCATCCGTTCTTGATCAGGGAACCTCTTCGCTACCAGCTCCCAAGAATTGGACCGCAAGATTACGGACCACGTGAACTCATTGCACCAGCCCGAGGATTCTCAGCGTCTACCATACAGACACGTATCGGGTCTACCGCCATTAGCTTCCTCGACTCAAGCATTCTCTTATCAAATTTGCTTGAAGGTCTTGAAACGGAAGCACCACGAACTCCGGGTCCGGATCCAAGTCACGAACAGACTTCACCACCCAGTTCATCAAATTACGACAGTGATCTAGGTGAGACAGCAACTTTTCTTCATGATTCCTCAAGCTCGAGTACCCCATACTATCGAGCCCCAAATTCCGATGTGAAGCTTCCCGGTTGCACCTTAAGTCAGTCCTACAGACAGGTCGTTGAAGATTTTCCTGTCAATGATTGGTCAGATGACAACAACGATTGTGTACAGTCCTCGAACTGCATAACTGGAGACCAGCAACATCAATCATTTATTTGCGAAGACATCGCCCAGGCTAATATACTGAGCGACCAGGGCAGTGGTCAACAGAAATTTACGCATCGGGAATCTATCGGAAACTCCTCCGAGCAGTATTTCAAAACTCCCGTTTCTCCTTTGAGATTTTCTTCGGGGCAATCGACGGGAAATCGAAAACTCCAGAGAGGAATCTTGGGAAACGCCAAGGCTCACTTCTCTCGACTGCTCAACCGGCTGAGTCCTGGTGGATATTAGATGAAATCACGAGCAGGTCTTCATTTCATCTAAAAGATTAACTTGGCCATATCGTCACCTCAAAATGGATTCACGCATATCAAGGTTTCTGGACCCCTCGTCCGCCATGGCGGCGATCACCAGGCATAAAGCGGAGGCCATAAAACTGGCAAGGGAGCAAGGAACTGCTGTCAGGGAAATGTGCCGTCGTGCAAAGAGTGAAGTCCCGCCTTACGAATTCGAAGAATTGATCGGTAAGGGTGCTTATGGTCGTGTGTACAAGGGCCGCGAAATGCCATCCGGTCGATTAGTGGCAATCAAGGTCCTTGATATCGATTCATTAGACTACAAGTCTCTCCGTGACTTCAGAGATGAATCCATCAAGGATTTCATTCATGAGACCAAGGTGATGAAAACAGTGAAGGACTCCGGTGCTAAGAATATCAACGAGCTCATCGAAGCCATTTCCATCCATTCTCAATTATGGCTGGTCTGCGAATACTGCCCGGGTGGTAGTGTCCGGACTTTGGTAAGCTCATCATATTCCTTTTCGTCCAATGGGCCGTCGTGTTGATCGTTTTCAGATGCGAGCAACTGGCGACAAACTTGAAGAGAAATATATTATTCCCATCGCACGTGAGCTTGCCGTCGGGTTGCATGCCATTCACGAAGCCGGCATCATCCATCGTGATGTTAAAGGTATTTAGACACCATTTGCAGCCTTCACGTTGAACTCTCCGCTGACAGGCCTAAGCTGCCAACATTCTTATCCACGAAGAAGGGAGATTGGAAATCTGCGATTTCGGTGTAGCAGGAGTATTGCAATCTCATCAAGACAAGCGTTCAACATGGATTGGAACCCCGCACTGGATGCCCCCTGAGATGTTCTCAATGAAGGGGCCTGCCCACCAATATGGGAACGAGGTAAGTCATCTTAGACTTGCCCTTACTGGCGGGTACTAATATTCTTCAGATCGATGTATGGGCATATGGCTGTACTTTGTTTGAATTCGCTACGGGAAATCCCCCCAACTCCGGACTTCGCGAACGAATGCAGATCGGACGACAACTCAATCGAAATGTGCCCAAGCTTGACACTGAGGAATACAGCCAAGGATTGAAGGATGTCATCGCATATGCACTTGACTCAAATCCGGCAACTCGTCCAACAATGGCAGATATTCTGGCACATCCCTACTTTGCTGAAACAGATGAGGAGTATCCCACGGATTCTGTTGCTGAGCTAGTTCGGAACTACTATCAGTGGTCCCAACGAGGTGGACAGCGAGTTTCCTTATTTCACCCAGGAGGTGCTGCCGCTGCAGAGCTTCCAGGCGTCGAAGAATCGGATGATGATTGGAATTTCAGCACAACGGATGGTTTCGAGCGAAGATTCTCTGTCATCGATCTAGATCAAATCGCTGCCTCCCTCGCTGAAATGGAAGAAGCGATCAGCCCGACAACACCATTGACTGATAATGAACTTGGTGAAGAGTTTAACGAATCTAACTTAGACCCTGAAGATAAGGCCAACTTTGATGAGCGAGTCCGACGCGGTGCAGCCGCAATGGAAGGACTCTTTGATGAAGAAAAGCCCAGCTACAAATACGAGACCAAAAACGACTTTGTCCCAATTCAGCCCAGCCCTCCTCCCTCCGACCTCCCTCTCCGCACCGACACAGATCGATCATCGGTCACATCAACATTCATTGATATCGATATCGGTTCTTTTGACTCCTCCCACTACGCAGCCGGTGCACCTTCCGCGCAGCCCTTCCAATTAGCCGACGCGGACACAATTCGTGCAAATCGATCGAGCGTTCGCATTCCAAGGGGCTCTAATGAGACCAGCTCTCAGTCGTCCAATAGTGATACTGATGGAAATGAGTCGCATAATGAGTCTCAGGATGATACTTTCAAGCCATCGGGACCACGGCCTCCTACTATGGATTGGAAATTCCCCACATTCATGCAACAGCCGGAGGAAGGCGAGGCCGAGCCTGAAAAGGACGAACCTGCCGCCGAGCCAATCCAAGAGGAAACCTTCCAAGATGAGAAACGTGCTACAATGGAGTGGACTTTCCCTGTCATGGGAGCCTCAAATGAGGCACCAATGCCTGTCATTGATGAGCAAGTGACTGTCGATCGTCATGACACTGTGAAAGCATCTGCGCCTAGCATGCAAAGACAACCTACAGATTCGCCGGCAATCTCGCGCCCGTCCACATCAGCCTCGAACAGCTCCAACATGTCAGACTCAGACTATGATCCGTTCCGCTTTGACCGGCCAACAACACCCCAGGCCTCTTCTCAAAACAATTCCTTCGATTCCGAGTTTCCGACCTTGTTGGATACCGCTTCAGATACGGAGTATGACTCTACCAGTGTCCTTGATGGACCGGGGCCCGATGAGGAAGAAGCGCATCCAATGTGGAAGGATCAAACAGATGTCATCTCTTCAGAGGAAGTCGGACCGCTGCCCACTGCCATTCCTTTACACCATGACAGCCCCGGCGACACAGCCACTGAGGTATCTGAGCCAGGATCGCCTGTCTATGAGCCTCTGCCGACATCCCGAGAAAGTGATGGCTCCTCAGTGACTACGTCATTTGCAACGGATCCCGATAGCACGATTTCATTCCCCACGATTATTCCGCCCAGTGCTGAAAGCTTGATGGAAGGTGCTGATGATAGTACGGTTGCAGCAGAGCTGCATCGTCTATTGGGTGATTTCCTAGGGGGACTCTCCGCGGCCAGCGAGGCTTTCGCACGGACTAGCACGGAGCCCCGAGATGATAATGCTAACCCTACTGCCGAAACCGTTCAATAGTCTCATGTCTAATGATATTTCCTCCATCAGTTACTTTTCTTTTGTATCTTCATTTATCCAACGTCCATCAAGTCTCCGATCAGTGAATATTCCAGCATTGCTTTCCATGTGCCTATGAGCGGGATGGTTCAGGATATTGGGTTGATCCATATACTAGTAAATCTTACTACTAGTCTCTCACAATTGAAAAGAAGGTATCATCTCTCTTGCATCTTTAAAAGTCAAGCTTGGAATTCAATCAACTCCTCACTTGAAAATGATAGTATACTACCCTAGTACCATAATCGCCCGATTCTTCAGGCCACCGTGAGCCTCACGAACATACCCCAAATGGGAAAGTGCGCCAATTAGTACCCAGGGTGAGGCAGCCCTGAAGACACAAAGGCATCTCAATCTTGCAGGCAGATTTTCTTCCTTCTTTGGCATGGACAACTTGAGATGTGATCTCTTTGCAGCCTGTTATTATATTTGTACCTTGGAAGTCTCTGGTTGTGAACCTCGCTTCACTCTTGAATATGACTCTCACCGTGGTACTCTTCATTCACTATCCATCATGCTAGGAGGCTTCTCTAGCAAGAATTCGCTGGTGTCCTTCGCTCCACGGCTCACTCCAGCCTTACCGCGAACGCCTAAGGGATGGAAAGACGCGTTGGCAGAGACTAAACGCCTATACCTCCAGCGACAGTACAAGCAGTGTGCTGCGTTGGCTGAAGAGCTTCTGAAGACTAAATATCTGCCGGTACCGTTTTCTTGACCCTCAACATCTTGCCATGAAGAATTGTTAACAAATCATGCTACAGATTCATCCTATCCACCAGGTGTTTCTCAACTTCTACGCTGCAATATCCTATGAGCTTCTCGGTCAGGCAGCCCACCTATATTCGAGTACGAAGGTTTCTTTCTTGAAAGCAGCTCTGAATTTCTTCGTCAACTGTGGCACCGCTCTACCTGAACCGATTTCTCTCTCAAAGCTTTGCAAAGCGGAGGAAACCCCTTCACCTTCAACCCCGACGGCGAACTACCCTTCTACGCCCTGTACTCCCGGGCGAGATTTGCTTGCTTTTGACGGTGCAGTGTTCCAGTCACCAGAGCGTGACTCTATAATCCGAAGTATCACACGCCTGATTGACGTCTCACTTTGGAACATGGAGGAAGGCGACCCGTTCATTTCGGATGATGAAGAACGGGATTTCGATAGCCCCTTCATGCTCTCCCTGTCCCCGCTCGCAAAGATGCCAGTGAATAAAAACGAAAGAGGTCGGCTCTTCAATGTTACGCTATCTCCAACGAAGACTCCAGCGCTAAACAAAGCTGAACCAATCAAGAGGGGCCCACTAATGCCTTCTCCTCTGCGCGTTCGCAAATTACATATACCAGAAGATCCCGAAGCTTCTTTGATCAAGCCAAACCCTCTCTGCATTGGCAAAAGCAGCAGCAGGAGTAGCAGGTCTCTTAGCCAAAGCCCAACCAGGCGCCGCCCTCCGCCCCTGCCTCTGAGAATCATTCCAGCTGCCCGGTTAAATACTATCAACGGCCAGAAAAGCGACAAAGCCAGTCCCACCGGCAGTCTTGAATCTTATGTCAACAGCAAAACTTCCACTGGCATATACCAAACACCCCCGACACCACAGACACCGCAAAAGCGCGTATCTACCAAGAAAACAACAGAATGCATGACACCAATATGTGCAGCCAGAATCATGCGATACAATCATGGAATCGAAATTCTTCGCTCCCAAATAACCGCCAACATCAATTCAATACAGAAACACATCGATCATGTCCTCGAGGTCCAACGAGTCCGGAGATCACGCAAGCTGCGGCGCTCAACTTCATTCTGGAGCTTCAACCCTATCAGTCGTGACGAGGTTGATTTAGATGACCAGGATAGAGAACAGCCTGTTCTTGATGAATTTGGTAATATCTTGGTCAAGGAGACGAAGGCGCAGAGGATTGCTCGATTACGGTCGGATCAGTGGAAGACTGTTGGGTTGCGCTCACCACGGAGTACATGGAAGGGGTCGCGGTATTATCAAGACTTTTGCGCTATGGTTATGAATGAGATGTATCTGGATCAGTGAGCCCGGGTGATTTATGTATGGGTGGGTATGGTATGGTATAGTATGATATGATATGATACTAATTATGATGAGCAATCTATGGATGCTCAATGTACGAGTACTTTGTCAAGGTGGTAAGTGATTTGAGTTGATTGTGTTTTATGGATTCTGTTTGCTCCGGTTTGACTGTTTGACTATTCTCTTGTCTGTCTAATGGAATCTCTATTCTCGTTTTTTACTTCTTGATATCTTTGCTCGGGGAATTTCTGATGCCAATGGGGTATCTGCAGGATAGGATGGGGTGACACGAACTTATTGCATCATGACGCATGAGTGATAGATAATACTATTGTTACCAAGATGAAGAATCCGAGGCATCTTACAAAAGTGCGAGTCCAAGTTGTTTGCAGAGTTTCATGGGCTCAATCACCAGGCAAAAGATAATCTGGAGTATCCCCGGTAGCCCTTTTTGTGACAGCGAAACCAACTTTCTTCACATTTGATCAAGTTGGAAATTTCAATGAAATCACATTATAATCCTTTGCTCAAAACAGATCCCAAGCCCTGACCCATTCCCCCCTTTCCAAAAATCCCTCCAAGCTGACTGCCCAGCTGATCCTGAATCTTGCAGAGGTTCTCGTCTTCGGTGAGCTTTTTCGCGGTGAGGCTTTCTATAGAAAGAGGAATGTGATTAGTGGGGATTTTTGAAAGTCAAAAGAAAACAAAAGTCAAACTAAAAACTTATTATTGTTTTTGATAAACTTACTTTTCAAACCATAAGACACTTTAGTCTCGCCCATTTGATCCAGCAAGATTTCTTGAAGTCTTTTCTGATAAGGGTCTAATGTGCCCGAGACCCAAGCGGCAAGCAGAGCAACCTGCGAAACGAGGTAGAGAATGAAGTAGAACATTATTTTGAGTATTTTAAATTTGGAAGATTTCAAGAAATCAAAATTGCGCAGAATTATTGCTTGCTATTGTTATATATCTCTTCCTCGTTATTCAAATAATATGGACCAGGTCAAGCCTATGACGTCCTGGGCGTCCACATATGACGTTGCGTGCAACGACTGTTAATTTCAGTCCGACACTTGCCCACATCATCTTGGCTAGGACATTGCTTAGTGCTAACACGAATACTGGTAGTCCGAATCTTGGGTAAAATATACCAATATCGGAGTAGTAAGAATTAAGTAAATGTAGATTCAAGTTCCAGAGGTTACTACATTGAATGTTGAGACGTGGGGGGAAGTAGTTACGTAGGCCTGAGGCCGGGATGCCAGGTGACCTGCCGCTAGTACTTAAAAGGTATAACTATGTGAATGGCTTCCTTCTTCCCTGGCTACTACCTTTACAAATTCAATCGTTTTTTATTGTTACAACTCTGATCTCTTATATAGTATGTTGTGAACTATGCTATAGTTGATTGAACTCCTCTCTCAAAGGCAAGAGAAGAGTCCTTGTATTGGAGTGAATTTTGTACAAGCTTGAACTAGGACACTCGAGATGCCACTCCTGATAGAGCATTGAATACTTTGACTCTTGAGGTGGGACCTGTAGATGCATCCGATGATACAAGTAACTATGAGAAAGATCCCATAATGATGGACGAAGAGGAACCCTGGGAAGAGATAGAGCCAGATCACGTGCTTTATACTAGTACTAATTTAGGGACAAGCCTGAAGTAAACAACCCCGCCTGTTTTCAGCCTCCTATTTTCTGCCTAAAACACTAACTGTCATGATTGGGCTACCTAGGTAGCAGTCAGCCATGAACCATGGACCCTACAATAACCTTTGGTCCATCAAACTATGGGACTCAGATGGGAATCAATCATGGTCCTGTTACCGTGAATCACCAAACAAGTAAGCGATTGAAGTACCGCTTGACGGTATTTATTTCAAAATAACACCATGCTCACATCTTTTAATAGATCTTGAGGATAAGCTGCCGGTAGTCCATGACGCTGCCTTCAACTCATACAAGAATCAACATGAGGATGAATGTCTTGAGGGCACCAGGACCGGGACACTAGCCGAAATTCAAGAATGGGCTTCGTCGCCGCAAAGCAAATGCATATTCTGGCTCAATGGAATGGCGGGCACTGGCAAATCGACAATCTCGCGAACTCTTGCGAGGCATTTCAAGGAAACCAATACACTGGGTGCAAGTTTCTTCTTCAAACGAGGTGAACGCGATCGAGGAAATGCGACGAAACTTTTTACTACAATCGCCTGTCAATTGGCGACCAGTCTTCCGGCTTTACGCCCTCATATGGAAAAGGCTGTACGGAGTGATCCGAGTATTAGCCGAAACGGACTACGCGAGCAGTTTGATAAATTGCTACTGGAGCCGCTTTTGTGTTTGAAGCCATCAGATCCCACATCGCGTCGAGCCGTGATAATTGTAATGGACGCATTAGACGAATGTGAGGGAGATCGTGATATCTCACTTATCCTTCGGATTTTACCAGATTTACAAAAGTCAAATTCCATACAGCTTCGAATATTTGTGACCAGCAGACCTGATTTGCCAATTCATTTGGGATTTACAAAGACCGCTCATAACGAGATCATCTTGCACCGGATTCCCCCAGATATCGTTCGCCATGATATCTCGTTGTTTCTGAACGACAGATTTATGGATATCCGTGAGAAGAATGAGTTTTCTTCGGATTGGCCCGGTGAGGACAAACTACGAAAGTTGGTAGAGCTATCAGTTCCCTTGTTCATCTTCGCTGCTACGATATATCGTCTTCTGGATGATGATTCTTGGGACCCAGAGGACAGTCTTGAAGAAATCCTTAAACATCGAGGATATACGAAGCTGGATGGGACGTATCTCCCTGCCCTCAATCGACTTATCAGTGGACCTAGCGGAAAGATTGAAGCTCGCAAAAGGCAACTAGTTCAAGAATTTCGAGAGATCATCGGAACAATTGTGTTATTAGAATCTCCTCTCGCCATTCCTGCTCTATCACGACTCTTGGGTATTCCTGAAAAGACTGTTCGTCTTCGAGTGATCCCTCTTCGCTCATGTCTCAATATTCCGGATGATCAAAACTCTCCGGTGCGACTTTATCATCTGTCTTTCAGAGACTTTCTTCTCGATCCGGAGACACGGGAGAAGACTGAACTTTGGGTTGATGAGAAACAAACCCATTATTATTTAATGAAGTGTTGCTTCGTGACATGTGACCAGCTTCGCAGAAATATCGCCAGTTTCAAGAACGATGGATTCAGTTTCGAAGAGACTCCTCGGCAAGACGTTGATATTTCCATTTCTGCGGAACTACAATATGCTTGCCGATATTGGGCATATCACTTGGTAAGATGCGAGGAGATAGAAAAAGTGCTGCCCGAAGCACTTTCGTTCCTTGAAAATCATTTCCTTCACTGGGTAGAGGCGATGAGTTTATTAGACCTCACATTGGAAGTTTTAGAAATCGTGCATATTCTCGAGCAAACAATAAAAGTAAGTTTCCTAATGCAGAAGCTTCACAATCCCCAGAAAGTGATTGCAAGTCGCCTCCAATATTAACACTAGAAGCAGGGATACGACCACAAAGAAATTTCGCAATTTCTGTACGAAGCCAGAAGATTCATGCTGAAGAATCGTCAAATGATCGACAATGCACCTTTGCAGCTGTATTCATCAGCACTGATGTTTCTTCCTCAATCTTCCAAATTCCGCCAACAGTTCGAATCAGACCTCTCCGATGCGAAATTTCGCTTGATTTCTCAGCCCCAACCAAGCTGGGGAGCAGACTTGCAGGTTCTTGAAGGCCATAAAATATCTGTCACATCATTGGCTTTCTCGCCCGATCAAAAGCTACTGGCCTCATCGTCACTTGATCACACCATCCGAATATGGGATGCCGTAACCGGCATGATGCAGCAAACTCTCAAAGGCCAATCGGCCTCGGTTACATCAGTCGCCTTTTCTCGCGATGGATCAACATTGGCATCAGCCTCCAAAGATGCCACAGTCAGGCTATGGGATACTACGACGGGTGTTCTGCAGAAATCTATTCATGGACAGGGTATTATCAGATCTGTGAAATACTCCCCCGATGGTCAGACTCTCCTGTTCACTGACCATAGTGGAATCCATCTCTGGGATACCACCACGAGCTCCATCCAGAGATCTTCAAAGCCAGATCTTCCAGATGATGCATTCTGGATGAATCCCCTGAGTGAGATTATGGCTGTTGAGTTCTCTCGGGATGGTAAGACTCTCATATCAGCTTCCGGCGATGGAAAATTACGCATATGGGATACTAGCACAGGAATCTTAAGGAAACTCTTGGCAGAGAACAGTGGTCATCAAGTTGCATTTTCACCAAATGGTCAACTTGTAGCGGGTGACGAAAGCAATAAGGTGAAGCTCTGGGATACAGAGAAGTTCGAATTGAAAAGCACTTTTAAATTCTCCTGGCTCGTTTGCTCAGTTTCATTCTCTACTGACGGCAGATGGCTAGCTGTTGGCGGATTTGAAGGCCATGTCGAGCTGTTGGATGTGAAATCAGGTACCAAGCAGAGCACTCTCCAAGGCCATTCAGCAACTGTTGATTGCTTAGCATTTTCTCCTTATGGGGATTTGCTAGCGTCGGGCTCATCTGACACAACAATACGGCTTTATGAAGTCGATTCGATCCCCCAGACCTCGAATCCCACGTTTAGTTCGGACTTGGTTCAGTCGATGGCCTTTTCCCCCAATGGGAGCCTCCTGGCTTCGGTAGACCTTGAAAAGACGATTTATCTCTGGAATTCTCAGACAGGTGCTCTGGAACATTCTCTTTCCGATAATGAGGGCAGAGTGGTGTCTGTTGATTTCTCATCAGATAGCAGGTTTCTGGCCTCTGGCTCGTCTGACAAAATTTCTCTTTGGGACACATCAGAAGGCACCCTCTTGAAAACCTTCCGGTCTCATGAAAGTGGAATCAAACAGATTTCTTTATCATCTGATGGGAAGCTCCTGGCTTCGGTACACTGGGATCGAATGACTGTTATAACGGACATCGCGACAGGTGCTAAATTGAAAACATTGCAGGATCAGGTAACTGACATTCCTTCATCAGTGGCCTTCTCACCTGATTGTTTGAAACTGGCAGTTGGCTGTGATGGATACGGGATTCTGATATGGGATCTCTCCACAAACGAAGCAGAGTTCCTGCTGGACGCCCCTGGCATTGCCAATTCAGTGGTATTTTCTCCCGACGGTAGACTTGTTGCTGGTTTGAATGATCATCGAGCGATCATCGTTCATGAAACCATAAACTATGAAGGGGTCGGAGGTGTGAAAATCGACAGAGATATTCAGTATTTTGGACTTTCGCACGACAACTCCTATTTTAACACGAACTGGGGTGCACTCGACATTAGAATTCCTCCAGAATATCTCAATTTAGATTCATCTGACCTCTCTTTGAAGGTCACCGTTGAACTAAACGAATGGGTCACAGTTAACAAGGAAAGAATCTTGTGGTTGCCGAGTGACTTTCGGCCGCGGTGTATAGCTGTTCAAGGTAATGTCCTTGCCCTGGGACATCTTTCAGGCCGAGTTTCCTTTCTCGAATACAAAACATAATACTATAGAGAATTAACTCCGATTTTTGTATCAAGTTTTCAAGTAGTCAGACACTCATCCGATGTCAATTAAATGTATCTAACTATAGACGATGCGGTATGCGATAAGGCTCAAGGTCGATACCAAAGCAACAAAGGCCTTGGACATCATTTCAGAAAGTGGAAGATATCATGATAGGATCAATCTGGGCACACACCATCATTCGTCGATATTGGTAATTGAGAGCCAGTAGTAATCCCGTCAGATGTCACGGGAGTCAGAGTTAAGGATGGGTTCGAGTTAAATAAACCCGGGTTGACAAGTTGCTATGCCCACTCGCTGGTTGGAGATAGCGAAAATGATGTTCCTGTATATTCGGCTTCGAGTTGTCAGCAGATCATACTAGGAGTTTACTAAAATGAGTGCTTCCTTAGCGTCCTCGTTTGGAGTGGGCCATGGGGCTGTCACTCATCAGACAAATCAGACAGCTCGCCAAAATTAATAATGACCGTTTTCTGCGACCGTCCTTGGTACATTACTGCCCATGTGTACGGATTAGGCACTGGCGATTGATTAATTCTTTTAACTTGTTTCTGCTGTTTCTGTTGTCTTAGTAAGTAAGGTCTTTTCCAGGGGAGGGTTTCCATGGAGGTTTGGCGTATCTAACGGCGTTGGGTGGATCTAGTTATCCTAAGGCTGCTCCAATCCAATGGTCTGATGTTCATTTCCATGTGACAGTCGAATAAAGGATAGTGGACTGCGACAGGTGGGAAACTAAAATTGCTAGTGTTTCATGGTTTCAGCGGAAGGTCAAGCCAGATTGGGGGCGAAATGAGTATGAAACCCCTGACCGTTAGGGGCATTGTCGATAAACCGACTGGTCACTGTCAGCTCGATGTGTTCGCAATAGTCGAAATTGCTGTATATGTGCAGTGATCTGTCCTCATGTCAGCTATACGTACCTGATGGCAGTGATGAACTCATAAGCGGGTTGAGTGTGGATGAAGTGGATGTAGCAGACTTGCCCGATGTGGTCAAACCCGGCGATCGGTGGTAAAAAGAGCACCGTAAGGCCAATAGTAGCCAATAGGCATCCTCTTTTTTATTCTTGAATGTACACTCGCCTGCTTGTTTAGTTTGGCCCCCAAGAGTGCAAGAGTGTGCAAGAGTGTAAGAGTCAAGTCAGCTGTGGCTAGAATAGCCCTACAAGTACAGCCCCAGCCCCAGCCCCAGCCACGGTCACGGTCACGGTCCAGCCTCAACGCCTTATCGCGCGTCTAGACTTCTTTTTCTTCTTTTCTTCGTTTCTGTCCAATAGTTATACCCTTTTGCTATACTCTCTTCTCTTCTTCTTTTTTCTCTTTCTCCTCTCCTCAACTTTGCACTCTCTACTGAACTACCCCTCTACCCCTCCCCTGGTAACTTGAATATCCTCCTGCATTCCCTCTTCCCCCTCCCTACCGGAGTTATATTTGGTTTTCGGATATCAGCCGCGCCGACTCCCCCCCACTGCTGCCCCCCCCCCAAAAAAGCCCCTCAAGGCTGAACTCTGTCTTCCTCCACTTATTCACTCATTAACCTCGCCATTTCAACCAGATATTTCTCCTGCTCCTTCTTCTCCCTCCACTTCTCGACCTCTTACATATATTCTCTCTGCCCTTCTTCTGTTTCTTCTCTCTCATCTCGACCTTCCGCCCCACCCTGTCCACTGCGGGGTTCACCAATCAATCCTCCGTTGCTACCTGATCGGATCTCCTGTCCTCTCTCCCTCTCCGCTTGAACCCATCGCACGAGTCCAATCGCCTTGGCTGTCTGCAGCCCTATTTCGCACACTATGAGTTGTGAGTCAATCTTATATGCTGGGTTTTTGAACAACTGGGTTATCTGCCTGTGACTGGTCGTGTTCAAACGGGGGGCCACATTTCTTCCTCCTCGTCTTCCTCCAAGCCAGGGCTGGCCTCAGCCTGAATCGCATCTTTTTACCATGTGGAATCTGTGTTTGGTCGGAATGGCGACCTTTGTTTGGGTCTATTTCTCTGCCATTGCAACCTTCCTTGCCGATATTGTCCTTGCTCTTTACACTATTTATTCCGATGGTCTGCCTCTGCTTCTGCTTCCTGCTTCCAGTCTGCACATACCCGGCCCTTCCTTGCATTTCTCCGAGTCCTATCACCTTGAATTTTTCTTTATACGCGTGTGAAAATGCTTTAATTGTCCATGTCGTTCAGCTGGCTGACTTGTTTTCGAATTCCTCAGTCGCCAATATGCTCAACAAGCTGTCTGGACAGCCGGAGAGCTATGAGAAGAAGTAAGACACCCCTTACCGAAGTTGCCGATGTCAATCGCTCTATTTTGATCAATTATTAATGTTTCGTTCCAATTACAGAGCCCTCTATAAGTTCGGACGCACCCTCGGTGCTGGTACATATGGAATTGTCCGCGAAGCCGAATCTACTTCGGGCGACAAGGTCGCGGTTAAAATTATCCTCAAGAAGAATGTCCGTGGTAACGAAAGCATGGTCTACGATGAGCTGGAGATGCTGCAGAAGCTCAAGCACCCTCATATCGTCTCTTTCGTGGATTGGTTTGAGTCCAAGGTCAGTCTCAGTTTTACTACCTTTCAAGATCAACCGATTCACGGTCTTGCTAAATTGCTCCCAAAATTAGGATAAATTCTACATCGTCACACAATTAGCAACTGGTGGAGAGCTGTTCGACCGCATTTGCGACTATGGAAAGTTCACAGAAAAGGATGCTTCTCAGACAATCCGCCAAGTGCTTGACGCTGTCAACTACCTGCACCACCGAAACATTGTCCACCGAGGTCAGACTCGTTCCCCCGACATCTCCTTTGGTCCGCATTTTGTACTTGCTAACAACCAATGCAGACTTGAAACCCGAGAATCTTCTCTACCTCACTCGCGCAGGTGACTCCGAATTGGTCCTGGCTGACTTCGGTATCGCCAAAATGCTAGAGAACCCTAGTGAGGTTCTCACCAGCATGGCGGGCTCGTTCGGTTATGCCGCGCCTGAGGTTATGCTGAAACAGGGCCATGGAAAGGCTGTCGATATGTGGTCATTGGGTGTCATTACTTACACTCTTCTCTGCGGTTATTCTCCCTTCCGCTCGGAGAATCTGACAGATCTGATTGAAGAATGCCGAGGGGGCCGTATCATCTTCCATGAGCGGTACTGGAAGGATGTGTCTCAAGATGCAAAGGACTTTATTCTCTCCCTCTTGCAACCGGATCCTAGCAAGCGTGTGACGTCCGATGAGGCTCTCAAGCACGAGTGGTTGACCGGAGAATCTGCCAGCGACCGTGACTTGCTACCAGAGATCCGCGCATACATTGCGCGCGCTCGTCTTCGCCGTGGTATCGAAATCGTCAAGCTCGCCAACCGGATTGAGGCCCTCAAGATGCACGAGGAAGATGGCGAGAATGAAGAGGATATTCCTAGTCCTGTCGCAATGGCCGAGGCCGCTGGTGGTGCATCATCTTCCAACGGTGATTCTTCTCCTGCCCCTACTACAAAGAAGCGCAGTCTGAGCAAGATTGCTCGTGGTGCCATCTTCCGCGAAGTGGTTTTGGCCAAGGTTCGAGAAGTCAAGGATAACGAGGAGCGAGAGAAGGTTGAGCGTGAGGCACGTGAAAAGGCTTCGCATCATTGATTTCTAGTCTCGATCGATTTTTGATTCCTTTTTATATTTCCTTTTTCCCTTTTCTCTATTCTTCCTGTTTCCATGTTTACTTCTTTTTTCTGGACTTGCACTTTTTGCCGTCATTATGGATATAGTTTTTGATTCCCCATGGTCAATACAGTCTGCACATAATCATTCGTGATAACAATGCATTTACTTTTTTCTATAATTGTCTTTATTATCTTACAATCTTTAATATCTACCTAATTATCAAGCTTTGACTATTCCAAGCTATAGCTTATGGTATTGGATTGCCAATGCTGACAGCTTCCAGTCACGTGTCTCCAATTTCCCCCCGCCATCCAGCCCAGCTCCAACTGCCAGAAATCACTTTGTACCACTTCATATCCTTTGCTCCCCCACTTCAACCCCCTTTTCTCCCGCTTTACCTTCTAGGGTGCCACCGGAAACCCCGAACTCTCCGCCGAACGCCCTATCAAAGCTCCTTATCCGCTGGGCTCCGTGCTGCCCACCTTGCAGGCCCGAGGCAACTTTCGACCCCACCCTACCCCAGCGCATCGCCCGTTATCAGCTTGTACGCTATCAAATCAAGTTGATCATCCACCAAAGAAATCTACAATGGCCGGCTCATTCGCCAACAAGCGCCTGAGTAAGGTATGGCAGTGATATTTACGTTCGATTCATGCATCCACATCCACTCTGGCTGGCAGCATCATGCTGACAAAAGGTTATCTTATCTAGGAGCTCATTAAGGTATGACATGATCGATTGCATCGCGGCGACTCGAATGACACGACCTTGAACTATATCGACGAAGGCTTGATCTAATATTTTTTCGCTATTTTTAGATGCAGGATCATGTCCCGCCGGGAATCACAATCGTCAAATCGGACAGTCTAGAGGAATGGCAGATGGATATCAAAGTTCTCGATGACAACCATCTGTATAAAGGCCACACCTACCGACTTAAATTCACCTTCAACAATAAATACCCAATCGGTAAATAGCGTCTCCCCCATCTTCAAATCTCTTCTTCTTTCTCTATCATCCAGCTAATCATATTATAGAACCTCCTGAGGTCCAGTTCATCGAATTACCCGCAACGTCCGACACACCCCGTCCTATCCCCATGCACCCTCATATCTACAGCAACGGCATCATATGTCTCGATCTCCTGAGCTCTAGCGGATGGTCCCCGGTCCAAACAGTGGAAAGCGTTTGCATGAGTCTGCAAAGCATGCTTACAGCTAATACCCGTGACGAACGCCCACCCGGCGATAGTGAATTTGTGGCCTTCAATCGACGTCGAATTCGAGATATCCCGTTCGTATACGAGGATGATAATGTCTAAGCTAGCGAAAAGAGGTAAGGTAGTCGCTTCGTTTTGCATAGTGATCTTGAAATTATTCACGCGGTCATGTCATTTCTCACGGGGCTTCGGTTCATGCTTGGGTCGATTGTGAACGTTCTCAAACAAAGCTGGATACTTTCATCTTCATGTTCTTTTCATGTCTGCATTGTTAGCGCTGGGTTTTATGAGTGGATATCCTAGTCCGTTTGGATAGGGCTATGGTCTATGGTCTATGGTGGCGTTGAAGCGCATTACAACGAACTCATTTCATTAAATTTGAATATTTATCTTCCTGGAAATGGGAAACATAAATTAGTTATAAAAAGGCATGGAATTATGTAGAGAAGTCAGTATGAACTTGGTTGGAGCATTCTTGCAAACTCTAGGCTGGTCTGCTCTGCTGAAGATGAGGCATTCACATGTGATTCCAGATGAACAAAGACAGACCTCGATCAAGAAAGCTAAAAACAAAACAAATCGTTCGTGAACACTTTCCCCATCCAGTTCAATCTGATTTCCAATACTGATCAGTCTTTCTAGTGTATACTCCGCAGACTAGCTCCGCATCTGATTCGCCAGATCGCTTGGGCTCCCAAACTAGGCATTGTGGATCCATCCATGATCTGGAATGTCTGGAGTACTTAAAACCGTGACACGGCATTGAATCACAACCTGAAGACAATTCCTTGAATATACGCAGACCAATTGTCACTAATCAATCCCCTTCCAAAATAATCATGCAACCACTTGACCCAGTCGATCTCTTCCAAGGCCGACCAGCCCCGGAACTCCTTCCAACCGAACATCTCAAAAACGCCGCTATCAAAGCGCTCTCCGATAAAACCATTTCAGGTCCGGGACTAGGATACGGACCTGATGAGGGATATTTCCCATTACGACAAAATATAGCGAGCTGGTTATCGGACTTTTATAAGCCTGCTCAGTCTATAAATGCAGATCGAATTTGTATTACCGGCGGCGCAAGTCAGAATTTGACCACAATTCTGCAAATCTTCACTGATCCGCTCCAAACTGGGATGGTCTGGCTTGTGGAACCTGCCTATCATCTCGTTTTTCGGAATTTCGAAGACGCTGGCTTTTATGGGCGCTTAAGAGGAGTTCCGGAGGATGAAGAGGGGTTAAATGCCAGTGCTCTTGAGAAGGCTCTGGAATTGTTCGAGAGTGAGGAAGATCATTCAAGTTTGATAGATGAAAATCGTCAAGTAAGGCCATTCCTCTTTCACGCATGAACTTGTCTCGATCGAATAACTAATTGATATACAACTTGAAGCCGATTAAGCCACCCAAATCTTACCGCAAGACATACAAACATGTCATATACTGCGTTCCGAGTTTCTCAAATCCCTCAGGAAAAACCATGCCACTATCGCGACGCGAAGAATTAATCAGAATTGCACGCAGATTCAACGCGCTCATTATCTGCGACGACGTCTACGATTTCCTCTGCTGGAATGTAAAAAAGGATCAACCATCGCCAAATCCTCTTCCGCGTCTCGTTGATATCGATCGCACACTCGACGGGGGTCCTGCGGATAGTTTCGGCAATGTAGTGAGTAACGCTACATTTAGCAAACTCATAGGACCAGGATGTCGAGTCGGATGGGCCGAGGGAACTGAAAAATTCGCATATGGTCTTTCACAAGCGTAAGTCTGGAATTACCTGCAGGTAGCAAACTTTGAAATAACGTGTTTGACTAACATTTGACCCTTTTGTAACGATAGAGGCCAAACGATTTCAGGTGGTGCACCATCTCAACTCATGTCTACTTTCGTCAATGAGCTGTTAGAAAGCGATATTCTGCAACAGCATATTACCACTGTGGTTGCTCCACGGGGTCGAGAACGATATTTGACTATTATGTCTGCTATAAAGAAATATCTGTATCCTCTTGGTGCCGTCGTTTCGTCTGATCCAGCATCCACGACGTTTACTGGTGGGTATTGCGTCTGGTTAAAGTTACCTGACTCTTTAAAGGCGGTTGATGTCTGTCAGAGAGCAGCGGAGACGCAAAGGCTGACTCTTGGATGTGGCGATGTGTTTGAGGTTCCTGGGGATAAATCTTCAAGTCCTCAAACGGATCTTCGGCAGCGGGTGAGGTTGTGTTTTATGTGGGAGGATGAGGCGAGGTTGGCTTCTGGTATTGAGAGACTTGGGAATGTAATTAGAGAAATGCTTTTTGTTTGAGTTAGGTAAATAATACTATACTGGTGAAAGACGAGTGTTCTTGTATTTGAGTAAATCAAATTCGATAGTATCCGTATCAGTCCGCAGAGACCAGCACTTGAGATTGGTTCACAGTCATTACAGTTTTTGGGCTACTCAATTTTCATTGACACTAGTACTACTTTAGGGGACTCATGATACAGAGATACGGAATTGGCCAAAAAAAAAAAAAACAGTGTATTCAAGTCAAATGTCATCTCAAGGAACTCTGGATATCAGGCTTAGAGTCGGTGGGTCAATGCCTCCCGATTCGGCAATCGAGGCGATTGGACCAATCATTTCATCGACCCAAAAACGACTCCGTGAGTAAGAGAAGGTATATAATCCGGCACTTCACTCGCTCAAAATCGAATTCTTCCAGCAAGTTTTTATTCTTTTCAATCTCTTCCAATCGCTCATCATCGAAACAAAATGGTCCAGATTGAGGAATTCGCTGTCGAGCAGGTAAAGACCATACCCCTTCCCATAAAATATGGCCACCTCTAACCTTCCCAGTGGATGGATCTTTACGAAGATAATGCCCAGCATAATCTAGCAGAGACATGCTGTGCCTCAGTCTCCCTGAAAGACCTCCAAGCCTTCTCTGGAAAGGAGACCGATATCATAGACTTTTCGCGCAAGCAGACATACGGCGCAATTCGCGGCTCAGCAGCCCTCCGATCAAACATCGCAAATCTTTATTCTAGCAGCTTGACGAACCCCTTGGGTCCAGAGAGTGTTCTCGTCACTAATGGGGCTATTCAAGCCAACTTCCTCGCTCTTTATGCTAGTGTTGGTCCTGGAGACCATGTCATCTGTCATTATCCAACCTATCAACAGTTGTATTCGGTTCCGAAATCTTTCGGCGCTGAGGTCTCTCTTTGGAAAGCTTCCGAAGAGAATAATTGGAAGTTGGACCTGGAAGAATTGAAAACTTTGATTCAGCCAAATACTAAGCTGATCATCATCAAGTGAGCAATTCAATCAACCCCGGAATCGGATGCTTCGAAGCCCACTCATACTAATAAACGCCCAATCGCTATTCAGCAATCCACAAAACCCAACTGGCGCTATAATTGAGCGTGGAGAACTACAAGAGATCGTCAACATTGCCAGGAAGCACGATATCACCATCCATTGCGACGAAGTATACCGTCCTCTTTTCCACTCTCTTGGTCCCGACATGCCAGAAAACCCGCCATCTATCCTCGACTTCGGCTACGAAAAGACGATTTCCACAAGCTCAATGTCAAAGGCATTCAGCTTAGCCGGTATCCGCCTTGGCTGGATTGCTTCCCGAAGCTCTCAGCTCATCGAAGCCTGTGCTTCCGCTCGCCACTATACGCTAATCTCAGTAGGACAGCTGGAAGATAGCGTTGCAACACACGCACTCTCCGATTCCTGCGTCGGGAACTTATTGAAGCGTAACATTGAGCTTGCAAGGCAGAATCTGCATGACTTGGAGCAATTTGTTCAAGATTATAAGGGATCGGTCTCATGGGTTCGTCCACGGGCTGGAACGACTGCTTTCATCAAGTTCATGAAAGACGGCGTCCCCGTTGATGATGTGGCTTTCTGTCAGCTTCTGTATAAGCATAACGGGACCATGTTAGCCCCTGGAAGCCAGTGCTTCGGAGACGGAAAGGATTTCAAAGGTTATGTTCGGGTGGGATATGTTCCTGAGCGACAGGTTCTGATCGATGGCCTCAAGGCTCTTCGGGAATTTATGGAGAATGGGTTTGAAGGTGTACCTCTCTGTAGATAAATGGATTCGGGTAGCACCGTATCCGATGAAGTCTATCAAAATCAATATCTATTTCAACTTGTCATCATTATTTCTATTTCATTAATTCTTTCGTCTAAATGTATGCCTGTGGGCTTGCTAGAAAAGAACCAGCTCAAGCCCTAATTGCGCAAAATATTCATCCCAGCGCAGCTCACTCCCCGATTCCCAAAACATTTCCATCAAATCTCTGGTTCTGGTAAAGTTTCCCATTCCGAAAGTTTGCATAATACTCATTCGTTCCCGTATCATGTTGCGTTCACTCGGAAGCGTCGTCTCACAGCCAGCGCTAAAAACTGGCCACAAAATCAAAATGTTTGCCGTGGATGTTGGGTCGATGTTTCGGATGGCTGCCAGGATATTCATGATATCTGTTCTGACCTTGATGTGATTGATTGGTAATAGCTGGACTCTGCGATGAAGATGTAGTAAAGCAGAGTGAACGAAAGCAAGATGTGTGCTTTTAAGCTCGGTAATGAAGGCTTCACCTTCGTGAGATGCTGGATCGGATATAGGCTTGTTCACCAAGGAAGTTATGCCGGCTTCAAGGGCCTCTGTTTCGGCCACTGTTGCTAGTGAGTGTGATAGCAATTCGGGAAGACTGCCAGCACTACCACTGCCAGTTGTCCCCAAGTCACTCGATATTAGATATCTCGGACTCTGACGGCGGACCATTTGAGATATCTGTGCCATGTACGGGATCAGGTCTACCGAGTAGCCACAGATATCATCGATATAGTGATTTTCCAGAAGCGAATCTCTATCCAATGGCCCGTTCTCAGGATCATGTATGCACTCCCCATCAATTCCTGACAAAGCAGCAATTATATCCATGGTTTTGAACCATTTAGCCAAGGATAACAGAAATGGATCGTCGGTGGCAAAGGACTCTCTTTGGTGCTTCAAGCATGCAGCCAGAAGACGTAAAACGCCCCGAAGATGGGTTCGCCAAACGTGCATATTGCCATTACAGACATCATTCGTACATAAAGCCATGGCCGTAGTCACCGTTTCGGCATTAAGAGATTGTTCTGAGTTCTGAAGTGTCTCGCGAAGACTCGATATCGCCATATTGGTGTATTTGAGACAAGTCACTTTTGGATTCGGTGTTGAATCCTTAACCAGGCGACTGTGGTGACTGCACGCGGAGGCAAGGAGAGCATAGAGCAGATGAGGAGTTTCCATGGCAGAGCTGATCATTCTTTGAAGAAAGTAATCCGGTGCGGCCGGGAACAGCATTTTGGCGGTTTGCGTGCCAAAGATGTGCATCAAGAATTTGGATTCACTGGATGATAGAAATGGGGACAGATTTATCGGCGGTTGATAGTGGATGATAGAGCTCGATTTTGACTGCGAAGATGATAGAGAAAGTTCCTCTTTAATGGCCTGAGGGGAGCGTATTTCTTTGCTGCTATAATTTCGCGGCTTTTTTGGCCTCGGTGGTTTGAGAGTAATGATACTCAGATCATACGAGCATCCTCTGGGATACCGAGTACATCGCGAGCATACTGGCTTTTGCAGATCACACTGTCCATATCGATTAGTTGAGATACTCATGGATACTACAAGGTTCTTTTTCGACGAGGAATGATCACCTTGACTTTCTTCCTGCGGCACTCGGTACAGCCATCTCGTCTTCGGCGGGGGCTACCGGTAATCCCAAAGGATCCCATCGGTATTCCACTATGAGCTGGAGGAGACATGGTGTGAGGTCGAGCGCTCAAGCCCTCTTCCAGAATTCATCGAGATCTTCGTGCAGAGTGTTGCGTTGCCGTGCAGAGTCCAGATGCCCCCCGAGTCATGGCATACATAGTAGTTTGGTTCGGATTTGTCACTCTTCGCCCCCTCGAGATCCACTTTTCTTCAATTTCTTGACCACTTCGGGTTATGTAGGCGATCTCACCAATCAGAGACGTTCATTTCGTTCTCATCTGATACCAGTACATTCGAGTTCGATACTGTGTTCACCACTCGTTCTTTCTTTTTGGGTTGTCTTCAATATCATACTATGAAAGGGTTCAAGTTCTACTGGTATCAAAGCTAGTATCAAAAAGAACAGATCCACGCCCGCACGACTGAAGTACATAGCTTTGATAGGTAATCTCATCACCTGGACAGGAAACTCACCAACAGTACTACTAGAGTACTAGTAGTACTCAGTACAAGGATCAGTACTCCAGATGGATTAAGATCTCTGTTCTGCAACTGTGAGCTTTTCGCTGATTAAGGACGTTACCACACTGGTTGCACGATTCCAATGACTACTAACTCACTATCATGACTAGTACCGATATCAAATTTATGAAACTCACAGTCTAGTAGTATTCAATTGACCACTCCAGGCTGCAGTAGTGACCCAGAACTATCTATACTAGTACTGGCCTGAAAGAGATTTGAGAAAGACGACTCCTGAGGTCGGACAACAGCCTTAGGTACCACTAGCCTGGGTCGAGAATAGAAATTGGTTGCAACTTGAACTTGAAGAAACCAAGAAGACATCGGCAACCTTGTTGCACAGCAGTATATTTACTAAACGACTAGATTGAGGAAATACTATTGCTTGTGTGGAGTGCTGGTCTACTAACTAATACTAGTAGTATGGGAGAGTTGACACTATTGACCTAGTAGGCAGCTAAGGACCACTTGGGCGTATATCCCAAGACCACCCGAGTAAAGCAGAACTTAGACGCAACTTAGAAGTTGAAAGGGACCACTCAATCGATGCCAGTGGCAAGACCAAAAATGGATGCTTGAAGTCAGCAACTTAAGCCGGCTTACAACTGTAGCCTCGTACTAAGCAAGCATCTACATCGAATAGGAGTAGAAGAAATGTCTCAGGAAGAATTCGGATGATCACTATACACAAAGGGCTGATGAGAGGTAGGGGGCGAGAAAGAGACAAAGGAAAATCACAGGACATAATAAGACAACGCCATGAGAAGAAAACATGGAGAATTTGGTACACCTGGGGCAGAGTCGGAGGTTCCAAGGGTTATCACAAGAAAGAAGGTAGTCAATGCATCCCTGTTTCGTGTTTTTGAACCCATTAATGGCACAGAAAGCCGTCTAAATAGGGGGGCCATTTCATATTCTTCTTCATTTTTTTTTTCGGAGTTTTTTATTATCGCGTTGCAAGAATGCGTTTACCGATCGACTTCACCGAACACCAGATCCATAGTACCTAATATCGTGTTAGCGTTGAGACATTGAATAAATAGGAAATAATCATCACAGTGTTACTTACCAATGATGGCGACGGCGTCAGCCAAAAGGTGACCACGAGCGACCTGGTCGAAGCCACCCAGATGGGCGAAACCGGGAGCACGGATCTTGCAGCGGTAAGGACGCTCACTGCCGTCACTGACCAGAAAAACACCCATCTCACCCTTAGGAGCCTCAATAGCGGAGTAGGTCTCACCGGGGGGCACGGAGTAACCCTTGGTGAAGAGCAAGAAGTGGTGAATCAGAGCCTCCATGTTCTCCTTCATGGCAGCACGGGGAGGGGGGGAGATCTTGTAGTCCTCAACACGGACAGGGCCAGCGGGAATCTTGTTCAAACACTGGTGGATGATACGGAGGGACTGGCGGAACTCCTCCATACGGCACAGGTAACGATCGTAGCAGTCACCGTTGACACCAACGGGGACATCGAACTCAACCTGGTCATAGGCATCGTAAGGCTGGGACTTACGGATGTCCCAAGGCACACCTGAACCACGGAGCATGACACCAGTGAAACTCATGTTCAGAGCATCACGAGCATCAACAACACCGACACCCTGGGTACGCAGCTTCCAGATACGGTTGTCTGTGAGAAGTTCCTCGGTCTCATCGATACGGTCACCGAACTGGGTGGCCCACTGGTAGATATCATCGAGAAGACCAACGGGAATATCTTGAGAGACACCACCGGGACGAACATAGGCGGCGTGGAGACGGGCACCGGAAACACGCTCGTAGAATTCCTGTAGTGTAATTAATGACTCGTTAGCACATTTCCCATTACTTTCCCGATAAAATCCCCAAGGTGACCGGAAAACTTACCATGAGCTTCTCACGCTCCTCGAAACCCCACAGGAAAGGTGTCAAAGCACCAACATCCATTGCGTGCGACAGGACGGACATCAGGTGATTAAGGATACGGGTAATCTCGCCGAACAATGTACGAATCCACTTGGCACGATCCGGGATCTCGATGTTCAACAGCTTCTCGACAGCCAGAGAGAAGCATTGTTCGTTGGTCATCATTGAGACGTAATCCAATCGGTCAAAGTAAGGCAGGGCCTGCATATAGGTCTTGTACTCGATCAACTTCTCGGTACCACGGTGCAACAGACCGACGTGAGGATCCGCGCGAATAATTTCCTCGCCCTTGAGCTCCAGAATCAAGCGAAGCACACCGTGAGCAGCAGGATGCTGAGGTCCAAAGTTGACAGTATAGTGACGAATCTTGCGACCCTTCATGAGTTGATCATAGGATTCAAGGGGATTGGCTTCGCCCGGGGCCGTAGTAGGTGGCTTGTTGGCGAGGTGGGCGAACATCGGGTCAGTCGGAATCAGTCGAGTAGCCTGGTAGGGAGCTGGCTCGGCACGTTGGCGAGGGGCTGTGGTCGCAATTGAACGAGAGCGAGGCACGGATGTGTTGAGAGCATTGGAGGGGCGGAGACAGAGCCTTTTGGGCGCATTGCCCGCGAGGCGGGTGAATGAAGCGGCCATGGAGGAAAGTGAGAGGAGAGGTTCAGGGGAGTTGAGGGATATAGACTGGGCCTCAATCCAGGCGCATTCAATTGATTGGAGGCGGAGTGGACTCGCTGGGCGGAAAGGGAACCTGCTGAGAGACGAAGATGAGGTTGCTCCATTTTGGCCAAAGTCACGTGCCGGGCCAGCTGCCCGGTCATCAGCAGCAATTTGATTGGCTGAAGTGGGGCCACTTATTCTGCACTCATTTGTCAGAACGCTAGTCCCAGTTTGGTTTAGCGGCTAGCGTTGCCACCGCATTTCTCAGGCAGTAAGGCAGTAAGGCATTAGCGTCTATCCCCTTTAGAAAGCCCTGTTTTCTGCCTCAGGCTGTCAAGAAAATACTTGAGGAATCAGAAATTCTTCTTATCGCCGATCAACGAATTTGACTTCCACCTTCACCCGTTCCCTCCAGCTCGCCCACTATGGCACCTCTTGTTGCATCGCAGGAGGAGCTGCAGCGCCGTCGTGTAAGTTGATTCCCATATAATTTTTTCTTCTCTTCTCCTCAATCCTCAAAAATATTAACCCGGTCTTCCAGATCATCGATATCAACGCAGAGACCGTCACCAATATCCCCTCCACAGATTTCCCTGGTCATTGGCCTGGAGAGTCGCATGCTTGGGCTCTTGATAAATTTAAGGAGGTATGTCAATTCTCTGTATCTGGTTCCTTCAATTGCCCAGAGCATTTTCCTAATCGGCTTTCCCGACCTATAGGGCTTCAAAGTCGAGTATCACCGCAATGACCCGCACGAGGCCTCATTCTCGCTGATCGGCCTCGATGCCGCCGTCGCCAATGCCTTTCGCCGCATTCTCATGGCCGAGATCCCTACTCTGGCTATTGAATATGTCTTCGTTCACAATAATACCTCTGTGATTCAGGACGAAGTGCTCGCTCAGCGCCTAGGTCTCATCCCGCTCAAGGGTTCCGTGGAGGGCATCAATTGGATGCGCTGGTACCGCAAGCCCTCCGAAGATGAGGAAGCATCTGAGGAAGATGGCCCCTCTGATTTCAACACGGTTGTCATGCACCTCGAGGTCGAGTGCACTAAGAATAATGATGCCCACCCAGACGAAGAAGACCCTCGCAAACTCTACAACCACGCCCACGTCTACGCCAAGGATATCTCTTTCGCTCCCGTTGGTCGTCAGGATCAGTATTTCGTCGGCGACGGTGCTATTCAGCCCGTCAACCCAGACATCTTGATCGCCAAGATGCGCCCCGGCCAGAAGATCGAGATGGAACTGCACTGTATCAAGGGTATCGGAGCCGATCACGCCAAATTTTCCCCAGTGGCAACTGCTACGTACCGTCTCATGCCGGATATCAAGATCCTGAAGCCCATCCTAGGAGATGATGCCAAGAAGTTCGCCAAATGCTTCCCTAAAGGTGTCATTGCTCTTGAGCCTGTCACCGCTGAGGAGGCTTCGCGCAAGGATAGTGGCTACCAGGGCCATGCTGGTGAGCAGAAGGCCGTTGTGCGTGATGCCTTCAACGACACTGTCAGCCGTGAGTGCTTGCGCCATGAGGAGTTCCAGGACAAGGTCAAGCTGGGCCGTCTTCGCGACCACTTTATTTTCAACGTGGAGAGCACTGGCCAATTTGAGAGTGACGTTCTTTTCCTGGAAGCCGTCAAGGTTCTCAAGCTGAAATGCGCCCGGTGGAAGCGAGGACTGAATGACCTCATGGCTTAAATGCAAGGGGTCTCCGCTCTCGCTATCATACTTCTTATAATGCATTTCACTGGCGTTGGAATTTTCTTGAGCTTTAGTTCGCGTTGTACATTTACGAAAAGTTCGGTCGAAGAAGTTGGCTTTACCAGGCCGGAGTCCGGATATCAATTGTTGTTAGACCATGAGGGCAGGTAACTGTCTTCTTGGAAATAAATTCTAGGAGAGTTCAATGAAGCTAAATATCAAAATCATGCCAGTCATTTCATGGTAGATCCCTCATTGGAAGTTCAGCCTGTAGCGGAAGTCAATGGTGTAGGCAGGGTCGCTGACAGCCACTTCCTCGCCATCTTCCACAAGCTCACGAAGCTTGAGTTGCAAATTAGGCCTTGTATGCTCCTCTAGCTGGGGTGGGAATCGCTGATACAGAGTCTTTTCCTCTGTCCGTAGACTAGGCTTTTTCAGCTGCGCTTCGGCTCTCTCGCCCAAGCTATCAATAAATTCACCCAGTGTCGTATCCGGGTTGACGGTCATCTTTCGCGCAAGATTTCCGCATACAGGACAATCAGTCTTCTTCTCGGCCTCGAAGGTGTATGTATAAACTCCTTCTTCCCCGGCATACATCATGTAATTTTCGAGGTATGGATTGCACGATGTCGCAATCTTCAGGACTTCAGAGGTTGTTGATGCTGCAATCACTGCATTTGTAGACGCGATGGCCGGAATAATGTTCTTCACCACGCCTTGAGTCATTTGGAAAGTGACACCATGGATATGGAATTGCTGCGCCCGTTCGAGAGCGGCATTATACACCCATGAGATGTGTTCCATATCGTCACTATCGAAGGAATCATCCTTGCGTTTCTCTTGCCATGCTATCTGATGAGCCCATTCAATGCAGTGTTGGGGTTGGCGCGGAATAGTAGCAATGGTACAAAGCGGAACTGCAGGACGAGGCGCATGCATGTCAAGTTGACACTCAATGCAGGAAGAAAGTGTAGGTAAAATTACACGAGCCTGACCCTTGAAGCCTAGTACACGTACATGGTTAAATGGCGCTGCAATGTGATTGTTGTCACACAGTAAACGTACCTTCAGTTCCGCCATCGATCAGAGGCTTCAGGCTTTCAGGGTCTTCTGGATCAACCATCCCAATGAGAGTAGAGTTGATCCAGCGACGGGCTTCGATGCTATCGAGACCGCAGATGATGATTTTGAATTGCATATAATAATCTTCATCTTTGTCCTGGATCTTTCCGACGAAGGGAGTTATTTTGACGCCTTTGACTCGTCTTTCCACAAAAGCCGCAGCGACTTCGGCCTTTGGTTTGCCAATATCAGCTTGTCGGAAGAGAAACTGTCGGTTGAGGTTAGAGATATCGATAGTGTCTATAGACAACCCTATGTTAGTCCAAGTTCGCTTAGCAGAATGGCCGATCAGTTACATACCCATGTCAATGACATGAATGTCCTTGAATCCAGATAATGCGAGGTTCTTTAATATTTCACATCCTAGGCCACCAGCTCCACTTGAGGGATACGTCAGTTCTAAACTTCATTTGGAGGAAATGGGGTAAATACTGGGACTCACATCACCCTGTATTCAAAATTAGCGTATGTCTCACAGTATCTCATATAAAGTCTTACAAAATCTTGGAAGATTCCAAAGTATTAATAGTCTCAGCTCCTGGGACCCAATCTTCGTCACTGTACGGCCCAGGCTTTGATAGGACCTTATGAAGGTGTTGCCTGTGTGATGTTATTCAACATGTCCCAAAAAGACAGGTGGTGGGATATTGATTATTACCATCTGTTCTGGTGACATTCCATTCTGACGTCTGCTGTTGTCATTTCGGATCAAACCCAAGCACCTAAATCAGCGTGTATGCGCAGATTGTCTCGAAAGTAATGGGGTCCGGTCCCACTTGATGTTGAGAATGGCTTTTGGGGGTTTCTTGGGAGATTCCACCAGAAGGCTCTGAGATAAATCTTCCACTTTATTCTTTTTGTTTGAACTTGGAAGTCGTCAAAATCACTAGGGTGTAGTAGTGAGTGTGATTGTGATGGTGGAGAGGATGGAGGATGGATGACATGCCGCCGCCAGGAAGGCACACAACAACCCCACGTGACCTCCCGCATACAAGCTCGGGTTGGAGACATGCGGGAGTTGATTCCTTCTCATTGACACAACTTCGAGTTGCAAGATGGATGGCCTATTGACTGCCGTCAAAACAGTGAAACGTGACCAGGACTCGCCATTGGTCGCTGTTGAGACTCAGAGTCGCGCAGATCAGGTCAAGCCGAGCATTGACTTCCATCAACATGATATATCTTCATCACATCAGGCCATAGATGTGTTGAAGTCTAGTCCAGATCGGGATCAACTTTTCAACGTCTTGACTGCCCTAGATCCTTTCAACAAATCTGTCGAGATCAAAGGTTTTGATATTCGAGCTCCCAGTCCAACAACAGCTCAAATCCTTCGACTTTTAGTCAGCAACACTATCCCGGACCATTGGGCATCGCTAAATGCAAAAGGCAAGACGTCGAAAGATACCAAGAACCGTGCCGCTATTTTGCGATGTCTCAGCAGTGTAGCTGGCCTTGGCTCTCTGGTCACTCAGCTACGATCTCTGATAGGTTCAGCTCGGGCCAATGCTCATCAAACAGAGGGCTCAAACTCCCCACTTGCGATTCGAGATCTGCTGTCCGTTCTTGCTTCCTTATTGGAACCAAAGGACTTTTTGTTCCGGCTCCATTCCGATATAACGGCTATATCTAGTAACAAAACGCAAAAGCAAGTTGTTTGGCGGGAACTAGTATCTCTCGTTGGTGCTGGCAAAATTCTTTCAACGTCCGCTGAAGCACTTACCTTAGCAAGTGAAACCGAAACATTATCCTCTGTCTCTTGGGTAGGGGAGGGATCTCGATATGCTTCCTGGCTTGGCACCAATATTTCTCATATGGCGTCGAAGCTCGGAATCGACAATACAACTGACTGGGATCCTGTCGCCTTTTTAACGGGCCGAGGATTGAGCTTGGGTTATGCGGGCAAGTTTTCCAAATCAAGTTAAACTGCAAAACAATTACTAACCTCTCTATAGATCAGTTGACAAGAGAACTTTATTCATCTTTGCTCGTTGATCAGCAAGAAGTTGATCGATTTGGTCTACTTCTGGATCATCTTCGACAGTCAGAGCAACTTGCCATTCTTGAGGCCATGTTCCGTGATATCCAGAAACGTTACTTCTCCACAGAAATTCCGGGAGACCTCGAGCAGCCAGCCGTATATAATGAGACAGTCTCGAGGGTAGCGGCATTGTGCTCTATAATTTTTGAAAAGAGGCCGTTCCTACAAAGTCAGGTTTCAGAATGGCTCTCTAAAAGCCAAGGGGGCTCAATACAGACACTGGGGCTGCGTCGAGCCCTTTTAGTCTCATTCAATGATTCCATCGGTATGTATCTCTTCATTTTGTGGAGATCCCGGTCTAACAAGCTCATTAAGAATGTCTCAAGTCCTTGCTTTCGCGCAGCCTCGAACAATTTGGAGACAAGTTTGGCATCAAGCACGTTCCTATCGTCACCCAAAATGGTTTGTTGGGATTTCGCCCCAATATATCATCATGGTATTAACAAAATTCCATAGCAAATGCTCAAACTATTCTCCTCACGGCTGGCCTTTTGAAACAGCTTGATATATCACAGGTCAAAGATATCGGCCGCACGGGTGTTTTTCTCAATGCAGTCTCAAATAGACTAGCAGCATCATCCAACAGGGCGCGCTTTCTTGGAATGATTGTTGCGACTAGTATATCTGAGATTATCGAAGAGCCCGGGAAATCCCTTAAGTTTGACCTTGACGAAATGCAGAGCGAGGAAGCACTCTGGTATCTGAGTCTCTCAAAAGTACAAGATAGCATCGGGCCTCGTGAATCTATCAGCCTGCTGCAGAAAGAGCAACCAAAGACTGATCAAAAACCTCAGCAAAAATCCCGGACGAGTCATGCTAAGCAGCAAGGACCTCATACAGGACAACAGCAGAGGAGTAAAATCGTTGCTATCGAAGAGATTGACGACAGTGACGAGGAAACAGATGAAGATGAAGACCTGATCCCCTATGAAAAACCCGATGAAGACGCAGAAGATGATGACGAAGACCCAACACTTGTACAACGAAACAAGCCATCGGCCCCCGTGTAAGTCTGCCCTGCTCAAATTTGAGGTCGAAATATCCCTAACAAAATTCTAGGTATATTCGAGATCTCATCGTCTATCTACGTGACACTGAGAATGTTGAACGTCATCATCTTGCCATTACTTCCGCCCCGCCTCTGATTCGCCGTAAAACTGGCTTTGGCAGCGAGCTCGCTGAGCAGATTGAGGAGCTGGCACTTACCATAGTTGGTCTGAACAACGACAACAAGCATCCGCAATTCCACGAATCACGGCTTCAAAGTATGATTGCATTGATTGTTTCGCAGCCCCTCAAAATGGGCCGTTGGTTCACGGCTATCTTTTTCGATGGCGACCTCTCTCAAGTTCAACGATCTGCTGTACTTACAGCCCTGGGATTAAGTGCCCGTGAGGTAGCTGGGAATGGAGAAGAGGATGCTCGGGCTTTGGGTCTTCCAAAGCTGCAGGATACCTCGTTCCCATCTAAGCGGTTATCGCCTGCTCTCGAGGCCATGTTCCTTGACTCAAAAGATGAATCTCCCGTTGCAAAATTGACACAGCAGATGTCGCGAGCATCGCTAGAGCCATTGGCTGCTAGCGCCGCAGATGAACTCAGCGGTCCCAACGCCTTGAAAGTGCGCACTTTCTCATCCCGCATGGAAGTTGAAAAGAAACGACACGATCGTGACGCGCAGCGACAAAAAGGAATGGTGAAAGATTTGAACAAGGTTCTTGCCGAGGGTTTCTTCTATCCCCTCCAAGGGCGGTTTGAAATTATGATGTTGCAGTTCTCCTCGTGAGTGATTGAACTATCTAGCCTCGTGTCAATTGAAAATGTCACCACTAACCAACCAAACACAGATCATCCGCTCCCTCCTATAATCCATTCTTTGTTCCACACATCCTCACCCTCTTCCTCCAAACTCTTTCCCTTGTCGTCTCCACGGCAGGTCCTCATACTCCCTTCCTGCCTGGCCTGACGCACGAAACACTCTCGCTTCTGCTTTCTCTGCACACAAGCCCGGCATCTAGTGAACCAACTGTGGCCGCTGCACTTCTGAATCTCTTCCTTGCAATTGTGGACCTGAATATCGCTTCCGGGTCCAATGGTGAAGAACGTCTTGTTACTGAATACGCGTCGCAGGTCATTGAACTACGTGAATGGGCCTCTGAGGTCTTTGATCGTACACCCGCAAGTGGCAAGACAGCATCCAATTCTGCAGATCCACAGGAACAAGTACGAACATTGGCGGCCGGGGTTATGGTTCGGCTTGGAGAGGTCATGGAACGGTATCAAGGTCGATTGATGGGCATCAACTCGGGCTTCAAATATTGATTCTGGAATACCAGGGCTAGGAGCTTCCAAGGCCCGGACCCCTAGCCATAGCGCATCGTGCCCGGAAGAGCATTCAGCTAGCAATTTAGTTAGTACCATAACGGCGATCTAACCATCGATCTAACCATCCTTCTACCTGTCTTTCTACTTGTCATGTTGAAAAGCAATAAATAGTATGGTATCATGAATTAATATTGGGTATAAGAAATCGATCTTAACGATCAAGTCACTCAGCTTTAGCAAAGGTACGCTTCTCAATAGCAGCATCCATCATACGGTCACCGCTAATAACACCAGTAGTACAAATGATGATTCTCCGACGCGGTGCCTCCTGGGCAGCGATGAATCGCAAGGCAGCAATCTCAGTAAAGGTAATGCCACCCAAAAAGAATACATAAACGTTCTTCGTGCCGCTATTGCCACTGATAGTCTGACGGGCTCGAACTGCTTTGTCATCGCCCTTCTGAACAACACTGAATGTAGCGCCACGGGCGTTCTTCACCACGTCTTCAAACCCGAGCCAGCCGGGGGACGCAGTACTGGCGCTATTTACTGTTGCAGGAGGTGCGCCGCCTTTCGTCAAAGACAGGATGTACTGTTTTTGAAGCACACACTGAACTAGTCGTACGCTGAGGGGAGCAAACCCGCTGTAGACGTAGGACACATCATTGGGGTCTTTCTCGCTAACATCTTCAATCACCAGTCGTAGGTTTTTACGGAGATATCCGTAGTTGGTCTTGGTGCTAGTTTGAACACCCGATGCAGTAAGGAGCATGGAAGTGGCCGAGGACCGGGGTTGCAGAAGCTCCATCTTTTCAAGTGCCCAGAAGGTGAGGATGTGTTGATAACCGTAGCCTTGCAAAACCTGTCTCTTGAGGTTTTCTAAATCGCGAGGACGGAGCCCACCGTTCATGCAAGACTCCAGGCATAGCAAGCGAAGTATACTTTTCAAAGGCACATCGCGCGCAATAAGCTCTTCGATGGTCTCATGCTGATTCGTGGGGTCGATGCCTGCTGCACTATGTTGCTGTACGTCCAGGATCTTCCGGAAAATCTCGGAGCGAGTCAGCCTCATGATCTCCTCAGCAAGATTAGTATGCACCCGAAGGCTTTGGTGCTCTATTTGATAAGTCGGTAATTTGTTGACAAACTCTCGCAGCTCGTTTGTGGACTTGGCCGAGTGGCGTGTCTCATACTCATTTTCAAGACGACGTGCCACTCTATTCAGGAGATCGCCGACAATGACAAAATTGGCATCTCGTAGTTGATTGAACAACTGGTCTGATGCATCGAGTTGAATCTTCCTCTTCAATCCTTGTTTGGCCTGTTGGGGTGTCTTGGATGATTCCTGGGACTGTGGCCCAGGCGCCTGGCCGACGATACTAGTGTCAACTTCGGCTTGATTATTCTTGATGCCCACAGATTCGTCTATCAGACCCTCATATGTAAGTTGTGTTAGTAACGGCGTTCCAAAGTCAACATCACGATCAATGATGATTAGGTTTTCCGTGTCAGCACTTGGGAGAAGCCCTCGCATGGAAGTATTGGCCAGTCCAGAGCTCTCTTCGGCATCAAGCTCCTTTCGCATTCGCAGCAACAGATCTGCCAGACGACGTGCATTGTCGCCTTTGCCTACAATACGCGGGAAGTATCCGTGTCTCTGCTGGATGCCCATTAGTGCCTTGGCGGCATGGAAAATACAGCCAGGGTCCTTGTGCTAGTCACGTAGTTAGCAAAGACTGAGCCATTGGACAGCAATATTAGGCGCGAAGCAGCTTACCAAGTATAAGTCACTGAAGGCATCGTCTAATTCAAGTGATAAGATATCTTGTTCCAACGGCAGGAAGTAGAGGGGAAATTCGGCAATATTGACATCTCCGATGATCCCGGCGTCTTCAAAGACGGCGTTGCTTACGAGGGTGCGGCGAGGGGTGAGAAGAATGGAAAACTCATGCTGGACGTTGCCATTGTTTTGCAGACGCTTGATTTGTTCTAGAAAAGATGGGATGTTAGCTCAATCTGATGACTTCCGATCGGCATGCTTCTTGATGAAAGCCAGATAAATGAGCGAAAAATGACCAGATTTCAATCTAGGGAGCGTAGGCCTAAGCCACAACCGATTACATAGAGATGGAAGCTCATACGTAAGTGCTGAAGTCCCAATTGTACCACCGGGTGGTTCCAATGAAAAATACCAAGGCAACAGGAAAACGAAACAGGGAAGGAGAAAAAAGGAAAAACAAAAGAAAAGAAAAAATAGGGTTGAGTCAACACATACCTGCCACAATTCGGAGATGATGAGCTTCCTCCCCACGAACCAGAAAGACGACATTGCGCTGAGAAGAGTCGATATTTGCATTTTCTAATAGAAAGATGCGGTCTACGCCATACTGTTGAAGCTCCGAAAACTTCACAAAGAGGCCCACTGGACCTGCCAGCTCCTGACTGATGACGAGGTTCTTCTTCCCCCGAGCCTAGGCGCCATTAGCAAAGGCCTCGGGCATGATCTGGAAGACATTACTCACGCCTTCAAGCAGGGCAAGCAGATCCCTGCGGGCCTTGTCCCTATAATGGTCTGCATCTCCCTGGTACGCCATTGTGTGTGGCGGAGCGAGGGGGCGGAGGTGCAGGGGAGGAGAAGAGGAGAAGAGAAGAGAGAAGAGAGAAGAGGTGGAAGTTCAGTGGAAAGTGTGGGAGAGCTAAGCCGCAGGCAGCCAAACACACCAAAAATAGCCGGGAAAGCGCGAATTTGGTCCATTTCGGGACTAGCGGGGCTGAGTCAGCCATGCTGAGGTATGAATGTGGTAATCTGACAGTAACGTGACAATACTTGCCACCTAAACCCCCGTCAATTGCTGTCACATCCGTCACCCTTTTTATTTGTTGTACGATACCCATATCGCCGCAGCTCCCCTGAAGCCCATCAACTTCGATCACTTGAAACATTTTCTCTCTTCTCAATATACCCTATTCACCACAACCCCTCCCCGGTTTCGACATTTCCCTAATTATCACATTGATTCATTCTCCGTTTTTCTTTTCCTCTCAACGTCTGCAGATCTGATATTCCGCCTGATATCACTCCCCCCGCCTGCGTCATGGGTCTATTCAAGAAATCTGATAAATCCGATGCCGACTCCGAAGACTCGGGTCGTCGTGGCCTTTTCGGTCGCTCAAAGAACAAGAGTCCAGCACAGAATTCCAACCCTTATGCTCAACCTGCGCCCATCGATCCTTACACCAAGGCAAAGATCAATGCCGGTGTAGCTCCCCCTCCAGCCGGATCCCCCGCCCCCGCAGGAGGACCCCACGATATTCCAGGCGATCAAAAATACCAGGGAGGAGGATATGCTCCCAACCGCTACGGTAACCAAGGAGGATATGGCAGTGATCGATTCGGTAGTTCGAGCTCCGGCGCTGGCGCTGGCGCCTCCCGTTATGGATCGGGTGGCTATGGAGGCTTAGGCAGCACCGATCCCAATGATCCCAACACGAATGCTGCTCGAAATGAACTGTTCGGCGGTGGCGGTGCTAGCGATAGTGCGCAGACGCCCCAATCCGGTGCTCCGCCACCTTACTCGAACGACCAACCGACCAACTATGGTGGCGGCAGCAATGAATACAGCATGTCCACCTATCAGGAGCGACAGTTGACAGCGGAGGAAGAGGAGGAGGAACAGATCCAGGCTACCAAGCAGGAGATGCGCTTCATGAAGCAAGGCGATGTTGCGTCTACGCGCAATGCCCTCCGTGTTGCGGCACAGGCAGAGGAGACGGGTCGTGCAACTCTGGCCCGTCTGGGTGCACAGGGTGAGATGGTTCACGGTGCAGAGAAGAGTTTGGATATGGCTACTGTTGAGGGACGCCTTGCACAAGAGAAAGCCCGAGAGCTAAAGACCCTCAATGGAAGTATGTTTGCCGTTCATGTTTCCAACCCGTTTACAAGCGCCTCGCGCCGTCGGGATCGGGACGAGCGAATCCTCAATACACACCGTGAGGAGCGTGATGCTCGTGAAGGAACCCGTCAAGAAGCATTCCAGACCAACTCCCGTATGGAGCGAGTATTCCGCGATATCGACCGCGATGCCGCCAAGCAAGGAAAGGGCAAGAAGGCGAATGTCACTGAGCGAGCCAAGTATCAGTTCGAAGCTGATAGTGAGGATGAGGCTATGGAAGATGAGATCGAGCAGAATTTGGATTTGCTCAGTGGTGCCGCTGGCCGGCTGAATGGTCTTGCCAAGGCCACCGGCAAGGAATTGGACGAGCAAAACCGACACTTGGATCGTATCACAGGCAAGGTAAGTTTTCGAATATCTTTCTTCGCATTGCTATGTTGTACATTAGCTAACTTCTCCACTTATAGAGCGACTACGTGGACGATCAGCTTGCTATGAACCGTGCCAAGCTGGACCGCATCAATTAAGCTTGACCTTCACGGGAAGAACTGGGACATGCCTGGTGCTGTACAGTTCACACATCACACACACTATGGGACAACTTTCCATCGCGAGATAATAATCACAAATCATGGCGTTCTGGGTGACCGCTTATTTCTTCTGCATCGGTGCTATCGCAGTGCTCCGCTGGTGGATGTTGGACCAGCAATTTAGACTATCAATTTAGTGTTATAATTGTCACCCAACTTTTACATACGGGATTATCCTTGTAGTTCCAGGGTCAGAAGTATCTGCCTACGCATAATTGCTATGTAAATTCACCAGCCACCGTCGTCACCGTCGCCCATATAAAGACTGAACCCAAGCGATACTGGCAGTGAGTAAAGGCATCCTCACCTGGGCAGGTACCATTCATACTTCTAATGACTTTGTTCAGAATACAGCTGGCCTATAGTCTCCCAGCTGCTATACTCACGTCACTGTACATAATCTGTGTGACTCTGAATCCCGGTCCGGGGCCAGATGTGCATCTTCAAGTCACAACTTGAATTTAAACCCACCGTAACGGAGCCTAACCCTCCGTCTGCGGGGAAAGTGTGGGGGAAACTACATCCATGGATTCGGACAATAACTCTCCGACAACCCTAACAACACATCACCACGCAACTATATAACTCGCAATGGTACCTCAACAACCTCCATCACCCTCAATTCAAGCCACTGTCACTTCTCATTGACTTCCTCTATCCCAATCAAACTTGAATCCATCATGTCCGATATCCTCCCCTCATCCTGCGACATCCTAATAATAGGCACCGGCAACGCAGGCTTCTCCGCCGCCCTCTCAGCCACCCAAACAAATCCATCCGCAAACATCGTCTTAATCGACAAATGCCCATCAACCTGGGCAGGCGGCAACAGCTACTTCACCGCCGGAGCCTTTCGAACCGTCCACAACGGCCTCCCCGACCTCCTCCCAATAGTAAACAATGCCAGTCCCGAAGAAGCCCAAAAAATCGACATCCCAATCTACTCCGAAACAGACTTTACAGCCGATCTAAAGCGCATAACGAATAACCGCGCCGATGAAGCTCTATCCAAAATCCTGGTGCAGGATTCGCGAAATGCGGTGCGCTGGTTAGCGGATAATGGCATTCGGTTCCAGTTAAGCTTTAACCGGCAAGCGTATGAAGTTGACGGCCGCATTAAGTTCTGGGGTGGACTTGCGTTGAAGACGCAAGATGGCGGGAAGGGGTTAATTGAGGACCATTTACGTGCTGCGAAGAAAAATGGTGTTAGGATTTTCTTTGATACGGCTGTGACGAGACTTTTGACTGTTTCGCATTCATCAAATGGTCCTGATGCAGTCGTTGGTGTTGAAGTTTATCGGCGATCTGGCTCGGAATCGAATCACGCCTCACCTCTGAATGAAGAAGATCGAGGTAGTAGTGCCAGGGGAAAGTCGACTATCAAGGCTAAAGCTGTTATTCTTGCTGCTGGGGGATTCGAGGCGAATGCGCAGCTAAGAGCTCAGTATCTTGGTCCGGGTTGGGATGCGGCTCATGTGAGAGGTACCCCGTATAACACGGGTGATTTGCTACAGATTGCTCAGCGTGATGTCTCTGCTAAGACTGTGGGTAACTGGTCTGGGTGTCACAGTGTAGCCTGGGATGCTGAATCACCCGCACACGCTGGAGACCGGGGTGTATCGAATGAGTATACGAAGTCTGGGTATCCGCTGGGTATCATGGTGAATCGGGATGGGGAGCGATTCGTTGATGAAGGTTCTGATATGCGGAACTACACGTATGCGAAGATCGGGCGTCGGATTCTGGCGCAGCCTGGTCAGGTTGCGTTTCAGGTTTGGGATGCGAGGACTGTGGGGTGGTTGAGAGGGGAGGAGTATCGGGAGTCTGTTACGAGACGGTTAACTGGGGAGACGGTGGAAGATTTGGCGGATAAATGTGTTGAGGCTGGATTGATTGGTCGAGAGCGGTTTTTACAGACGTTGAAGGAATTCAATGAGGTTGTTAGACCTGGAAAATGGGATCCTGCTGTTAAGGATGGTTTGGCTACGAAGGGTCTGGCTGTGCCGAAGTCCAATTGGGCGTTACCGATTGATCAGGCTCCGTTTTTGGCTGTTAAGGTCACTGCTGGTATTACTTTTACTTTTGGAGGGCTGGCTGTGAATCCGGAGACGGCGGGCGTGGTTTCGGAGGCGACGGGTGAGGTTGTTCCTGGGTTGTATTGTGCTGGGGAGATGCTGGGTGGGATCTTCCATGACAACTATCCGGGGGGTAGTGGGTTGACATCAGGTACGGTCTTTGGACGTCGTGCTGGTCGTGCAGCTGCACAGAGTGTAAGATCAGCGAGAACCAGTGCCAGTGCCAGCGCGAGCAAGTTGTAAGAGGACTCCGAGTACATAGAAGAGTATGCACTGAATTGAGCGGTTTGACGTTCAAGTCCAAGACTCGGACGGGTGGAAAGAGAGATTTTGATAGATCATACGAGTACTACTACTAGCATTACAATAGAAGAGATTTCACTGAAGCGCTTGATTGTTCATTAGACAATATGTTTTAACTATAGCGACTGTAGTGGAATACACCAGGGACTTAGTATCGCAGCCAAGACCACTGGGTTCACCGAAAGGTTGAAAAAAAAAAGAAATAAGAATGGGAAAACTCCACTCTTACACCATTGTCACGGGTATCACATGAATATCAGATCCCAAACTGTACACTCAGCACAATTGAAACAGAAGACTCGCCGAAGACAGAGGGTGGCCATAAAACAGGACTGGAATAGAAATGGTGAAAAGGATATTCGCAGAGACAGCTCAGCAGACAGGGGGTAGTAAAGGGGAATAAAAGAATCTAAACCATGCGAAACATATGCAAGGCGAAGAATATTATGAAGAGAAGAAAAAAGGGTAGCTTGCTGTGGAGGTAAAAATGAAGAGAGAAAAGGAAATGAGAAAAAAGGAGGTGAAAAAGAGATAAATACCCCAGAAAATAAAACATCGAATCATCACAAACCCATTGGTATCGAAAAAGCACATGTGACTCCCAGGTCTAGCGAAAGAATAGAAAGAAATGAAAAACCAGGAACGCAAACCAGCCGGCACCTCTATGGTCATAACATGGGGGATCAAGAAAAAAAAAAGGTTGAAAAGAATTGGAAAAAAAGAGAAGCGTTGAGAAAAGCTCTCTCTTGCTCTCAAAGATTGAAATCCACACTCACACACCGTCTGCTGAACAGGTGTGAAACTCCCAACACCACCCAATCAGGAAACCTGAAAATTGGATGTGTAAAGATGGGGTCCATGCTGTTGTACAAGGAGCTGCCTGATCAAGATTCCCAACCAACGCAGTTGGCCAAGTTCTAGGCAATGGAGACGGATTGTGGTGTGGATCATCCGGCGCTGAGAATCTTGCCGTGCCGTAGGGGGCGCGTGCCCCCAAGGGGAAACGGTAGACGGAGAGAGCGCGTCAGAATGAAGGGAAATTTCATTCGTCGTAGAATCGAAAATTTTTCGGTCACCAGGAAACTCAGAGTGATTATGATTAGCGCGCATAATTTACTCGTCCTCATCAGGGGAGCCGGTGTCCTTCTCGCCCTTGTGGACCTTTTTGTGTCGGCGCAAGTTTGAGACAACGGAGAAGTGTCGCCCGCAACCTTCCACGTCACACGCGAATGCTGGAGGATTCTGGGTTAGTCTGGATTCTGGTGCGGAACGAGCCGATGGCTAATTTTTCCGTGGAGGGGGTGGTAGTAGCACTTACGCTTCTCGCCGGTGTGGCTGTACATGTGGGTTTGCAGCGAAGAGGGGCGAGTGAACCGCTTATCGCAGACCTTGCACTTGTGCTTCTTTTGAGTGTTGGAGGGCATCTTGGAGCTAAACTGGCTCATCATGGACTGGGGGCCCGGGGGTGCGCTACCCGCCAGAAGGCTAGTTGGCCGGGGTAGAGTGCGCGACTCATAAGACTCTGAGGTTGTGGAGCTGTAATCGGTGACGGAGGAGTCGACAGAGCCGACAGAGGCACTGTAGTAAGGGTAGTTACCCCCGGAAGAGATGGACGAGGCAGAGGAGTGAGTTGAGGGGAATCCGTAGGAATCGGCCGATCCTCGCGTACCGCGAGGTCCATAGATGTTACGGGGAGTGAGATCCTGGCTGAGAGCAACCATTCCGCGGCTTGCGTCGAGGGCATCGCCGAAGGTGGGTGTGGGCGCAGGGGGTTGAGAGGCGCCAACGCGAGCATCTCTGGAGCTAGTAGTCAGCATTGAGTTCTACTGGCTTGGCTTTCTCCTTTTAAAATAGTGGGTGCACTTACGGATGCGAAATGCGACGAGCGTCCTGTGATTGAGAAGGGTGAATTGGAGCGTAGCTGACCGGCGCATAGCTGGGCGGCGCGAAGCTGCTCATCGGAGGCGCGGTGGTATAAGCGGGTGCTTGCTCGAAAGTTGTACGGGGAACATCATGTTGCAGGCCCATCACTTCAGGTCCATATCCAGCGGTTGTGTAGTTGCTACCGGGCACGAGAGAAGGCGCGGAGACGGGGATATTGGGGTATGGCATAGACATAGCAGCGGCGGTACGGCCGACTTCCTCTTGCTTGACTGAGTTCACGGGGATACTAGCACTGTTTCCCATAGATGTCGCGTAGACGGGAGGCGTCGAGTGCGAAGTTGTGTGTGCGGCGGCCCACGGATCTGTGAATTGAGGCGGATTGTGATGATAGACATTGTCGAAGCTCATGCCGCCATATGGGCGGTTTTGATTTTCCATTACCATCGTCATTGAGGGTATATGTGTATTGCGGGTCGCGAGAGATTCGCGCGCCGATTCTCAAGAGGGGGAAAAAAGAAAAGAGGGAGAGAGGTGAACAAGGGTCCTAAGTTTGTCGCAAGGGGAACCCAAGGGTGTGAATGTGTATGTAGGTTGAGTAGATGGTATAGTGTTGTGAGTAGTAGTAGTAGTAGAGGGGTGTGATCGACTGAGGATCGAGTGAAGGGAAAGAGAAAAGGTGAAAAGAGAAAGTGATAATCGGATGATCCCTGGAATAAAAGGGTAAATAAATTCTGATTAGAATCGATCAAGAACCCGACAGACAGGAGAGAAGAGGAAAAGCAGTCTGGGGAAAGGGGATCGGCGAAGCTTAAGAAGGGACAAACACTATAGAGAGATGTGAGGCACGATACTCCAAGTAGCCACTGACGACGGTTGCAGATCCTCGGAAATCCAATACATGTAATATTACCTATTGGGTACAAGTGTAGGAGTGAGTAAACTGAGAGGGGAGTGTCTCCATAATTATTCGATTTATTTTAAATTCTTATTTTTCTTATTTTCTTAATTTTTTTATTTTATTTTATTTTATCTTGCAGGATTGGAGGCATTGCTTAGTGCCAAAAGTGGCTCCTCTTTTTTTTTTTGACCAGTTCCTCGGACCCTCTTACACCACGCTCAGAGGAGTACATCATTTTATTTTTATTTTTGTTTTATTTTACTCTTTTCTGTTAATTTGATATGATACTATTGTTCTGATGCTATTCACACTAACTTGACTATTTGATTTCTTTTGATGTGATTGATTAATGTAAGAAATACGGAGTATGATGTACTACCAGTAGTATTGCGTAGGCGTAACTGTCTACGAAGATCTCGGGTTTTTTTGTATCTCTTCTCTTCACTTGAGTTACACCGATTAGGCTGAGGAATGGAAGATCGAGAGAACCCCTCCAATCTACAATTTAGACGCGCTATCAAGAATGTACCTGGTGTACCATATCACAAGAATGGCAATTCAATTTCACCGTTACTCTAGTAGTAGTCTTGGTACGCTGTACTTATCTCAAGTACCGAGTACCAGTCAACTACATACTACTAATACTCCATAGAGGTCCAGTACCATTCGTTGTCAGTTTCCAGAACCATAGATCATGAACAGGGGACTCCAGTATGTAAACTGAACTCCGGGATCGGAACTTTCTATGCGGCAAAAAGGGGAACCATCAGAATCATGGGACCCAAAAAGTAGTCGGTGACCTCAGAAGCTTACAGAGGCACACTGTACGGAGTACAGAGAGACACTCACACACACACACGCAAAGAGACAGAGAAGGGGGAGAAAGTGTACACGCTCTCTTAGTGGAGCATGAGGGACCGGGGGGCAAGGAAGGGAATGTCCAGCACCCGGGATGGATGTAGAATGGATCTGAATGGTCCATCTCTGCCGTGTCTGCGGGGCACGCTAAACGACAACGGGTAAAAAGGAGAAAAAGAAAAGGGACGCCAAGAAATAAACTCACGATGCAGCGACCAAGGTTCGCCCTGACTGTGTTTCAAGGCGGCGGGGATGGTGATCCCATACGTCAAAGGGTATACCCGTTGCGTGGGGGGAGGAGTCGGGGAGGGCTTAATCGGTATGTCTTGGATGGTTAGAAGTACTATTAGAGTAGTATCTTGATACACTCTTTGGAGTAGGGCTGTAGGGAAGTACTTAGGTAGGAGTGTAATATGGAAGAAGATAGAGTATACTCCAACCCCAAAGTATGTGTATGTATGCTGAAGGTAAATATTGGAGAAAGGATTAAACAATAAAATCAAATCAAAATAATATTCAAGTGAAGCTTGAACCCCCCCCCCCCCCCGGGG
>KB644853.1:429753-732963 GCA_000347475.1 Penicillium paxilli ATCC 26601
ACCCCCCCCCCCCCCCCGGGGTAGGGTTACGCCTCTCAAGGCAAAACCCAAATGTGGGAGAGAAGGTCCACGGGGGGGATAACTTTGGGAGATTCATTATTGGTGCAACCAGACAAGACCCTCTCAGAGGCAAAAAGGCAAAAAACCACTGAAGGAAAAAAAGGAAAATCATAAATCCACTCTAAAATGACTAAATGGGACAAAATGACGATTCACACGCAGGGTGTTCAGCCATTTCAGCCATTTCAGCCATGGACAGGACAATTAGTACTCTATCTGGGATAGTGAGGGAGAAAGAGGGTCCTTTGACACGGGCCAACTTGGGTTTAGCGTGGGAGGCGACCTTACTTCACCTTTTTTTTTGGGCTGATTTGAATTTCTTTTTTGGCTTCCTTTTCTCTTTTAGGTTGAATTTGATTTGATTTGGTTTATACGGTTGTGCCAATACTATAGTAGAACCTATGCGGACTAACTATGTACTCTCCTACTACTGTGTACAGTATGTACATACTCTACTACGGGAGAAATTGGCATTACTAGCATTACCTAGCTATCGATTCGATAGCCTAAGCATTATTGACGCCTGCATTCTCCTCTCCTCTCCTCTTTTCTCGAGGAATTTCCCAGCCAATGGGTAAAAATGCGCATGATGACGACGGTTTTTTGACACCCACGCGCAGTTACCCCCCTATTTCCCTTCCCAGTGCCAGCCTTACTCCCTTTCAAGTTCAAGTGTTACTAGTAGGACCCAGTCAAACATCTGTGGGTATGCTGGATACTGCTGGATACCTATGGAGTATACCGGATCTCGATACGAAGTATACAATGTGGAGGATCAATGTGTCCTCGCTGGTACGGAGTACTAACTTCCAAATAACTGAATGACGGTTAATTCAGGATCTCGCTCAATCTCTCATGTGAATGGAGTAATTCCGATCTAGTTTGTGGTATATTTGAACAGTACCAAATGTAGTCCGAGTGTTTATCCTCCTTCGCCTTACTATGTACTACTGCTAGCAGTATACTCCGTACTCCGTACGGAATGAACAGATGCATTTGCTTCCGTGCTTTGAAAAATAATAGTATGACACAATCATTTCTCTGCAAAGCTAGGTCCTCGACCCTTAGCCATGCGACCTGTATCACTTCACCGTGCGACCTACGAGCTGCAACCGGGAGAAAGGCAGTCATTGCTCGTATCTCGGGGCCTCAGCTGAACGACGACGTCAGAGAGCGGACCAGCTCATCCCGCCATGGGGGCATTAGCGGCGCGGCTCCTGCAATAGCGCGGCAGATGCGAGCGCTACCCAGAATCGGACACATCACAGTGGAGGGCCGAGCATAGCGCCCCTCCTCCCACTTACGGAGACTACTGTATTCATAGTCGGAAGAAGGGCTTGTCGTCGGAAGTCGAGGGTCGAGGGTCGAGGGTCAAAAAAAGGTCGACGTCAAAGATCCGAGTCAAAGTCAGGGCCAAGTTCGTGACGGGCGATGGAGATTATCCACGCTGGATCAAAAGGTGGAGTCTTTCGAAGTGAACCCCGACGGCAGAAAATCCACCCTTCTGTTTTGTCTTCGCTTTCCTCCCCGCTAAGCTTCTCGATCACAAGGAGATGAGCCGAGGGAGGCTGAAGAAGTCCCCTCCCCTCTTGCTTAAACTTTGCACCTTACTCGTTATGGCGTGAAGTCTTTTCTGCTGGCATGAACAATCCCATCGTTGGATTCCTCCCCGTTCGGCGGTTTCTACTGTCGGTTCCATGGCTATCCATTTGAGACATACTGAGATTTGCTTGAGTAAGTCTCGGGGACCACCGCCACTGCGGAGAGCGGTTCGGAAATTCTCCCTGTGTTGGATCCACGGTCTGGCAAGTCTTGCCCTGGATAACTGGGATCGGATGGGATGAACGGGGATGCTATCTCGTCGTCGCCCGCTGGGCTGGTCCTTTTGCTATTGGGTTCTCCGCATTCCGCTCAACCCAAATGGCGCCGCCAGATGTCCCATGGTGGTCGCCCGATCCATGGTTGTAGCAGTTTTCCAGAAAAATGGGCGTTTTATACATCTATACTAGTACCAGTAGTATACGAGATGGCGGAGGATAAACGTTGGAACCATCAAACTTTCACGATTCGAACGGCACTGGCACTTCATTTCCAAGATGAACGCCGAAGTCAATCTACTAGTACCGCTTGCGGTAAACTTTTACTTCATTTGTACAATATACTATAATCACGTTGTCGATGGTCCATGGATCCAGGAAGTTCAATTTCGGATGATAACCGTGGGTCTTCACGATCCTGCGCGAATAGCCAGTGGCGTACAATATTGTAAGGTTCGTTGGATAGAAGCAAAATGGTTCGACTCCAAATCCTAAATTCTAAATGCCAAACTCTGAAAATCCATTGGTTTGACTTCCGGATCATAATCCGGAGATGGATATGGAGATGGCTGTGCTGCGATTTCGACATCCTTCCCTCCTCCCCGTTATCCATAGACGGCACGACGGAGATGAGTTATTCGGACAACGATTCCCTTCATGTACTAGGGGTTCAAGACCTGGGTCGGACATAGCTTGGTCGGGCAACGATCGGTTTAGTCTCAGTGGGACATTCACGGTCTTGATGGAGAACGAAACGGGAAGTAGTAAAGAATACTGGTATTGCGCATGGAAGACGCGGGAGGCTGGAGCGGGAGACAAAAGAGTGTTCTGGTCCATGTCTGAGGATGGAGTGCAATCTTACTTGGGCCCCGTTTCGAGCCTCGACCTAGCAAAAACAAGCACCAAGCTGTTGTCTCGTCTGAGCGCCCCTTTGGCCCTCCCCTTTTTTTTTCTTGCTTGCTATGCCGTGTCTGGCCCACTCGATTCATCTAGCTACGTCAAGTGGGTGTTTTTTCCACTATTTCTTTTTTTTTAATGCAGATGGAGTCTTTCCGGAGAAGTGATGCTAGATGTATGGAGAACTGCCATTTTTCCATAGTAAATTAACTAGTGAGTTCTTGGTTGGGGAAAGGAGTCAACCACAGATAGGTTAGTAGGATTTGTGCCCAATGAGTGGAGAGTTGACGACAGCCACTGGTTTCACCTCATCCTGAAACCAATGTATGTCCAACATGAATCCCTCTCAGAACTCGTCAGCTCCATAAGACCCCGGTAACGCAGTTGAGGGAAGAAGCGACATCCTTGGTTGTCGACCGTTATGCATCCACTGCACTGGGAAGACGGAGGGAGCCGGATAGACATGGTATCCAAGGACACCACCACAGGCGATCGCGAATCCGCAAAGTGTATCTCCGAACCATCGCTCCACCCACATCACGACAGAAAACGGAGGCCCATGCTTATAACACGGGAGAGGTGGAGACAAGTCGTGGATGTTGCCCATGTCGAGAAGAAAACCACTATTGACCGCCTCTTGGCCTGAACTAAGTCAAAGAGTTCCGTACGGAGTACATTGTCCTGCTCCCTACTGGGAGAGGGGCGTGACACGGCACAGAAATCATTAGATTTGAGATTCTTGATTTGTGTTCTTCTGATTTGCATGTCATATTTTGTGGGTTTTGTTTTTGGTTTTTGGTTTTTTTTTTCACTACAGTATGACGCGTGGTAGGGAAAGACGCCAGAACAGGCTTGGCTGAGTGCGGTGTGTACCGGACACATTCGGACACTGTGCACCATCACAATGTTGACTTTCCGAGAAACGCGCCAAAATACAAGTCAGACTACCTCCGGATCCAATCGCCCTCCTCCCAGGCTTCACACTTCCCGGCATAGTAATGTTGACTTCGGGATAAGGAGGGGGGTAGAGGAGGGGGAATGAGAAAGGGCGGTCAGCATCGCTGAATTGTCGGAGAAATGACCCCCTCTCCGTTTTCCCCAGACCAGAAGTGCCGGCTGATTTATGAGAATCGTCTCCAGCAAGATATACTTTCTAGTTGATGGGGTGTGGGCGGGGAGTGGGGGAAGATGGATGCGAGATTCAGTACGAACGAACAGTGATGTGTTTGAAAAAAACTTCGATATACGACCACAATGAGACATTCTATACAGATCTAAGATGGATGCCATCAGATAACAGACGATCGCTCCTCAATATACACAGTGACATCGACGATCCAAACGCCAATCATCCAGGAACCACGCCTAGGGCAAACCATCCCGGTTCATCTGTCATCTGCACGGGGCTCCGATCTTGGCGGTGTCCACACGGCAGATCGTCCGCGAGTTCTCCTCTAAATTCAAGGTTTTTTTACTACTTTTGTGTCTCATGTGCCCAGGTGCAAGTGTGCAAGTGTGCATACAGAAGAATTGTGGAGGGGGGAACTCGGGGCCAGTCTAACGTTGCATTTCTGCATTCATCTTCTGACAAAATTTTGAGATTCTTTCAAATGTGTACAGATTTTGTTGTGTATCGTCTCGAGTCTTGCATCCTCCGCGTCATCCAGCTATGTGTTTCTATACATAGAAAGAAAAGAAATTACCATGACCACAACCAAATCCGTGTAAACGTTCAAGAGAACCGCACACTTGGTGCGGTCCACTCTGCCATGGAGTACTCTCACAGCAGAGTAATCCGTACTCCGTATGGAGTACTGACTGGTACCTTGCAAGACTGGCTAAATGGTAAATTGCCCCTGACCACTGGCAAAATCGATGGGGAAAAGGGACTATGGACAAGCTCTGATTGGATATACACTCAGTACTGTACAGTGTGTATTTCGTCTGACCTCCCGATACCGGCCATTTCACAAGAAATGAGAGAGACTAGTGGCTGCCATTGGCGCACTAATGGGATTTGCTGGGGGTTTATCCGCCATAGTTTAACTGGGGCCCGCACGGATCAGAGAGTCCCACCACATTCTTGTTTGTGCAGAGTTGTCCCACTTGGGAACTAGTCTCAATTTTGGTTAGTTGGTCTCCACCTGGAGACGGCAGATAGTCGATAGCCGACCTTGGCATCATAGGATCGACCAATTGACACCGATGCTTAGCAGTGCCCCACCAGGAGCTGACGCGTTTGTCCCGTGCAGCGTTGTCTTGGTCAACGTGGTATGCCTCGAGGAGGCGACTTTTCTCCTGTACCAGACTCGAGAGTTCCTGGGCTCAGAGAGAGAGATCTGTGCTATTTTTGTTTAGGTATCGTGCTGCTTATATGCACTGTTCTGTTTTTGTGATGCATCTGCATCATCATCAAGCAGTAAAACTGGATCAACTTATAGGACTACTACTATCTATGTACAGATGTCTGTATACAAGCCATGCAAGCCATGTTCAGCCATGACGTCGGGATCCTACTAGTCCCCCGCAAAAGCCCGTTGCGCCCCTCTTCTTTTTGCAAAGGACAATCCCTGTCTGCGATCCTGCGGGCTCCGCTGGTACCGCTACAGGAACAACACTGCCTCCTCCTCCTCCTCAGGCTCAGGGTCGACGCTAAGGGCATCCTGAAACGCCGGGGGCTGACGCCCTGTGGAGCAGAACCGCTGTTCCCCGAACCCTCCACTTTTGCCTCTTTTCTTCTTGGGGACATTCACCCACAACCCCCAACCGTTCGAGATCACAATGGGCCACTCACCTCGTGTCTCCTAATCTCCTAGAACTACAGCATGACTCCGTCAAGTGGTCTCTGCAATTTCCTTTTTCCTTGACCATTACGTACCGGTCTCAGCATATCCCGAGGACCCTACCTAATGCCGATAGAGAAACTTCTTCCGTCACTTCCAACCCCTTTATTCTAGTAGCTTTTTTTGTTTCTTTTCTTTTCTTGTCCTCTTGCTTTCCCGTGCCAGCGGAGTACTTCGGGTTCCCGTGGATTGATGTTTAGATATCTTCGAGGTATGGTGTGGGTGATGGTGGCTGCTGGATGACCCCGCCACCAAAAGTTTGGTTCCTAAGAACCAATAATTGCTTCTTAAACCTAGTTAATTGGTCATGTACTTGCTTCTTCCGCAAAGTTACGGTGTGCAACTAGGCCAATTCGTGTTTTCCTTCCCATCTTGCCTCGCGAGGACCATGATCCTCCTCTCCGAAGTGTATCTATAGCTCTTTCGCTCTACTACCCATACCGAATGCTCGGATCAAGCTTCCCCTGGTAAAGCTGTACTTGCAGAAAGTGGAGTGAATGTTTCCTTGGCAGATGTCACTGGTAACTAAGTATCGGGGAACTAAACCCATGCAACCCGGTGCCCTGAGTGCACAGGGCCTTTTAGCTTGAGGGGGGGGAGGGGGCCGGATTTGAAGATGGGTTAGGATGAGATGGGAATAGGATGACACCTGAAGGATGCCACCAGGTTAGGCAGAGTGGGCACCCACCAAGGGTGATCCACCAGATGGGCGCCGCCTTGGTCCCTCCACCCCTCGCCGAATCGACTGGGCGACGTGTGTCGCTCCGCCGTCAAGAGTCAGTGAGTGATGCAGGGTCTCGGGTCCCTTGCAATGCAAATATGTATGGAGTATGTGCTTCGTATTAAACATGTTGTCTATTCTCACCTTCCAAGGTTAGTAGCCTAGTAGTACTCTGCAATTCCGGAGTTTTGATCATTCTATAGTCTGAAGCCCTAAGGACATAGTAGTCCGCCTTCAAATCTCCCATACAATAGTAGTTCCAGTAGTCTGGAACCATTGACGGCTGGTTGAGGATAGCACTCCAACATCCACATACTAGTACTCGTACATTGCGCCGAAAGCTATCCGAGTTCCACCCGCATTGTTGACTGAGTACCAATCATCCAATGCGCAACCCTTCTCCCGATCCACGATCCCTGTCTGCCCTCTTGCGCAATTCTGTAGTTCAAGACACTCTCATTGGCCTTCTACGATCAATGCTTCCCCGAGAGCTTCTCACATGAACCCGCGGTATCTATGTAGCATACTGTACATACATACATACATGGCTTGACAGGTACAGCTTGTATACGCGGCCTCGCAGAACCTGCCACCCACGCGACCCTCCAATTCCTTGTAGCTCCGGCTTCTTACAATACAACCCTGATCGAACCAGAAAAAATTCCAAAGAATATGAATGGCTGAAAATGTGAATGTCAACATGTAATTGGTCTATTATAACTTCCCTTAAACGTTTCTTGCTCTTAAAAAAAGTACGACGCTCAGTCAAGGGTGGACCCTAGCTCATACCCTGCATATGCCACCGACGCCTCCACGATCTCATGGAGACCACCATCGTTGGTGAAAAGCCCTCGAAAAGCATAGTCTCCATCCTTGCAGCTAGTAGTACCAAAAAGGCTGGCATTTCCTAGAAAGAGAGGCGCTCCCAGCCGCCACACTAACAAAGGGCTTGGAAGTATAAAACGGATAAAAAAGCAAAAACAAAGAAAAGAAAATAAAGAGAGAGAAAAAAAACTCTAAATGTTCTTCCCGCCCACTGGCTTGGAAGCCCTCTGGGCACCTCCAAAAGGGGATCCCGTAGGACCCTGAAAATCCACCTAAATTGAAAGATTTTCTTGACCTTAATTCACCTATTTAGTATTATTTTATTTTTATTTTATTCTTCCCCCCCAAAAAATCACACCTATGATATGTATTTCCATCAAAATAAGTTACTATATCCTTTTTACCTTATGGATCTAGCTGTAAATAGAGAAAGTCTGGCGGAGAATCGTTACACATAATCGACGCCCGATCCTCATGGCCCCCCTCCGAGTCCCCATCCTTATCTTTAGGGTCTGTGTGTTGATGTGAATAGAAAACTGAGTATGAGAATCGTGGTACCGAAGTGTACAATGCGTACGAACGACTCCATCTTCATTCCCGGAGAAGCTCTAGTGATATGATTGGGGATTCCGTTGGACATTGAATTCAGGGGGAGGCTGTGTTGGTTTGTATGTATGCATTGTACATGGAACTCGAGAAGATAATTCATCTCATTTTATTTTAATTCCTTTTTTTTGTTTGGCTCTATCGATTTCGTGTATGGACATGCTGTATGTGTACAGCTACGGAGGAACTACCTACATAGTCATGTACTGGGAGAACTACGCTCTATACTCACGAGAACGAGGATGCCCCCCTCTTGTCTCCGACATTCGACCCTTTTTTTGAGCTTAGTTCACATAAACTTGGAGTTAGAGATGATCGCTGTCTGAACAACCCTAATGATGTGAGACAATCTGTGTAGGGCCCGCTTGAACCCATCGTGTCAACAGGGCATACTTATCGTGACTATAGTAAATTCAAGCTGTACTATGTAGTCTAGGTCCTTTATATTTGGCCTTAGAGCCTACAATACTAGCAGTATACAGTGCTTGCTAGTATTTCAACTTGTAGTTTACAGAGTCTATACTGTATAAATCAAGACAAACCAAAAGGGAAAAAAGGGTCCCTGACCTGTACCACCCAAACAACCAAATACTCACCAAATATCGCGCAACCCCCTTCTCCTTGTCCCTTGTCCCTTTTCCCCTTCCCCACAAGTAGCAGGCCTGACGTCCTTCGCCATGGAGAGCTTACGCGGCCACGACCTGCGCCAAGCCCATCCCACGGCAAGCTTAGGCATTTGGCGCGTCTTGGCAATCTCGATGGGTTTAGTCTCTATTCATCCAATTCATCCTCGTTGGTCATTGGCGGCTGTTCGCCCTGCTTGCTTCAAGGGCTTTTTTTTTTTTCTTTTTCCCTCTTTGCTGCCCACCCCCCACCCACCCCGAAAATTTAGAATCCAGCGGCTGACCAGGGTGGGCTGGGCGGATTGCTGTCCAGTGTCCATGAATCCGTTTTCTCTCCCCCCCTCCCTGTTACGCGTTAGAGGGGGGCCGTGAGGGTCTTTTTTTCCCTTATTCTATTTTTTGATCTGTGGCAAATTATCTACGGAGGAAAGGAGAGAATACAGATGAGGTGAGGTGGAGGAGGGGGGTTCGAAGGAATCCCCCGTTCACTCACTCTTTTTTCCCTCAAATTAGTTACCATTTAGTAGTTTTTCAATGTTGGTGCATTGTTTGACCTAAGGCAAAGACCAGTAGTTAACTCACTAGAGCTACTCACTACTTTGTAGCGGAGTAGTTCAACTCCATCATGCCCCATCCACTGGGCTCCGTAAACCACGCCGTCGTTAAATAGTGCAAATAGAACACAACAACTCACATAATAGAATAGTAATGAGAACATCCATCCATCATGATCTAAATCCAGGGTCTCGCTAGTCACCACCCCGTCGGCGTCGCTGCAGAAACCCTACCCCAGACTCCTGTCGCCCAGAGAAGGAGAAGATAGTCGGGATTGACATGATTGTCCGTGTCAAGAGCGATCACTGCCCCAAATCCGGCCCCTTGTCACTCTTGATGCTACCAGGGGTCTACCAGGATCGTTGGTGATCGACTCTATACAATTAACCCTCTTCTGGTGGAACAATAAACTGCGTTGTTTAAACAATTTTGATCGTAAGGGCTACTACTAACTACTCCGAGTCCGTACTAATTATGGTGTACGGCGCATCCCGCAATAAGTGCGATCGGTCTGTTCGATTTAATCTATTTCAACTCGCAATATATTTTAGTGCAAACCTAGAAGCCACCCGCAAGATGGCAATATATCTCGTGCACGTAAGCCTTGCCACTTTACTCGAGCCTAAGTGCTGCAGTCGCGTTGCATTTATGATTTGATAGTGCCAGTGTTGACGGTTTTTAATATAAATCCATCAATCCATGGATACCAGCGCTAATTATGGTGTTATATATAGTGTTATTAATAAACACTGTAATATCCTAACATCAAATCTCAATTTGAGCTCGAAATATTCAATTTGCGTCATACACAAGTGGCAGGTGGGTGTCCATACTGATAGCCCTTATAGTAACACCCGAGTTCGGGAGCAATATCGAAATTTGATGGGCCTCGTGCGCGTAATATGATATAATCTGAATCAATTAGTGTACGTAGGTACTATGCTAAATATAATTGCTATTTCGTCATTTACCCGTGAAACATGATGGATTTAGCTCACTCTCAGGTTCATGCGTGCCAGTGGCTGATACTGTGACGTCTACTGGGACAGACGAACCAAAATTAACCGTGACAACCTGCGCACCTCGCCGGTCGCAAATAGCATTATCAGTCTGTTATAGCCCTGGACAATGGCCCATAAATATATAGCGGTAGTACTACTAGTATAGCATGAATACGACTCCTAGCGCCTCGATTGATTTAAATCCAATGTATTTTCCGAATGACTTTTACAGTTTGATATACAGTCAACCCACTCCGAACGTCCGATCGTGCCTGCATGAAGATGAATACCCCACTAATAATAGTAGGAATCAAGTCAAGAAAGAAAGAAAAAAAGAGAATAAAACAGAAAAAAAAAACATTTGAATCGGAAGACACCGGCTAGCAAAAAAAAAGGATATCCCAGAGATAGTTATGCATGAGAAGAAACAGCAACAGAAAAAACCCAGTCATATTACAGCGCCATCCCTTAGATCATGATGGACAACTCCGGACGATCGAGACCGTCTGCTTCCAGGCTTGGGTAATAGGGCACCATCGCATCCGCACCTTGCACGTAGGCATCATTGTACAATCGCCAGTAAGGCGTGCGCACCACTCGAGCAGAGTGGAACAATCCTGCCCAGACGTAGTTCATAACGGGACCGGTACCGACAGCCATGCGGATCGCATCAATGGCTTCGATGATCCGGTCAATGACGTGAGGACTGGTCTCGAAGATATTGGGGAAGACAAGGTTGAGAAGATGGAGCATGGCGTCTTCACAGCCCAAGCCGACAACGCCGAGGGCGATGTGCTTGACCACGCTGGCGGCGGTCTGTCGGTGAACTTGGTCACGGTCGATCAGGGCATCCTCCAGTAAAGGAGTAACAGCGTAGACGTAGTCCTTGGCCATCTCACCGATGTACTCGAACAAGAACGACATGGCCTTGAGCACACCGTTTTGAACATTCAGCTCAGGGACACGGTACTCGTTCATCAGCGCAGGAAGCACAGTGAAGGGAGCACAGGTTTCAGCCACGATACCGATGGCGACAGCAGTACAAACACGAGACTGACGCTCCTGGACACGGAGGTTGTTCAGTAAGGTGGCCAGGACATCCTGTGGACCGATTGCCTTGGCGATGAAACCAAATGTGTTGTTGGCGGCACGACGGATACCCTTCTTGTGAGCCTTGAGCATATCAAGCAACTCGAAACAGATACGCATCCATTCACGAGCATTAACCGATTCAGGACCACGGTCAGCGATACGACCGACAAGGTCAATGGTGTTTTCCTGCACCTTCTCGTGTCGGTTGCGCAGAATGGGGGTGAGACGGGGGAGGAGATCACGAATTGGTGGTTGCATCTGGTTGATACCGACCACAGTAACAATGGATCGGAGAGCACCCAGGATAGAACCCAGGACCTCGGGGTATTCTTCACCCAGATATTCATAAAGAACGATACCGAGCTTACCCATGAGAGCATCCTCACCACACTGCTTCATGACCATAGCAATGCGTGAGATGAGGTCTGCAGCCTGCTGTCGAACAGTTGCAGATTTGTTATTCAGTCGCCACAGAATTGTGGAAACAATTTGAGGCAGGTAGGGCTTGCAACGTGTGCTCAGTGCGTTTACCACTGTGCCGAAACCGTTCAGAATGACGAGGTCCTCAATGCTTTGCTCTTGGAATGCATATAGAACACCGTCAATGAGTCGCTCTTCCAGTCTCTCTGAAATATCTGCCGCTCCCAGCGAGGCAATCAGCTTTTCCACCGTCTCCACCGTCATCTTTCGGTATGGCTCGCTTTCATCCTTCAGGTTGTTGACAACACGCTCGAGAATCTCACCAACGCCAACCTTCTGTCCCAGATCGACAGTGGTGTCCACCACCTGGCGATAGTTTCGTCGATCGAGTGCCATGCGCCGCACCCAGAAGCTCTTGAAAAAGTCGGTCAAGACGTGCTCCTTGAGGTAACTGGCAGTCACACCATCCGTGCTAGAGCACTGTGACACCACCTTCAAAACAACCTTCTTCATTTCTTCATCAGGAGATGAGAACTCACGTAGAAGGATCTCCATGATTTGGCTGGTATAGTAGTTGGCGTACTCCTCGTCCATGAGAGGAATGATATAACCAACTGCCTTCAGGAAAGCAGCGAGACCCTTTCCACGCTGCTTTCGGGCACCAGTCCATAGAGGGTTAAGAATCTCATCGAAGCTTTCAATACCATAAGGATTAGCGGCCTCGGCCAAAGCAGCCACGGCCAGAGCGGTAACAGTTCGGACCTTGGCTTGTTCATCACTAAGATTATCGGAAATGCAATCGACAAGGCCCTTGAGGTGTGGAAGAATAGCGCAACCCATAAGAATTGGGATTTGCTGGACGATCTTCACACCGGTGTGCCTAGCTTGCCAGGACTTCTTACTACGGCAGACAGCACGCAGGAATGGAAGTAGGGCTGGGATACCGAGAGCGGAGGCGACGACTGCGAATGCTCGAGCAGTGGTGTTTCGTACATATTCGTCAACATGGTCGATATCAGGTCGCATGGTACTGATCATAGTGGCGAGACCAGCAGCCTTGGCCAGGTTGGAAATAATTTCTCGACCCTCGACACGAGCATAGTAGTCTTGATCGATAAGGAGGGGCTCAATGACAACCAAGATCTTATGGACATATGGCCGAACCAGGTCATCCAATTTGTAGAGCACTCGATCAATAACCTTGACCAGCAAGTGACGTTCTTGATCCTCCAAGCTTTTCTCCATTAACAGGGGAAGAATCTGGTTGAATAGAGCGCCAGCCCCAAAGTTTCGTGCATTATCTGTGAGTTGTCGCAGCGCCGTCTTTCGCATGGGTGGCGTGCCGTTCTTGACCTTGAGCAACAACCGCATGATCTTTCGCTCTTTCATTTCTTCAAACGACATGGTGCTCTCGTCTCCAGCCTCCATCAACTTTCCGAAGTAGGCCATATCCTCTGGCTTGAAGAATTGAAGATCGCCGACTCCAGGAATATCGGTTGGAAGTTCCTTGCCCATTGAGCGAACGCTTTCAGGTTCTTGCATCATGAAGCCTCCAATGCCAGCAGCTCCAGCGACAGGCGCCGGGGTCGCCGTCAACTTGCGTGCTTGTGTGCGAATTGGCGCATATCCTGGAGGTGGGTCCAAAATTTTGTAGCCCTCTGAGGGGAGCATGATATCAAGCTCCTCGTCAGTCCAATCAGCACCCCTGCCCAAATCAGTTCCAAAACTGGTTGGTGCCATAGCAGCACCACCACCCTGAGATGGGTGCATTGGAGTAGCAAGTCCTTGGTTTCCGACCGGGGTAGCAGCTGTGAGAGAAGGTGCCTGATCCCAGCGCGAGCGCCGCTTAGACCCATCCTCTGGCGCACCTGGGACAGGTGTTTGATCCCATCGAGATCGCTTGGGTTTCGCATCGGCGGGCGCTTCGGGGGCTTCAGCAGCACCCGTAGACTCCGAGGACACATCCCAGCGCTTCTTTCGCTTACGACCAGCGCCTTGATCTTCGCTATCCTTATCGTCTTCCACAGCCTTCAGGGTGGGCTGGTGCTCGGGAACATCTTCGCCACGCTCGCGCTTCTCTTGAATCAGTTTTTGGACCCGTTCCTCCTCCTTTTGAAGTTCGCGCTCCGCCATAATTTCTCGGTAGGTCTGTCCTTCCCCGTCAGCGCTGGCACCGAAGGCATCGGCGCGAGTCGGGGTCAGAGCACCGCGGTTGAATCGGCGCTTCTGGTAATCGGTTTCGCGATCAGCGATGCGCGCTGCTTTTTCACGACCTAGCATAATGTCTTCCTCTTCGACTCCGTTGCCTTGTGCCATCTCGTCGATTTGATGTCTGGTTGCGGTGTACTGGCCAACCAAGCTGTGTCCGCCATTGGCGTCCTCCATTTCTTCATCATCACCATCGACAGCAATAGACATATTATAGCCCGAGAAACGATCCGCCCCTTCCCGTTCGTACAGGGTCGTATCAAAGGATTCGGTAAGGGAGGCCTTAGTCGAGTTGTCAGTTCGTTGATCAGAGGGATCAAAGGTCCTAGAGCCTTTCTTGCCAGCAGCAGCGGCATTACGCTCCGCCTGGAGCTGCCGAACAGCTTCGATATCAGCTGTAGAGGCAATTAGTAAAGAGTCAATGAGGGGAGTGAGGTGAGTGAGAGGATGCGCACCGTCAGACATGGTGATAGACTAGTGAGCGATCAATTCTTGGATGTATGTATGATAGCGCAGAAGGCGTAACAGAAGCTACATCCGGCTTTGGCACCGCTAAAACGGCAGCATTGATGATAATGGAACTGTGTTGCTTGATGACCTGCCGCGGATGCAAATTGCACGTCGCCAGCAAAGTCGCGCTAGTGGGTCCACACGTGACTAGCAGCTATGGGATCAAATGACTAATCAACTACACCCCATTCATGTCTCAGGCCCCCAGGCACTGAAGATGTTATCTATAAAACATTGGATAACTTTGATAGTTCCCAACCATGCTAGATCATCGTGACAAAAAAAAAGAATGAGAACTTGATGTCTGTGAAAATCATTCAGAGGAAGCGGAAAGTGAACCCTGGAGGGTGCCTCACACCAACTTATCTCGTGGCGCTCAGTGGGCGCTTAATGTCTATTAATGTGTCACACTTACGGTTTCAGTGGTACATCGCTAGTAGTAGTGCTAAATCTATTTTTAAACAAGTAAGTAGATAAATGATATTCAGATACAAAATTTTCGTCTTCATGAGATTGCTGGGAGTTGAATTTGAGGGCAAAGCTCTTTCATGTTTGCATTGCACAACGAAGAGCTGTACATCCATGGACAATTTTGAACAATGAAGATTCCGGATGTTCAAGTTGGTAGACTTTTGGAGATATGATTTTGATGAAACTGACTATTGAATAAAGTCTCAGATTGTCTGGCCCCGTGATACTCAAGAGTCAATATGATTTGAGCTCTTTGAGGTCACACCCACAGTTCATAGGCGGCTAGCTTGCCATGACCTGGGCATAGGCACCCGTGGACTGCATGTAACATTCTCGAGACTAGTATCCTAAATGGTGACACTAGCATATAGTTCCAATTGGACATTGAAAATGAGCTAAGGGCTTTCTGTTGGAACTGCAATGGATCGATTTCCTACTCGCCAAGCTTTTCGTTCGCTCCGTAGTAGCGTGGCCAACAAAGAGACTAGTTCTTAGCCCATTTTCTCACCTAGAGATGGATTTCCCCATATTGTCAGCCTTGAAGGATTTTTAAACTCAGTTGAATGGATAGAGAGGAATTTCGTGATATCGTGGCTCGTAAAATAGTAAGTATAAGCCACTGCTGTACACAGCATGTAAAGTTAAGACATGTTGGTTCTGGAGTAAGCCTCGCGAGCACATTTCTAGTAAACTCTGTAGCCGAGTGATGCTAGTAACTTGCCAGGAAGGTGCCAGTGCCAGTGGGGAAAGAGCATTCTCTTTGTGCTGGGTCCGAGTCGTTCCTACCTTGTTCCTTGAAGGTTGTTTCCCGTTATTTAAGTTCGGCCTAATCCCCTGTTGTTAGGGTTATGATTGTTTATCGACGGTTTCCTAATCATCTTTCACCTTTACCCTCACTTGGGCACCTTTGATCAGCTCTAACATCGAATGTTTCCCCCAGATCTATCCTAGACCTCGCCACGAATACCACTTTGCAAGTCAACATGAAAATTGTCATCCTTTTCGCAACATGTTTCTTGGGAATATCGGCTCTACCTGGCCCCTTGAGACTCGCTTCTACCTTCTCCCAACTCACGACCGAGCTTGGACAAACCACCTTAGGAAACTGCTCTCTCAAAGGAGTGGAATTACCAAGGAATTACACGAATGTCGAACTTCCTGAGCCATCTCCTCATCTAGAACTCAAATATCTTGTCCTTGGGCGAGGTACTCAGAACTATTCATGCGCCTCTAAAGAAGCTTCACACCACTCCAAAGAGCCTTCAATCCCAAAAGCAGTTGGAGCGGTAGCACTTCTCTTCGATGCATCATGCGTAGCATCACAGTCATTAACGCTTCTTCACGAGATCCCTGCGGTCATTGAAAGTTCTCCACTTGGGTCTCTTACTGCGATGACGGAGGCTTTGACCCTAACTACCAACACAAGCAACCTTATCATAGGCGAACATTTCTTCAATGCTGCCGGAGACCCTTTCTTTGATTTGAAAATGAGTGGATCAGATACTTGGATGGTTTCCAAGAAGAACGCATCCGTGAAGGCGACTACAAGAGGTTCTCGTTCTGGGAAAAGTGAGAGCGACGTTCCATGGCTGAAGCTTGACTGCAAGGATTGTCAGGGTGTTAAGGTAAATGAAAGACTTGAACTTGACCAGAGCCATGAGGGGTTACATACTGACGATATAATAGGAGGTTTATCGAGTAATGACTATTGATGGAGCAGCACCACCAACATGTGCTGGACAGAATGATACTGTACTCGTTGAGTATGCTGCAGAGTACTGGTTCTATGGATGAGACTGCAAGACCGAGAAAGATGAGTGATGAATATACTATTACACTATTTTATTTGTTCCTGATACTAGTAGAAATACTAGTACCAGTAGGTACTAGTATTCGATCTACTATAAAGAATTTGAAGATACTCACCGTCCATCATGTTGTATTAGTAGTCGGTGCTACCATAACCTGCTCGCAATATCATTCCTCCTCTAGGTAGTAACCTTAACAGATATGGCACTGACTAGTAGAACCTATATATAACTAGAACTAGAGGGCCCTAATAATACCTTGGTAACAGCTAAGGCGTACTAGTAGTAGCCTGTAGATGATTGGGACCTGGTTGACTGGGGGGTTGGCCGGGAACTTGGGTTTGAGTAGTGATGCCCCAGACGACGAAGGCCCGAGGGGTTGAATTTGCCCCGCCCTGGCTTCCCTACGAAATAACTACGTCCGGCGTGCATGGGAAAAGAACAATATCCTGGCATCCTCCCCTACAATGCATAATTGCCATCACTAGGGCGATCTGAAGAGAACTTGCACACAGCAATGATCGTCTGGCCCCCACGTTCTCTACCAAAACATAGTCCCCACAGTCCCCCTTATTCGCATCGAAGCTAATCTGCCCATTTCAGCCATCATAAACCCATATTTCAACGATGTTTGAGAAGACTCCATTGACTGGAATCTCGAGTGACGCCAGCACTAATGTCGACGTCCATTCCAACTGCCCAGAGTCATCGAAGCCGCCATGGGAGGCGAGCTATAGGAGAGAGCGCTCTGTTCAGGGCTCCCTCAAAAGATCTATGTGGCTTGACTCATGGTCGTTAGAGTGGACAGCTCTAACTTTCAGCATTGCCTGCTTCATTGCAATATTAATAGTGCTATGGATATATGATGGCAAATTGCGACCCGAAATGGCCAGTGGCCTAAGTCTGAACACAATCATCTCGGTGCTAGCCACAGCATGCAAATCGGCCCTGATCTTGGTGATAGCGGAAGCCATCAGCCAACTGAAATGGCTTCATTTTGAAAGACCTGTTAAGAGTGCGGGCCAAGGCCAGCTGGCCAGTATTCAGAGATTCGATGCTGCGAGTAGAGGTCCATTGGGGTCGTTGATGATAATCTTTCATCATCGTGCTAGATCCCTTGCCTCTGTGGGCGCGGTAGTTATCGTTCTTCTGTTGGTATTTGACCCATTCATGCAACAAGTTCTGACATACCCTCTTATCCCGACATCTGTTTCAAGTACAGTCGCTGGACCGGTGTACCCGCAGTTGCGTGGATACCTTCCAGACGACAACGCGGACGATACTATGCAGAATGCCATAATGGATGGATATTTTTCTAGCCAGGATTTCAAAATTACCCCACCGTGTTCGTCAGGTAATTGCACCTGGCCGAGATTCCAGTCAGTCGGGGTCTGTAGCCGATGCTCTAATCTGACGTCTGACGCTATCATGAACTGTGAATTACCCACGCCAACAAAGAACTTTAATAAGACATGTGATATCTCATTTTCTGGGGATGTCAGGCTCAAGTTTAATGTGAGCCTGGAAATGTCATCGACACAAGCTGTATTTGAGTTACCAGATAAGTTTATCTGGCAACCTGTTTCTCTGGAAGGAGGATGGAAGTCTGGGTATGTTACTCGCCATGCCGACTCGAGTCCCGAGCCCATTGAAGATGTGCGTGTGGTGAATCTTCCTAATCAGACTCTGGCTGGCGTGAAGAATTCAATAGCGACATTTGCTTACGCTGAGCTTGGAATGCGCGATGAAGAATTACGTCGGGATACATCCATCTCACATTACCTGTATCTCAAGAATTTAACTGGCTGTAGCCTTTCTATGTGCCTGAAAGACTACCAAATCAGTGTGAAGAACGGGATTTCTTCGATCAAAACCCAAGATTTGGGGTTTGGCGCTATTGATCTCAAGTACCCAGGGAGGGCAACACCCAAGGGGGAAGTTGCAATGCAGGCAAACCCGTTATGTTGGAGCCCGAGCATGATTAATGCAACACACCTCCAGGACGCAGAGAAATTTGCCTTCTGTGACTCAAATATGTACTGCATCAAAAACCACGTTGAGCAATATCTTCCACCCATCGAGATTTCATCTTGGGGGTTCACGCCGGACTTCAACCAACAATCATGGACTGGAGGAGGAGACGTCAATGGTATGGAGCGTATTAGCAGAGACCGACTTGAGCGCATCGGATTCGAAAGAAGCTTGGCAAACATAGCCGCATCGTTGACCAAATTCGGTCTTCGGAGATCAAACCACAGTGTTCATGGTACAGCGAGAGTAACTCAGGCATTTGTGAGGGTGAGATGGGAATGGATAATCTTACCTGCTCTCCTAGTTATTGCTGGAACAACCTTTTTTACGATGACTATTCTCGCAGCCCGAAAGAGTCATATACCGCTATGGAAATCGTCCGCTTTGGTGCCTTACTTCCATGGAGTTGAAAGGATTGACAATGATGACCAGAACCTGACTGCCAGCTTGATGGAGAAGAAATCGGAAAACACGAAGGTTCGATTAGAAGCTTCTGAGAAAACCGAGGGAAGACTAATGCTAGTCCCACACGGTGACTAAAACCTCCTCTCTCCTTAGTGTTACGATGTAAAAGTGGCCAAAGAGCAATCAAAACCCGATTTATTTCTCCCTTGTTACCTCATTTGGATGCTGTCCGAACCGAGGCCAGTATCCAAGCTTTTATCTTCCGAAGACAGATCCAGATTCCGACGATTGAATTTCAAGACCAACACGACGCTTTCGCAGTATACTCTTCGTATACAAGTTCATAGGCATCATGTAGGTGATACAACTTGAGAGTAATCGAATAACTTGAGTCAATTTCAACTTGAAGTTGAATGCCGGGACTGGCTAATCCCAGACGCAAGCCCAGACGTGGACTTCAAGGTTATCATTAGAGAACCATGCTAGATAGTATCGCTTGCACCTTCAATTTACGCTTAGCTCAAAAATGGACCGACCGAAGTAATCGACAAGCGTCCAGTAAATTACGTGATTAGATGGGGAAGAGTTAGTGAAGATGAAAAGGAAAATTATTATCGCCAAGGAACTTCAAGTTCCTGCCCGAATCCACTTTTTAGATCGTTTTCTAAAGATCATGAACTTGAAGAAGACCAGGATTTCAAATGTAGTTTGCTGGCCACGCGTATAACCTATTAGTCGGCATTTATCACACGATGAATTGCTGTTGCTGTTCGGCGATTTACCCCTTTAGGTCTGGCTTTGCTTCATGCTAGAACGAAGCTATGCCTGTCCGACCAAGTCTTCCCGGACTAAGAGATAAGCCCATACTGCGGCGTTATCACGCCAGTAATGAAACCTAGTGAGGTGAAGCTAGGATGCCGAAACTACCCCGAAGATTCACCACTTACACCATTTGGTGTGGATGGGCTCTCCCCACAGCTTTCATGGGGCATTTTGGCTGCAATGCATTATCTCAAAGCCTGTTGAGATCCATTTTTGTCGAGCTGCATCTTGTTAAAGTATGAAGCTTCAGCCCTAGGCTCGATTAGAACAAATCAAACGATCAACATTATCACTAGATACTATTGGTGACGGAATATTGACTACTTGGCGTTGGCTCCTCTTGTATAGATAGTATTCAGATAAATTTGGCATGGGACAACCACTGGGACGATGCGCCCGTTCAAATTGGTTTCTAGTAATCCCCAACAGAAAGCAAAATCAGGGAGTACCTACCTGAACTAATACTAGTTAGTGCTCCGGATTTTCGAAAGGATCTCCTACTACTCCGAAGATTGCTCAAGATTTCTTTCAGCCCGCTGACAAGACTACCTAGTATTCGGGGGTCAGTTGCTCCTTTTCCAAGGTTAGAAGACCTTTGCCACCTCACTAGTGATGCTTGTGCGTAAAATAGCACCTAGATATAGACTAACAGAGTAGCGTATTGTCGGAGATAACTGTTGTGATTCTAGGTGGGTCTATCGTGACTACCATAGTTACTAGCAGTAGGATGGATGATTGCAGCCGTATAAGTAGTACAAGTTACCAAAGAATATCGGAAATGATATCTGGAGATTTTCTTCACTTCCAAGATTATTCAAGTTCAAGTTCACATCATCTGTCTACCACCTGGGCATTGCCTGGGCAACGTCTAGAAGGATGGACACCGTGACGCCCGAAGACTCAAAGAAGCTTCCCAAATTGTCAGAGAGACAGAACTCAGATCTCGAAGCTGAAGATTCCAGCCAAGACCCAGGCGACCGGATATATCGATCGGAACTTACAGAGATTACACCTGTTGAGGCATTGAAGTGGAATGTCGACGGAGACCAGTCGCCCTGTATGCTGCCTCTACCACATAGCTAGTTTCTGGAAACCGTGCTAGTACTAAATCATCATCATTATAGTCCCCGAAGTCGCAGCTTGTGTGTCGAATAAAGATGATCCTACAATAGCCTGCAATAGTGAGTTTTAGAGGGGGATTTTAGTAAAAAAATTAGTGTAGCTGACAATTGTCACAGCTGTGCGAGCTTGGATATTGATGACGATCTTTGTCATCTTGTTTTCTGGAGTCAACCAATTTTTTGGCTTGCGATATGTCAGTGTCCAAGTTGCTCTTTGAGGCCCGAAAGATTGTATTCTTACTGACTGTTCTTAGCCTTCTCTAACAATCGGTTATGTTGTTGCTCAAATTTTGGTATTCCCTATCGGAAGAGCTTGGGAAAAACTTCCCAGATGGAGAGTACCCTTGGGCAAGCTTTCCTTTGACATCAACCCTGGAAAATTCACTATCAAGGAACATGCTTTTATTGTCATCGTGAGTATTATATCATATAATATTCCTTGAAAGGAGATCAAAAACCACTAACAAGCACTGTCATGTTTTAGTGCGTCAATATAAGCGCTTCTACTGCCTATGCGCAAGGTGCCTTGGTCGCGATCGTCAGCCCTGTCTATTGGAATCGTGATCTTGGGGCTGGCTTCTCATTTCTATACCTATTGACAACACAAATGATAGGGTAAGGTATTCTCAGACTAAGTAATTTATTATTTGCTAAAGGATTATCTAGGTTTGGTCTGACCGGGCTTGCTCGGCGATGGATTGTCTATCCTGCGGCGCTGGTATGGCCTACATCTTTGTCCTCGACAGTTCTTTTCCGAGCGCTCCATGAGCCAGAAAGCCGCAAACCGGCAAATGGATGGACTATAACTCGCTATCGCTTCTTCGCTTACGTTACAGCCTGCGCATTTGTGGCATTTTGGTTTCCTGACTACATCTGGACAAGCCTCAGCACGTTTGCGTTCATGACATGGATTTTCCCCGAAAACCAAAAGGTCAACACGATTTTCGGAGTAAGTGACTATCAAAAAAGAGATACGAGTGAACTAGAACCAGTAATACTGACGACTGATTCCACAGATGAATTCCGGCTTGGGTATGCTTCCAATCAGTTTCGATTGGACGCAGATCAACTACGCAGGGTTCCCGCTCACGACTCCATTTTACATTACCTGCAATGCTTTTGCCGTTGTCGTGTTGTTCTATTTCTTTTTATCGCCCATTATGTATTATTCAAATGTGTGGAACAGTGCATAGTAAGTTGGAAATTTGTGAGTTGATACAGTAGTCTGTATGCTTACGATGAACCTGTGCAGCCTTCCGCTCTTATCATCCAGCACCTTCGACAACACAGGCAGTTCATACAACATTTCGCGCGTGGTCGATGAAAATTTGAATTTCGTGGAGAGCCAGTACAAGGAGTACTCTCCGATGTATATCTCCATGTCTTATTCTCTTACATACGGTTTATCTTTCGCTGCGGTTACGGCAATTGTGGTGCACACTTACTTATACAATGGCTCTGAGATATGGGCCAGGCTTAAGAATGCCCGACACGGAGGCGAAGATGTTCATCGACGTCTTATGAATGCATACAAAGAAGTTCCTGAATGGTGGTATGGTGTTCTCACGTTGGTCGTATTCGGGCTAGGCATTTTGACCACAACATACTGGGAGACCGAGCTGCCAGCTTGGGGTTTTATCGTGGTTTGCTTTGGCTTGGCTGCCCTACTGATGGTGCCGGAAGGCCTGCTTCAAGGAACAACAAACCAGAGAGTGTTTCTTAATATTATCACGGAGATGATTGCAGGATACGCCTGGCCTGGGAAGCCAATCGCCAATCTTATGGTCAAGTGTTATGGTTACAATGCTGTTAAACACGGCATGGACTTTGCACAAGACCTAAAGCTAGGTCAATATATGGTATGCTAATATACTGGTGGATATCTCTGCATTCAGAATTTAACTGACGAGTCTAGAAAATTCCTCCCCGTGTCCTCTTCTTTGGTCAGATTTATGCAAGTATCCTGGCTACCGCAACCCAGACAGGAGGTAAGTTTCAGAGGGCCATGCACTATCAAATGCGAGATACATTCAGCTAACAATTTTAGTTTTACGATGGATGTTTGGTCATATTACGGACCTGTGCGAGCCTTCAAATAAACAGCGATTCACATGCAATGGAGCCAAGGTCATGTACCAGGCCTCAGTTATCTGGGGTACCATTGGTCCGCAGCGAATGTTTCAATCTGGCCAAGTGTATAATGGACTTGTCTACTTCTTCATTCTCGGAGTAAGTTCTAAAAGGTTCGAATTTGAAGTATATGATCTTTTACTGACCATTCAGCCTGTTGTTACTGTTCTTGTTTACCTCCTTTATCGTCGCTATCCCAATAGCTGGCTCCGCTACATCAACGTGCCCATTTTCTTCAACGCAGCGGGTAATATCCCACCAGCAAACACTAGTAAGTCCTACTTTCGAAGTAACGAATCTGCTTCAGGAAAAGCACTAATTTTTGAATACTAGCCCAATATTCTCTCTGGTTTATCTTCGGCTTCATATTCAACTATCTCATCCGAAAACGAGCATTTGACTGGTGGAAACGCTATAACTGTGAGTTTCTAAGCTTATTAGTACTAGTACTATGATTGGGGATAGAATACTAAATCTCAAATACAGACCTGCTACAAGCAGCCATGGATACTGGCACGGCAATTGCGACAGTCATCATCTTTTTCGCTCTAGGATACCATGCTGTCACATTCGATTGGTGGGGCAACACAGTTGGATCTAACAACTACGATGCCAACTCTGTTCCATGGTTGACGGTTCCTAAGGGAAGTTATTTTGGCAAGGGGCCTGGGGAATTCTGATCATCTGTTTTCACAAAGAGTCCCAGGTGCTCAGAGGATGAGTAGAAAGAACTTGAAATCAGGAATTGACTGTGCGATGGAGGGATCATGGATGCCCTCTATAAAGTGATGATAACTTGAAGCTCCTGAATTTTCCAAAAGGAAAGCTCTTGCAACTGAATTGAATATGAAATCCCTTCTCCCTCGAAAAACAAAGACAATCTGATACCTCAAAGCCAAGTAGAACCGAAATTCCTCCATATTTTTTACTGCTCATTCCCATACTATCCTATCCTGCCTTAGTGTGCTACACTGCTAAACACCTAGAGCAGGAAATTATCTTACTCCAGATTCTCGTTCTTCGAACGGTCCAAGTTCCGGAAGAGAGCCCAGAACAAAAGAGTTGCCCCAGCAAGCAGCCCAGTAAGAATTGCATACATGGTGACCAATTGCGGATCCTTGGTGAGGGGAGTGAAGGCCAGAGCAAGACATGTCCCGACTCCAGCCATAGCAAGCCAAATAGCTTGAACTAGAGTCTTCATGTTTTTCGGGGCCTGGTTATAAGCATACTCGGTCCCTGTGGTGAGACAGAAAACCTCAGCCAAAGCCCCGCCGAAGTATGTTGGTACTTGAAGAAAGACTGAAATTTGATTTGGAATAGTGCGTCCGTTGGCAGCGGGACATGCGAGTGGTGTGTCGTAGCATGGACCGGCTTGATAGACCAGTTTCTGAACCATTGTAGTGTAGGCCATGGACAGGACCAGGACAATGAAACCGACTACCATCCGTGAAATGGGTCCGAATTGGATGCGTTTCTTGGTTAGGTAAGGGTAAAGCCCCTTTTGAATGATAGGTGCGACAATTATACCTGAGATGGCCCCGGCGATCTTCATCATGTCGTTCGGAATGCCGTAAGTTATCATTTGTCCAGCTTGAGAGATCAAGTTGTTAAAAGTCTGGTTATAGCACAGCCAGTGAATAGGAAATAAAAGTCTGTCGAGGAATTAGCTTCGGTTTTAGATATCTACCCAGAAAGGAACTTGACTCACAGTACTCGACAGGTCATTAGAGATCTTTTGATGTCTTCAACAAATGAGTCTGTCCAAGGAACCCGGCGACCATGTTGATGAATTTGTGGTTCTGACTTTGCAGCGTCCATCTTGAATCCACCTCTAACTCCACACCATAAGACAGAGCATACCTGAGGCATGATTTTGCTTGTTGGCGAGACCCGCACTATTGGTTTCGAACGTCAGTAAACAAATACGATCTCGCAACAGGGAAATAACTCACCAAAGTAGTTGCGACCCAAAAGAATCGGAATCAAAGCTAGAAACATGACACAACATGGGATCAGGTAAGCTAACCAGAAACCAACATAACGTTCCAAAAGTGGCGTGGAATCGGCCAGAAAACCGACAATGTTAATGGCCCTGTTTGCATGTCAGCTATCAATACAACACCCAATTATCTGATCTACTCACCAGTAGAAGACATTGTAGATATAGGTAATTGTCAACTCCCGGCTAGTGACAGCTCTTCCTCCTTTCTTTTGAATTTTGATTCGAGACTCAGTGTCGTCGTATTGGTCAGCTGGAAAGCATCAGCATCTAGAAAGGTAGTTGTTCTTGAGTTCTGATAGAATTATCTCACCAATAAAAGGGACCACGGTAGTTTTGAATCCCCCTGACCCAATGGCGAGCAGCACACACGCAATTATAACTCCTGGTAAAGCGGCACCCTCGCGAATTGCCACAGGCAGGGATGTCACAAAAAGAATAGTCGCTCCTATGGCCTCGATTCTGCTAAAGTGTTAGCCAGATGAACTCAAGATGCCCAAGAGCTAAAGAAAGAGGGGGAACAAAGGTTCACAGTACATAGCTGAGTATATCATGGTTTTGTATCGACCAAGCCAGCTGTCTGCAATGATGGCAGCAGGAACGGGGGTGATATAGGATCCTATGATGAGTGCATTGACAATATTTGATGCAGTAGCCTGGTGCAAGCCCAGAACTCCGGGTACTTCACCACCTGGTGTGTTTTGTAGATAGTTTTCTAATACGAGTTAGTTAAAAGAATGAAGACAAGATGATTGAGATTGGGATACTGATACGCACGTAAAGGAGCCGTAGCGCCATACCAGACAAAGCGTTCCAGGATACCCGCTGTGCATGCTATCCAGACTCGAACAGGTATCTTGTCAACTACATGGAGGAGGTCGCGCACTTCGTCTTGGGTGGCCACGCGACCATCTTCGTTCCCCGATGGGATTGATGTCTCGTGACAGCCATTGGACGTCTTATGGTATTTTATATCAGAAGAAAGACCGGAAACCTGTTCTTTTTTCGGCAAAGAAAAGAGAGACATTGTCATTAGCGTCAAGGGCTCGCGTCACGAGCTGGAGGGTATACCAACCGTGGATGCAAATTGAGCTCTATGGATATCACCGTAGAGCTGTGCGAATCAAAGGATGGAGTCTGAGATTGGTCTATGGAGATGAGTGAGTCGATAGGATGAATGGATTTGGCTGGTATGATCAGAGGGAAGGGGGTGAGTTAAATGGTTGATACGGGAGAGAGGAGACAAAAGACAAAAGGGGGAAGTGAGAAGTTGAACGAATCACAGCGCTTTCTGATGAGTCAAATTGGGGGCCAACATGCGTCGCTATCGTCTAAATGCTACCTTGTGATAACGATGAAAGAAACCATCCCATGGGAAACCTTGGAATCTGGGGAAATGCAGAAGAGCAAAATTACAGCCTAGATAGGGTACTATAGACCATAATTAAAATTGATTGGTTACGATCTACTTCAATGACTAGTAGTAGAACGGTGGGGAGATGTACAGGACTCTAAGAAGATTTATGCATAGTAACCTTGGTAGTAATTACTACTACCCTATTGATTGCTGAATGGCTTGAGCAGACTTTTCGGAACTCCGAGTCCTATTTGAGATGAAATCCGGCTGCTCTGTTGTTTTCACCACAAACAGACAGGATTTAGGTCTCTCCCAGTAACCACTGATATGTACTGCCTGACCCATGCATCACCTATCAACAAACGAAGCAAAAGTTGGTGTTGGGTATACTTCTGCTGAGTCCAAAAGTGGCGCAGTCGGGTATTTGCGGTGTGGCGCAGTCCGTGCATCTGCTCCACTTCAACTTCAATATCCTAGGAGTCGGACAGCTGTCAAACATGACTCAGAAAACAGGTATAATGCAGAGATTTTGAGTTTCGAAAATTTATCAGGCTAAAGCAATAGACATCTGTGCTTAAAATTCAGCAACTGGCGCTTGGACCTGAGAGCTCGGAGAATTTGCCAGCTGTCACTGACGCTTAGCATCTTGCTTTTTATGCTGATATTATGTCGATCATAGCCAGTATGGACACGGTGAAAAGTATACCTCTGTACCCCCCCAGTCGGAGTTTCCGAGATGATACATGGGTATCCATATCCTGGTTGAAGAAAAGTTTGTAAATGTTGCTCGTACTAGTGACATTTCACACTGGGCTTACATAGCAGTATGATCCCGTTTGCCACTTGCGCCATAGTACCTGAGGTATCCATGATGACAGCTGTGTTCAATGAGAAGCTCCCTTGTTTTGTATATCTGGTGACATAATACAGTGACTGTCAAAAAAAAAGTGCGATTCTTGTCAATTCGTAGAATAAAACATCATGATTTCGAAAGAAGGGTATAAGGTAATTAACGTAGAATGTAGGGCTGTTCCCAATGTTGATTGTATAGGGTCATGTGGCTGTGTATCACGTGACAATAGATCCGCGTCCGCGACGAGTCCGAGGGTCGTCGCGTTGCCGTCATGCGCAAGCTTCATTCACTCCTTCAGTTGCATCCATTTTATATCCAAATATCCACCACACAAGGGATGCGAACAAGCAGCAACCTTTGATATCCTATTACCTCCATCCTACCTGAGCCTCTCATTCCTCACAACCCGACACCTGCCTACCTTCATACCGCACGCCATCCAAACCCACTTCCCAAAATGGCCACCGACTACGCCAAGAAGACCAACGCTGACTTGGTCGAGATTCTCAAGTCGCGCTCATTGCCGCATACCGGAAAGAAGGCTGATCTTGTCGACCGCCTCGTGAAAGACGACGAGAAAGCCGCTGCACCCGCGGAGACAAAGACCGATACGGCCGCCGAAGATGTCATCGATTGGGACGATGATGTTCCCGCCGAAGCTGCGAAACCGGCGACAGAGGCTGGCGCGGCTGCCATTGCTGCTGGCGGAAAGGGCGCCGTTGCCAACCCTATTGCCGTCCCCAACCAGACGCTTGATACCGATCCCGCTGCGACAGACGACCTCAAGGTAGAGTCAACTGGCGCGACTGAAGCTGCCGCTCAGCCAGAGGCCGCGACCCAAGAGACAGAGCAGAAGCCTGCAGTGGATTATACCCGAGGTCTCCCTGCTACAGAGCTGGAGGAAGAGTTGAAGAAGCGCAAGGCGCGTGCTGAGAAGTTCGGCCATGTCGAAGACGAAGCGACTGCGCTCAAGGAGGCAGAGAAGCAGCTATCACGGGCGAAGCGCTTTGGCACTGGAGGTGACGCAGATAGCGGTTCCGCTGTAGGCGTTAAGGGTCTTGATCAGGCTCTTCCCGACGAACGGTCTCGCAAGAGGGGCCGTAACGACCAGGGAGGACGTGGAGGCAAGCGACGCGATATGGGTCGCAACCGTAACCGCAATGGTCGTGGAGATGGAGTACAGAAACGCACTGGGGGTGGCAAACCTGCATCAGACCGACCTAAGCCAGTCTGGAGTCAGAAGGATGATGCGGCAATGGAAGCTCGCAAGAAGCGGTTTGCGCAGGCGGCGTAAGCTCGGTGGAATGTACACACCTACCAGGACTTGTCTTTACATATCGGATTACCTTATCTACGGCGTTTGTATCATGCTATCAGGGACTTAACTCTTATTGAATTGAATTGGATTGCAAAATCAAAATTTGAGCTCGAGCGTAGACCATCTGGGTCACAGTAGAGTCAAAGTAAATAGTTACTTAGGGTAGTTAGTAATTATGTGCTCAACCAAGGAGGTGAAGGCCGCTCTCCCTCTCTGTTCCTCTCTTTTCCCTTCAAACCCCGACTCTTCAATAGCCCCCACATTTCTACCTACCCAGTCCAAGTACATAGAGCAGTGTGGGGAGAGAGAGGCTTTTTCTCTCCCGACTTTCGAAACCCACCAGCTGAACTCTGCATTAGCTTCTCGTTCCTGCAGCGTGGGCGCTGGCCAGTGTGGCTTCAGAACGGGGCTGGCCCCTCCAGATCGGCACAATACAACGGGATCTACGAACCCACCTGTCGAGGGGAAAGCCTTCAAAAGTGATATCTGGTACCTCGCCGGCATCGGCAGAGACTTCAAGTCGTGCTTCGTCGCACGGTCTCACACTGGGACGAGCAAGTTGAACGGAACAAGATAGTCCTCTTCCCCGCTACCAATGAGACCAGCAGAATGGAGGTGATATAACAAGGACCCTGGTCTCTAGCGCCATCTCCACCGGCAAGAGTCCAGACATCAATCCCGGCCTCTTGTTCGCTCCCTCTGTTATTTTTAGGGCGGTAAGACGTGCAATCAGCATTTGGAACATGCTGCTGCCCCAGAGTGGAGTCACCCTAGCCCGAGAATTGAACCACCGACGAGAGTCAACGCCATCTACGACATCTCACTGGCAGGCAAGACCTGACCTATCCAACACAGTCAACAAGAACAAACAGTATAGGAAAGGCTCGAAAATTGAGTCGGAGAATTGTGGCACTTGTCTCCTCGTATCCTGGTTCGCGGGACGGGCCTTGCTCTGAACCAGATTCTGAACAACGGTTCTGACTCTATCCATGAGTGGATTTTCCGAATTTCAAGGTTCGAAGCCCCAGAGTGAAATATTAAGAAAAAAAAAGAGGCCTAGGAGATACGATGCGCTGAGGTGGAAGAAGCAACTTGCATTTCTCACTCAAGATTGTGCTGAGTATGGGACGCTGTACTTTCGTACTTAGTACATCGGAATCTGCATCATGATGCATCTACATACACCAATGTTGGATAATTCTCCGAGTCCTGGGGAACCAACCGTGACCTGGTAACTGTTCTAGGTAATACGGAGCACCCAACGACACGTTTCAACTGAAGCAACTATTGAGAGACAGAGCAACGTGCGCAATTAGCAGCCCTTTGGGGCGGATCGACGGTGCAGTCCGATCGGGTTCGGCGTCTCCGATCGATGCGTTGGCAACGAGGCGACGCAGACGCGGTGAGCCTCCCGTTGGCTCTTCTATTCGACTATCAGCAGTCTATGTCTATACACCTTGGACGTAATCAGCTGAGTCTGCTAAACTTGCTGATATCGCAGAGTTCGCCGAGCTCGTTCGTGGGATATCGTCAAGACGTTCAAACGTGGGCCGATGCGCCATTCCTCCCACTGGGCCGCCACTAACCATTGCAACAGCACGACGGTTCGTGATAGGATTAACGAATTAACTTTGTCTGGTCTTTTTTTTTTTCTCTCTCGGGGCCGCTGCTTCAAACGTGCACGATCCGGGCCCCTCGCAGGTCCTAGACCCAGGCGCCCGCACATCAATCCTCATCACAAATGTAGTCACAAAAATCATATCCAATGACGGCCCAGTTGCCCGGCTTCTCCTGGCCAGTGCCGGGTCCGCCGTCGAGTTGATCCGAAGATGCCACTCGCTGCTTTCTATATGGCGTACCCAGAGGCTTTCTCGCTAACCCCCACATTGCAAGAGGGGAAAATCCCAGTCAGCACATAAAGTCTGCCTCGCGGTGTAGACTTGTCTTGTCTTGAGAATTTTTTCTCTTCTCTCCGACTCCAACGACCTTATGACCGCCAAAACTTGATTTACTTTCCTAGTAATTTTCCATTTTAGGCGCCTATGGATTTCCCACCTCTGACGTGGCCGAGGCAAGAAGATCCTGAGTGCCACACTGCTCCAGACTGTGGCGAAGCAGCTGCAGCTCCGCTGGCGCCGATCAGCCCAATGTCGGTGAATTTCTATTCTTTTTTAACTACCTTGACACCTGCAAGTTTTCTTTTCGTCAAATTGATTTTAATCAGCTTTCATATTTGCCGATTTTTCAAAGTTTTTACAGTTAATTCTAATTATTTTTTCTTGCTGTATAGTTCGCATTGCTTCCGCTTTGAAATACCTTGGGCAACACAGCCTCTTCGCTCTTCTCTTTCCATCTACTATTAAACATCCATATCAATAGCAGCTGTCCTGGCGACATAAATATTGAGAGTAATGCGGTAGAATTTGTTCGTGCTACTATTTTCCCCTTCTAGCTCGGTCCAAATGCTAATTCACATCTTTGCAATACTAGCTTTATTCTCTCGCCACTTTGATTACGTCCGTGATGATTACGATCTCCATGCATATGTCCTCGTTAATAGATAAATTGTCTCAAGACCAGAGTCTTCGGCTTCTGTCAACGTCACACCATGTCGTCGTACAATCATGGCGACCGTCGCATGCCATCAAATAACCATTTTGCCCAACCTGCAAGTATATCACATCGGGGTACCACCACATCCAGAACAGCATACGCGCCCCCAACTCAAATTGAAGTCCCTCGATCTCAAATAGGACGACCTCTTCAATTCACATCTAGAACAGGCAGATCTTCATCTGTATCTGCGGCAGAAGAAATCAGTCAAACGGTGACTTCATCGACGACAGCTTCGAGTTCCCAGTCCGCCACGCGCTCCAAGAGATTGTCTATGCTTCCACGTCCAAGCACTGGGGAACCACAATCATCAGTATCCCCTGCATCCTCAATATCTCCTCAATTCTCAGCAAACTCGATTCCATCATCTATATCCACTCCTGACATCACCACTCCATCTGCATTCGTACCTACATATCCAACCAATCCACCCAAACGGCCTCGAAACGTGCTTCGCCGGAAAGCACCCACAATAGGGAAGCATGTGGAACAGCAATCCCAGAAGCTGAGCCTGGTGATACCTCAAACGTTTAGGGCTCCGGATATGAAGGGTATTAAGCCACAAACTGTCCCTGTTTCCCAGTCAGTCGAGCCGCAGACTTCGCACGTCGCATTGAATGAAAAGGAACAGTATGCTGCAGATACACCAAGAGCCCAGGGCCCAATTGAGCTGGCAAGCCTTCGCACAGAAGTGACACCTCAGCCTATACCATCTGCAACTACACCTTTCATACCTTCTGCGAGTACTCCATCGACCAGATACTCAGAATCCCCCAGTATATGGAGCCGTGGCTCCACGCCGACCTCATTATCCTCATACTCCCCGGGTATTGTGCATTCAGCAAAGGTCTCCCGATTGAGACAGCCAAGTACATCGCAAACAAGACTGCCTGTATTTTCACCTCCAGTCGCAACAAAAAGCCCGCAGAGTGCAACAGTTGAACACGCAGAGACCAAGCAGCCGAAAAAGGCTACTTCTAAAAAGCCTGCTGGTCTGAGCAATGGTGTAAAGACAACTGGAACTACTCCTAAGCAGCCAAGCGCAACTGTCATCGCTGCCCTACAAGGTCCGCCTCATAGCCCTCCACCAAGGAAATCATCAATCAAGTTCAGCCCATCGAAAGATGTCGAGATTGATGTAGAAAAGGCAAGGAAAGAGGTTGAAGAAGCCGAGAGAGAGCTCTTTAACCCCCGCCATCAAAAGCCTGCAATTTCGAGCCCAGAAGCAATCACGCCGAAGACTCCACCTCGACCTAGCAGAGATGGTACGGAGAGATTGGATTTGGAAACATCACCTGTGATAAAAAGTAATTTACCTTTTCTTCGATCGACAGGTCATACACGCCGCGAATCAGCAGAACGGATACGAATGCTTGGCCAGCGAAATGTTACACCTGTTCCATTCCAATCTGCTGCTACCTCAACGGACTCTTTATTATCGAAGGACTTGTCACGAATCCCATCACTGGAATCAAGCTCTCCTGTTATGTCCCGCAAGTCGCCCCGGACTCTCACTAAAGAGCCACCCAAAGAGAAGACCGAGGGCAAAATGGCTGCAGCGTCCCCCAAACGATTTGGTCTATTCTCCAAGAAGTCAAAACCAGATATCGATGCCTCATCTATCGACCAGGCTCGCTCCGTTCGAAAAGGGCCAGCTGCTGGAACTGGCCACGAAGGATACGGAAAATATTCTCAACGTGGCCGTAAAGCAAGTACCAGCAACAGCACTGGCACAAGAACGAGATCAACAAGTACGACAAGGAGTACATCTCGTTCCGTCACCAGTAGAAAAGGAAGCATGTCTGGTAGACAGCCAGATCTCGAGTTGGACGATTTTTTCTCGAGTCGACTTGAGCCAGTGGTTATCACGGGTGGCGGACTAGACGGAGGGTCTCTTTCAAGAACCCAGAGCGAGCAGAGTATCAGCAGCATGAGTGTCACTTCTTCAACCCTGCCTCTTCCGACACTCACTTCCTCGTCTGTACAATCTACTGAGTCTTTGGCTACTTCGACCGGAACCTTTGGCGAAACAAGTACACCTAGTGAATCTGTCACGAGCTTTGGACCTACCAGGAGCAAGAGTCCAGAGAAAAAGACTGCTGCCGTCAGTCAGCAGGCCAAAAAATCCAGGATGCCAGTACCCCGAGGCAGAAAGGCAAAGGAAGCCACCAGTTCCATTCCCACGGCGACTCGCGCATCTTTCTCAACCCACGACGGAGCTTCGTCAACGCCAACGCAGCAAGCCTCGAAAATCCCTTCAGCCTCGCAGCCTACTCAGAAGGATATCGCAAAAACCGAGGCAAAGCAAGTCAAGAAGTCAAAGTCCTCTCGTTGGAACTTATTTCAAAGAGGCCGCGATAATGAGCCTAAAAGCTCCACTCAAACTGCACCTGTGCCTGCACCCGTTGCTCATACGGCTCAGCTTCATGCTGCCATCGCTCCAGTCCTAAATACCCGACCCGTGGCTCATTATGCTATTGTAGATGAGGACTCTGATGAGCTTGATAGAATCATCAGCAGTATCGAAGATTCACCGCCAACTGAAGAAGAGATTCCAATCCTACCGGCCGAAGTTCCTGCCGGGTTGAATATCAAGAAACGGCAGCAGTCGATTCTACTTCGGTCCCCGCCCAAAATGCACGGTGAATTTGATAGCGATAGACCTTCTCCAAGGACTGCTATGTTCAATCGCAACATGATGGGCCCAGAAACTGAGAGTGACCTCGAGGATCGTCGCCCAAGAAGACTAGCATCAGTCGGACGCATTCCAAAAGTCGTCTCTAGACGGGATCGGCAATTGAGACCCGATATGCAGTCCTTCTCTCGACCTTTCAGTGTTGCTGATTCGCCTTCTCTTCTCGCGCCGACCTTGCCTGGTCAAAATGATTACAGAAGACCCGAGGAATCTTCTCCAGGCCGTAATCCCAATATCTCGTCAAATGAGCCATTCAATTGGGGAAGTGGATTTGATCCAGTTTTCAGTGCCCCGGAGACTATCAGCGCCCTGAATTTTCTGGCTGGTCCTTATTCAGCGGATGAATTCATTCATTTCTCACCTCCTCACAAAGGGTCTGTATCATCAAGCAGCTCTGGCGCGCTTGCTGCTGTCACTGCTGTTGTCCCTAGCGCAGCCACCGCTCCAACGGAAGATGAGGTGTGGAATGAATACGATGACCTTATCGACCATCTCTCCCCAGAACAGCCAAAGCCTGATGAAGTTGCTCCTTCTGCCGATGAAGGGAGATTCCAGAAAGCTACAATGGCAAGCAGAGCTCTTCAAGATGAGATGAGAAGTCCCAAATCCCTTCAAATGCCACCCATGCCCAAGGAAGACGAATCGAATCGGGATAGCAGTGATTCTGTTCGCCTTCGCCGCTCGAGAATCATTTCTGCCTTGCATTCATCAATTGCCCCTTCAACACAACCATCTTATAGCGATCTGATTGCCAGTTATGGAGACCGTGAAGAATATCCAAGTAGCCCTGCAGTTTCCAAACAAGGGTTCTCCGAGCAAGTCCAGCAACAACAATCAACGTTCTTGCATTCTCTTGCGGCAGTCCCTGATACCAAATCAAAATCAGATGGGCGCAAGGCTGCCTGCGAGCCTTCTGAGCGCGACTGGGATAGTGTGACTCGTACGAACATGCGATCTGCATCTCTCATGACCAGTCGCTGGTTGTCCTTTGGACGTGTTCTGTTCAGTCCAGCACACAACCATGTCAAGTCAGGTACTCATGGCAGAATCCTGGTGATCGATGGACTGGGAAATGACGATTGGTCCTTTTATTGCTCGTTGACCTACCCAGACGCAGAGGTGTACAGCTTAAGTGGACGCCCAGTCTCTACAGCCATATCCCACCCGGCTGCGTGGCAACCCCCGACAAACCATCACACAGTCTATCACGCGGGCTTACAGAATCCTCTCCCATTTCCTAAGGACTACTTTGCAGTCGCCGTTCTGCGATTTCCCGCAGCAACATCCGAGATGGTCCAAAGTAACATGGTACAGGAGTGTAAGAGAGTTCTTCGCTCCGGTGGCTATATCGAAATGAGCGTCTTAGACCGAGACTTGGTGAACATGGGAGTTCGCACTCGCAAAGCCGTCCGAAGATTGAAGGAGATGACATGCCTCGCCAACTCAACCGTCAGCCTCAGCCCAACGAGTGACAGTATCCAGCGATTGATTGGCACTCAAGGATTCGACAACTTACGTCGCTGCATGGTACGCATTCCCGTTGCAGGAACTGTTGTGCGATCTTCCGACTCGACAACATCCTCTTCAGGTCGATCTCTTTCTGTATCCGCAGCTACACAATCGACAGGATTCTCCCTCCCCACTACCTCTGTTTCCACAACAACAGAAAGTCAGTCTACACAGGCGGCATCCAAGTCATCACCCTCAGATGACAACATCTCGCTATGGGATCTCCTTTCAGATCCATCCCCCTCTGCAGCGAACGACGAGTCTATCGCCAAGATCGTGGCTCGTGTTGGTCGCTGGTGGTATACCAAATGCTACGAGGACCCGGTTCTCCCCGACACTGGCGACAATGATCCAAGCTTGTGGAACGATCGCAAGACTCTTCGCGAATGTCAAAAGCGAGGAACTGGATTCCGGATGCTTATTGCTTACGCGCAGAAGCCAAGCGAAGTCAAACGTCGCACAGCAAGCGTTTGATCAGCGTCTTTCATCAACTCACACAATCTTTTACGAAGCATGATTCTTTTACATGATTTGCATGATATGTCTAATACCCTTGCGATTTGTATTTTTGACCTTTTTTTTTCTCTTTCCTCATTTTTTCGTTGTGTTTGTTTTGCGTTCGTGCCTTGCGATATTTTTGACAGCCTTCAATACCCTAAATACTGGTGTCTAGCATTTCGGAGAGGGTAGTATGCTTTACAACTTCATATTTGCATTGACCTCACGGTCTTCTGTGCGGAGCTTTTACTTCGGGTGGTACTGGGGGTGCTTGATTTATAATACCCCGTATCAAGGTCGATGAGATCTTGTTTACGGTTGTCTTTTGAGGCTCTTGCATTTTCAGCGGGCTCTGATCTTACTGGTCTTTTAATGTCGAATTCATACTAAGCAGGACTTAATGGATGATGATTATCGAAATGTTCAAATCAGTGCTCTCATAGATAGTTGTACTTTACACTAGTATAAGATACTAACTCTTAGTATTCATGGTCATTTCACGAGCGTCATTCAAACTTGAATACCGCGACCCTAGTATTCGAGCTTCCGTTTGTACTCTTTCGTTTTGATGATAGGCGAGGATACCAATTTATGACCGCGGGCATCAAAAGCCTCAGCCACAACATGAACAGGCTTCCAAGAAGAACGGAAACTAGTCTCAAAGCCAGTCCTCTTCGCCTGACCCAATAGCTTCTTTTGCCCCTTTCCATCCTCACCAAAGAACTTCCAAACTTTAGTCTCCGTATCACCATTCCAACTCACATGCAAAGACGTCCCATTCGACTCTTTGAATGCAACCAAAGCCGGCTCCTCATATGGCATAGCATGCCAATCAAATTTGAAAGCCCGATAATTCTCAGACCCAGGACCGAATTTCCCAGAATCCATTCCTGAGTAGAAAATCGTTGTACCATCAGGCTTGTGCTCTGACATCGCCCCATCATAGCCCCAGTTTATGAACACATTTCCGTTCGGAAGGAGTTGCATATTGCCCTGTGATCGTACAGAAAGATCTTTCGGTGCCCTAAATTCCGCAATGAGCTTTGCGGTCCATTCTTCGGTGTCTAGCTCGACGATCTTGCCGGCACTATACTCTCGTGCCTGGAGATCAGGTCCACCGGCAAGATTCTCATGGGCAGAGTTGTCGAAGAATGAAATAATCTCCTTAGAGCCCTTAGTTTCATACTGTAGATACTTCCTATGCATCCTAGTATCATGTTGCCAGCAGAAATCAACGCCATCACCAAGAGAGAAATTCGAATGAGGCCCTCCGAGTTGCCAGAGGATTTTACCCGTATCACCGTCCATTTTGAAGATGGTGCACATGCTTCGAGCAGAAAGAAGATATTTGTTGTTTTCAGCGTCGATGTCAAATGCGTTCATGTAGAAATAATGCCAGGCTTGACTGGAATTCACACCTGTACCTGCATTGCCGCCATTCAGTGTGAGATTGGTCCATGCAGGATTGACATGGTCAAGGGAACTCCATTCCCAAAGAACACGGTTCGTATCCAGATCCACCTTCTGGATCTTATTATCAAGGATCCACTGCTGGGAGTCGGATTTCGCCCCGTAGGCAGATAGATCGGCGATCTCAGGGTCAAAGACCGTGAAGACAGCTGAACGGTTATCGAAGATGAGGAATTCATGTTGATCGGCAAGTGTGTGTCCGCCACCTGTGATTTGCTTCACTAGTCGGTATTTGTTATCGAAGATACTGGTATGGCCGTGTCCGTGTCCCATGGGTGAATTGTGAGAGCCTTCGAATATAGTGAGAACATCTTGGCCTCTATAGGACTGGACTAGGAAATTCTCGCTTCGGGGCCCGACGTAGCCAAAGCCTGTCCAGACTAAGTCGCCTTTATCGGTGAAGATATATGGTCCGGACTGGGCGGGTCCATGGCCGGTGTTATCTGCGTAGATACTCTCAGGCGTATAGAAAATCAAGCCATCGGCAGTCTCATTTGTTGCGGGGATGGTGATGTTTAAGACAGGCGCCGCGAGATCTGGTCTTGACTTATAGGCGAAATTTGCACTCGCATAACCAGTGAAGAGGAATGCATTCAAGTATAACAGATTCCACCGTGATGGGCCCATTTTGGAATGTTGACCTCAAGTTGGATATTACTAAGTTGATGGTAGCTTGAAGAAGAAAGTATTCTATTCATTGTTGGGCCCGTTCATCGTTTTATGCGTCCTCCAAGAATGACTATTTTCGATGATCAACTGGACCTCGGCGAGATCCGCCTCGCGAGAAATGAGAACGATGATCGCTGGACTGAAGGGAGATCTTCACCTTTCTTTGGTAGTCACAGCCGAAACAGGGTTGGCCTGTTGCACCAGTGTGGAGATAGATCGGAATCGCGGGGAACATTTGAACTGTGGAGAGCAACAAAACGTCATCGCCAGAACTTCAATTTTGATCAGGAAAGCATTTAGGAAGGCACAAACGAGCATTGGAGATATCTCCAACTTGAATTTAGTGTAAATTGCCATTAGGTCCATTTTGTCATAATAGTACTAAGTACTGCGTGCGGTGTTGAAGCTGTCTGTGCGGACATTTGACAAGATGCCTAACCTACGACTCGGAAGCACCAGGTCCGTGTTTGTTGTTGGATGCGAGTGAAGTGATCGAGATAAATAATTTTTGAAGTCTCGGCTTCCATTCCCTCATGCTACTAGATACATGCAATTTTAGTAGTTAATGATACTTAAAACGGTCTTCCCCCCTGCATTGAAGCCGCCAAGAACTCCTCACGATCTATGAATATTCGAGTGCATCTGTCAGCATAGCCCCTGTTGATCCCTGGTCTTTTAGAACTTACCCTGCGGTGACTGAAAGACAATTGAGACGGCCCCTTCGCGCGTACCGGCGCTTGTATTCTTCGATTCGTGGGCTGCTATGTTCGCCATGTCCAGAAGATTTCCTCGGTGACATGGCAGTCGAGGAAAACTGACGCGCTGAGTGCTTTCCTTAGACAAGCCAGATAAACCAGAGGGTAGAGAGATGGTCAGCCATCTGTCGGGAATATTGTCGTCCCACCGCGCAGCAAGTTGGAATCCATTGCCACGATGCCAAATTTGCACTTCAGCACTCCCTTTGCTGGACCTTTTGGAGCCAAACCATGATTTTCTCTCGACAGAAAGAGACAGGACCCGAAGAGAAAAGACGAGATTGTAGAGAGGAGACAGGGTGTTCAAAAATGATCGGGCCTCAAAGTCAGAGTCGAAGCAAATATCGACGCTCTCTGACTTTTTCTGATAGTGAGAGAAGCCCACTGGCTCATCAGCACGATATAGTTGGTTGACGTGTGTAGACACGTAGTCTGTGCGAGAGACGCTAGGGAACCGGATACTGAGAGATGAATGGTCATAAGCGTAGTCCGTATTGCGATAGATGTAATAGATGCTGTGATATCTCCATACTGAATAGCTCCGAGGCAGAACAATTGCTTTGCATTTCAATTTATGCTCCGTTCCAGTGTCGATGACATCGTAAATGCGGCCGGAGCTGCCAGTGCTTGAATCCCACCAAGTAAAACCCAGCTGCGAGTTCAAATTCATTGGCATGACTGCCTTTTCAAAGTCTGCCGCTTCTCGCTTTTTCCTGAATCGTAGGCCAAATCCGATGTTTGGTGCCTTTTCGTCGTAGATATAGGAATAAAGCGTCTTATGGCTCGCACCTGTTTTGTGAGAACGCTCCTGGCAGGTATCGGACCACCTGAGGAGAACCTGGCGAGACATTTCTTCACGCCTAATCTGAACTCCGTCCAATGGCATGAAATACTCGAGACATCGTGGCATGGCTTGTGTAACGGATGGTATGATGACGAGTCTTCGAGTAGAGCGCCAGGATTCGCCATATGATATTTCCAGGATGCGAATTTCGCAAGATTCAACGATGACGGGTGGATTAAGAGACGTCATAAGCGCAGTGTTAAGCTGCTCAAGTACCTCAACAGGTCCTTTGAACACTACACTTTCGGTGAAATCTTTGGAATCCATCGGTTCTGTTAGCAATATAGCATCAAAGTAGACCTTGGGTGTAATAAACGTCTTTGATTTAACGAAATAAGACTAGAAGACTAGAGAGGAGAAGAACTTGAAGTGGAAAAGGAGCCTCGCAGGTAAATCGCGAGGTGGGCTATCTGGAAGGTGCGAAGGCACCTGAAGGCGCTCCTGCCTAGATCGTTATATTCACAAATATTAGGAATCCCAATGAACTACAACTGTTGTTAGTCTGCGGCAAATTGAAAGGAAAGTATATCATAATGCTTGTTAATAGTAAGTTGCTGGTATCGAGTGTGATTCAGATAATATGCTTATTGCTCCGATTTCTCCGATTGAAAAGTATCGACATCTTCCCTATAGTATACTAGCAGTATCGTATGTGTGAAACTGACTCACTCTGTGGCTTAGTACTCTACTAGATTAGCTACCTAGGTAGGCACCCTATTCAAGTTTTAGTCGAACTTTGGACATGCCATATATAGTTGTAGTTGCTATATCGCGCCTGAGACTGCTTCAAAAAACGCGTGTCTATACCTAAATCTACTTTAAATCTCTTACTGCTTCTCTTTTAAATACGCTCTGCTTACCTAGGTATCTTAAGTAGCGGAATAATCTTCCTAGAACAATATTACTAGTATATATAATACTTCTACTATACTGGACCATTAATCGACCTTTATAGAGCTATTAATCTGCTCTTAGCTCGTAAATAGTTATAGTAGGGATCTGATATTTGAAATACTTCAAATCGATATTGTTCTTTAGTTGAAAGTGAGATTAAAGTGAGAGTTTACTAAGTTTAAATTATAGGTTAAAATAAAGAGAAAGAGAAGTTCTATAAGAGCTTTTCTAGTGAAAGAATTCTAAGGTTTGCTATACTGATTGTGTATACCCTACTCCACTTTAATATTCCATAGATTCCCCAAGCTCCAGCTTTGCCCCACCAGAAACACCCAAGGCAATTCGACGATCAACTCCCCTATCCAATTGAATCCACTTCGCAATCCCCAAACAAATCTTCACCTTTCCACCTTTCTTTTCGCACTCCCCCAAGCACTGGCACCGCATGCACCCCGGGCCCTCCCAACCACCCAGCATGTCAACCGAACTCGAAGCATCGAGCTTCACCCTGGACCTCCCAACAGTCCTCTGCCTCACAATCGCCCTCTCCCTACTCCCAATAGCCTACATCTCCAGCAAAACCCTAATCCCATCCTCTCAAACCCGCAACCGCATCCTCTTCTTCTGGCACGCCTATGACGCCCTAACCCACATCTTCATCGAAGGCTCCTTCCTCTACGAATGCTTCTACAGCTACAAAACAATCAACCCAACAACTTCAACTTCCAACTTCAATCCCGCCCCTTTCTTCCTAAACCAGCCCGACCGCATCTACGGCGCCGCACAAGGCACCGGCCCCTCCGCACGTCTATGGCAAGAATACGCAAAAGCAGACCATAGATGGGAAGTAGCAGACACAGGCGTCATCTCCCTAGAACTCCTAACCGTCTTCCTAGGCGGTCCCGCCGCAATCTACATCTGCTACCTGCTCTACCAAACAACGCGTGAGGGGCTCAGTGCGCAAACGCGTGGCTCCCAGAAGGCCTGTCTTTGGTTTGTGGCTGTTGCGCTGGCGACTGCGGAGCTTTATGGCGGGTTTATGACTTTTGCGCCGGAGTGGTTGAGTGGGAGTACGGCGTTGGCTACGGCTGATCCGGTTTATCTTTGGCTTTATTTGTTCTTTTTTAATACGCTTTGGGTTTGGTTTCCGCTTTGGGTGCTTTGGGAGGCGTATAAGGAGATTCGGGGCGCTTTTGTTTCTGGGGAGTCGGTTTCTAAGGGGCGGAAGATGAAGTGAGGGTGAGGAGGGACTGTGATTTGGATGCAGTTGGCTTTTTTGGGGATGGTGCATGCATGCTACAGGACGTATGGATTTGAGGATGTACAGTATGGGGATCTTGTATGTCCCAGTGTTTTAATTCCGGGCTTTCTTTCTTGTGATATTCTCGCGGGTTGGTGATTCTTTGAGCTGGGCACATTTTGCTTCACAGGTGTTTTTGAAGAATGTTTCAATCTTGAGTGGAATTGGAAATATTGTTTGGCCATGATGATAGATACAAAGGGAAAAAGGAGAGAAGTGATTATATACTAATAATATACAAACAAACGCTTAATTGAATAGATATCCACTGATTTTGGCACAAGGCATGAGGTATGAGATGGACGGAATCGCCTTTCATCCAGTAGAACCACGAAGAACCCCATAATATCGCCCGTAGGAGCAACAATCCTGGGAGTAACATGAAAGAAGGTGAAGTAACGAGGCGGTCGATTTCTCAGCCCTTATAACCACCGTGACGCTCCTTATCCCAAAACCAATGGTAGAAGCTCTTCCATTCCTCCGTTTCATCCTCAACATAATCACCGACAAGCTCAGCCGTTTCATTAACTTCATCCGGGATAGGAGGGACCTTCAAGCCAGAAGATGCATCCACACCATGTGCTGCACTACTAGCCTCCTTCGCAGCCGACGCGGCAGCCGCAGCAGCACTATTCGAGCCCATATCAACGTCGACATTGCCGGAATGAATATTGAGGACCTCCTCAGCACCTTCTTTCGATCTCTCCACTAGATCACGAGCGCCATCCCGGGCAACTTCACTGAATTCTTCTGCTTGTTCACGCGCACGCTGGATTAATTCTTCTGGGGACGGATAGCGACGTAACAGCATAAGCAGGAAATAATAGCCCTTGACGATGGAGGCGTAGACGGCATCCTTGGCTAACATGGTGAATCCGTGAGAGAAGAATCCTTTCAGTACTTCCCCCGAAAGACCAGCGTAGAGCGCTAGAATGCCCTCTGTGCGAGCGATGGTTGCGACGGCAGACACAATCTTGGGGGTAAGCAAAGATAGAATTGAATCTGCGCTCTTTCCGCTCGAATCCTTTTGAGAGGACCCCAAAGCCTGAGCACGTGTTTTCGCAAGTGAGAATGGATAAGTGATAGATGATGCAGCCGATTTACTAAGAGCGGCAAGCAAAAAAGTGATAGCGGCAGAAGGACGCTCACGCTTCGAGCGGGGTAACAAAGCATATTTCAAAACCTCATTCAGGAAGAATGTTAGAGATGGGTTAAGAGTCAAGATGAGAGTTGCCGAATATCCCGACCAAAAGCCTCGAATGCCCTTCTCGGATCTGATTTGAGCGGCGATATCTCCGGTTGATAGATCTTGGCCTCCCTTGCCTGCCTTGCGTGCTGCGAGTTGTTTTCGCGTCACGATATTTGCCAGTGGCGTGGTAAATAATTTGGCAAAGGAGCCTGCTACGACCCCGACTGCGAGTTCATCGAAGATTGGAAGCACGATATTTTTGCTCTTTGCGGCTTTGGCTGCGCCCACTCGCGCGATGATTCGTCGTTGTCTGACTGTGTTGTATGCGAGAAAGAAGAGGAATGAGTCGAGAACTGTCTTGAAGGTATCCTGTGCTAATCCGGGATAGAATCCCGAGATTCCTTCTTCTTGATATATCCGATATGCTGCATCAACAATGTTTCTATATTCTTCATCTTCGTCAGACCCTTTCTCCGATTTATCCTTCTTTTGTTGCGTCTGGAGACGAGCGACGATTACGCTAAGTGGGTAGACGACGACGCTGGAAATTGCCGAGCCTACAGCACCTGCAACTGCGTTTCCTAAAACAGGTAAGGCAGGACCTCGAAGAGCCGCTGTCTTCCAGTCTTCTTGCGACTCCTGGGTTTCCCAGCGATACGAGGGGTGAAAGGCATCCTATCATGAGTGTCGGGATTAGTATAAGGCTAGGCCGTGAGGGAATCGTACATACAAGTTGCGACTCGTAGGCGAGTTTGAATTCTGGCATCTTGGATTCGGGAGGGGACTCTGCCCCTTGTTCGCTGCAGCAAAGGGAGGAAGTGGTGTGGGATGTCAGATGTATTGATCGTCGAGTAAGCTCGGTCGTCTCTGCGGGCTGGACTGAGTCTGGATTCAACGGTTTGATGAAGTTGACAATTCCTCGCAATGAATATGAGATGAGATTGAAAGATATATCCCCGGCGACCGGTAGATAACGTTGGAAGGGGAGATTGAAACTTGAACGTGATGGTGATGGTGTACAAGGCCGAGGTTCATTGCGGAGATCGATTACATCATGCCGATCATGTGGTCTGTGCAGAAGTACCATAAGAAAGTGGATTGCCCCAGACTGTCTCCAGCAGGCTTGTCTACGCAATAATTCTTTGATTTGGAATAGAGATATGCTGATCTTTAATACTAGTTAGTATCTTCAAGATTGAAGTTTTCGAAAAGTGTCTTACGACTACGAGCAAGTCATGATTTATCTGAAGATCATTTTCATTCCTATTGATTGGAGAAACATTGAAAACCCATAACCATTGTAACCAGGACCATAACCACCCAGAACCCCAATCGACCTTAATCCAGTGAACTCATAGCCAGCTGGACCGAAAAACATAGCCGATAAAAAGAAGACAAAAGCAAGAAACCATCACTCCATAGCGCGTAAAATCCAAGCCAAGACCACATCAGTCAAAAGCAAGGACGGACATATAGTCCTGAGAAGACATTGCAATGTAAAGAAAACATCGCTTAACCACCGAAACCGTAGAGGGTACGGCCCTGGCGCTTGAGAGCGTAGACAACGTCGAGAGAAGTGACGGTCTTGCGCTTGGCGTGCTCGGTGTAGGTGACGGCGTCACGGATGACGGACTCAAGGAAGGACTTGAGGACACCGCGAGTCTCTTCGTAGATCATGGCGGAGATACGTTTGACACCGCCACGGCGGGCGAGACGACGGATAGCGGGCTTGGTGATACCCTGGATGTTGTCACGCAAGATCTTACGGTGACGCTTGGCACCACCCTTGCCGAGACCCTTTCCACCTTTGCCGCCTATAGAATATTGAGTTAGTATGAGTTATGACTTGAGTAAGGAATGAGTTCCAATGTGAGGCAGGGAGGTGGGATGATATGAGCCGATGAGGTCGAAGCAGCGATGAGGTTTAAGTATAGAGTGGCAGGCTAGCCTGATTGGGAATGGTTCGATGCGTTGCAGCCTTAAAGTTCAGGCAAGAAGGAACTGAGGAGAGCCACACGTCACGTGTTCTCCAGGGGCATCACCACCTTGACCTCATCCGCTGCCTCACGACAACAACAAAGGGTATTATGAAAAGAAAAAAAAGGGAGAGAAGGGCCACTCACGTCCAGTCATGATGCTAGTGTAAAAGAATTGATAGAATTAGATAATAATTTGATGGAAAATGTGATGATCTGGTAGACGTTCCGATAAGAGTCGAAGTACCAGACGCGTCAAAAGTTGGGCGATGAGGATAAAAGGAGGAAAGAGAAAGAAAGAAAAAAGAGGGCTAGAAGAGCGGGGGAAAACGGGCAATACTTAAATACGGAAGAGGGAGCCTACGACGCGTGATTTCGGGGGGTGGGTGGGATTAGCTAAGCGAGAGCCTGTTTTTTTTGCATTCTGCAATGCGGCGGTGATTGGCAGAGCAAAAGAGCGTTATGAAGGGCTGGTTTCGAGCGCGTTTTTCCAGGCATGGGGGTTGCCCGCATTTCCTGGCGGGCCGCTTTACGCTGTCACGGCCGGGTGGGTACGGGTCACGTGTATACTACCGGCGGTACATGGTGGCAGAATTGAGTATCTCAAGGGTTGCGCCACCTTAAGGAATCTACTTACATAGCTACCTATGGCTATAAGAGTGTGAGAGTACATTTGCTATGGTAGACAATTTAGCCAATTGAGAATTTAGTTGGGGGATTTTGAATATTTCTCAGATTTTCAAACGGCATGACTATTATAAACCGTGGCTGGAGCTTACGAGTACATGTACCCCAGCTTCATTTGATAGTTACTACCAACCTCACTACCATCACCTTGAGCATTTTGATCAGGGAACAAGTCCATAGTGTGATACCAGGACGATGAATCTCTCCTCTTTACTTTACTACAAGAATTGGAAAGTGAAAAGAATTCATGGCTGAAAATCATAGTCATTCGTATCCCTCATGTCAAGACTACGTCGTTATGAACACATCGTAGACATTCTGGACTTCGGGTCTTACTATCTCATGCATATCATCTCAGCCTTCCGTGTGATCAGAAAGATCCCATCGGAAGTACTGAAGGAAAACAAAGGAGAGAAAAACAAAACAAAAAAACCACCCCATAACACCATGCAAAGAAATGAGAAACTGGCCGACGAGCACAAATGCATCGAAATTGGAGGCGGGCGGGACTAAAAGGTGACTTTTGGAGGGAAAATGGAGATCTGCAAGAAAGCAGAGAAAGAATCGAAAATGCCTCAAGAGGATGATTGTGTCGCTTCGCAACACAGGAAGGTCGGAAAACGGAGAACGCGAAAAAGCAAAGCAGAAAACGTGAAAAGCGTAAAACAGGCGCAAATTTCGTATGGTCATCATGCGTAATCAAGACAGAGGCGAGGTGTTGGGAGATACACCCCACAGGGTATGGTAGACACGGTAATGTGACAACCATCAAGCATCACCCACGTCGATAATTTCTCCCGACGCAAGTTCTGACACACAACATCATGAAAAAGTGCAAACAACCAGCTCCCGCGGTTTATTATACATCGCAAGAACAGAGTCATCTCACACTCAACAAAAGCGTCGTGCAACCACTGTAAGTCATTATGTGGTATTTCGGTGCGGTAACCTTGTCCAGGCAAAGTGAAAGTGAACAAAGAAAGCAATCACTGAGCACCGACAAGGGGAAGGTGGGAACAATCGGCAACAGGAGGGAAAGCAAACGATTCAACGGGTCGATCCATTTCCATAAATGAAAAATCGAAGTCTCTTCAACGAAACTGTTAACAAAATGCAAGGGGTTGGGTGAGAGGGATAGCAGCCGGACTTCGTGACAGTCAAGCGTTTTCATTGTCACTCACCCTCGGATGGTTGGCGACGATTGAGGGTCCTTCATGAATCCATTCTGCAAGGAGTTGTAGGGAAAGCGAAAGGACATGGAAGGAGACACCCGTGGCGAGGATCGTGGACTGGCACTTGGTGGGGATGAAGAAACCAGGCGAGACTCGCGGGGTGTTTCAGCTGCAGCCGGCTCCAGCGGGGCCGGCGAGCGAGGTGAAAGGGGAGGCGAGGGAGACCCATTTGAGAAATACTTCGAGGCTGCCTCGCCATTCACATTGATGGAGTAGCTTTGAGGTTTGGGAGGTGAGGACTTGGGAGAGCCATACTTCAAAATCGGGTTAGTCAAGGCAAATGGTGAACAGATCAAGGAACAACCTACAAAGCAGTACTTATCCACCAACTCTTTGTAGACCGAGGACTCGAGGCATGGTTTGCTGGACACCAGTGAGGATGGTTTCAGGTCATCCCTTGGAGCAGCAGTGCTCACAGCAGACTTCTGGCCAGAACCAGTCTCCACACTCTTAGCGGCGGGACTGCTCGGCGTGACATCCTGAGGTTGGCTCGACCGGGCCCGTGCGGTGAGAGTGGTTCGATCGACGGGTGGCTTGGTGCGCATAGCAGCAGTTAATGATGCTCCAAAGTCGTAGCGGTTTCCAAAGGCTTGCTGACTTGGTTTCTCGCGTCTTTTCGGCGGACCGACAGTATCGATATCATCGGACGCAGCTCGGCTTAGTGGAGGCGACTTCGTGGAGTTGAATGGGTTGGCGAAAGGAACCTTCTTGGTGACATCAGGCGCATTCTCACAAGCTGGAGGCATAGAGTGTGGGCGAGTGTGTGCGCTGGTGAAAGATCGACTGCGGGGGATTGCAGGTCGTCCTCCAGTCGATACTCTGTGATTAGAAGGACTGCTCGAGGTTGTCGACTTTGGTGTCTTGAGGAAGTCAACCCGGTAGTTCATATCATTGTTGTTGTCCCAGAACTCATGGCTATCAACGTTGTATCGAATGCAGACAAACATGGTTTTACTTTCCAGGTTTGCTTGGTCCTCAAGCTTGATATCAAACGAGAATCGGTCATATCCATCGTGTGCGTGGCTGTGAAGAACATCATGGCAATAAGTGGCACTCACTTCGGACACGGTTCTCCAAGAGTCGAAGGTAAACCTCGCAGCAACGTGCTTGTGGAAAGCAATATTTGCCACAGCAACAGATCCTATCAAAGTTTTCTTGTCGGCAGATAGGAACAACTTCTCGAGGCGGACAGGGCGAGTGGTGCCAAGCGAAAGATCTTTCGGGAAGTTGGAAAGGCGAAGCTCCCACTCCCATGATGATGAATTTTGACCCGCGTTGTGGCCGAAGGGGAATTCGCCTTCCGTGTCATGGCTGTCAACAGGAGATGTCTCGGCACTCACTGCAAGAGGTCGGTCCAGCTGTAAAAAGTGACGGATATGTTCCAGCTGAGAATCGAAATGAACCGCCTTGGCAAATACCGGTGTGCCTGGCATACTGGAGGGACGTCGTCGAGCTGTTGCAGGCCGAAGTGCCGGGCGAACTAATTCGCCAGACTTCTTGCGAACCATAGGTGGTTTTGGTGACACATCAGCATCGCTGTCATCGGGGGAACTAGTGAGTGCTTCTTCCCGCTTGTAATCAATAGCTGTTTCCGTTGCAGATCGTGCGTGAGAAATCTTGCGGGCCTCCTTGGACAATCGAATGAGATTTGGTTTCGGTGGCTTTGTGTCCATTTTCTTCGTTGATGATGGTTGGCTCGATGAGGGTTGAGCCTCAGTACCTAGTTGTTCGGCGGGTCCCATTCTCTCAGGTCGTCGTTCTGGAGAGCTTTCCTTGCGTTGTTCAATCGACCGCACAGCAGCCTCGAGCTCCTCGAGCTTGATTTCTCCGTATGGCGAAGATTCCTCGTCCGAGTTCGGGGCGGATTCGGGGGGTGAGATCACCGCCCCGGGTGGAATAGCTGCATTGTTCAAAGGTGGCGGGGACTGACGGAGACTGGCATGGGTGTCAATAACAGGAGATGTGGAAAGCCGGGAAGCTGGTTCCGAGAAGGAATGTGCGGCCGATTTGTGGCAGATCGACGGACTTCTGCGGTGCCGACGGACGTACGAGGTAGAAGAGTAATTACGGGAGTTTTGCACGCGTGCAGATGCAGATCGGGCCAGCCCAGGTCTCTCGGGTTGAGCCTCAGCAGGTGGAGCACTGAATTCAATGTGCTGCGCGGAGAGCAACGACTTGAACGGCGCAGTGTATGGCATCCGGCCGACTTGTGTGTCTCAACACAAGAAGGGGAGGGGGAATGGATGTGCGTAAAGAGTTGCTTGATAGAGTCGATGGATTTGAAGGTCGATTCAACGGTCCTATAATTGTGGAAAGAAAGATTCTTGTTAGTTCCAAACTCCTTGAAATTTTTTTTTTGTAAAGAAAAAAAAAAAAAAAAAAGAAGCTAAAAAAAAGTAACTGTGGCGAAGGAAAGGGAAGGTGCGGAGAGAAACGAACAATGACAAGCGGAGAAGGCATAACCATGTTCATCAGACAAAATGGTGATGGACAAGGAGGGACGAGTAGAGGGAAAAACCGGGTTGGTGCAGGATGCAGATATGGTGTGGCACCAGATGGTGAGAGGTATGGGCCAGTGGGAGAAATGGAACAAGTATCACGAGAGAGTCACACCAAGAACTTGAAGCTAGTCGGGGTAACAATCGAGGTGTGAAGGAGATAAGGTATGTAGAGAGAGGAAGAAAGAAGAAAGAGAAAAGAAATATGGATCGGAATGGTATGAAGAGGAAATAGATAGGAGGAAGAGGGGAGAAGGAAGGTAAAAGGCAGTCAAGAGAGCTTATCAATTTCAATGATTCACTTACCGTTGAATGTACAATCCAAGAACCTTGAAGTGGCGAGATGGCGTATCAGCCGGGGAGGTGTGGGCCGATATAGGTTGACACTTTGAAGAGGAGGGGGAAAGAAAAAAGTATTTGAAACGCAAAGCGCAAAACGTAAAAATGCAGAATGCAGAATCGACAAAAAAGAAAAAAAAGAAAAAGTAATAATAAAAAAAAAAGAGATACAAGCCCCAATGTACAAAAGCTCCGGCGCAGCCGCGGGGGCGAATGGGATGATTGAGTAGGTCGATCACCTCACTTTGAGTACCTCAGAAGTACCCAACAAGTCGTGATGGCGGGAGGCGAATTCACCAAGCCATTGCCGCTCTGACCGTTGAGATTGGAGGAAATCAGACCAGGATCCTTTCGGATATCCTTTTTAGAAGAAGACCTCGAGGAGGGATTAGGAAGGGTAAGGAAAGAAAGAAAAGAAGAAAAAAAAAAAAGAGGAAATCTTACTAGGAGATAAGCCTAGCAATATAGCAAGAGTGGATTAGGGGGGTACCACCTTAGATCCTCTCTCTCCTAGGAGATGGCCAGGGAAAGGAAAGAAAAAAAAAGTGGAACAAGATAAATAAAGGACCCCAAGCGCCTGGGAAAACCGGTGCGGCTTGCATTGACTCCGCTTTCGATGCTCGTCAGTGCGTCCCGTATAGTTCTGCGTTGGGGACACGCAGAAGTGGGGCGTGGGCTTTTTTTTCCACCTTTTGGGGGGGGGACTAGGATGAAAAAGATTCTTTTTTTGAACAATTTCATTTCATTTTAATCTACTACGAAGTACTTACTTAGTAGATACACATTTTTAGTACTCTAGCCAGGGTACTCAATCACTCTACAATCTAACTAGTATTCCTACTCCGTATACTGTACCCTACTGCCTATACCCCCCGCACCTGGCTGCAGGAGAGGGAACATTGGAAATTCCTCCCGGACTACAACCCTCCTGTACTGCTGCTCAGCCCACTTCTGGCGCTAAACCTTGGGGGAATGTCCACTCTTTCGCAATCTGTCTGTGTTCCCTGTTTCTGGACTGACGTACTTGCACTGTACTGTACAACTTATGTTTCGTGCACCCTCCCCTGATTATCCCGATCACGGGGAAAGTGACTAGGATGTTGTTATCTGAATGCAGTGGTTGTGGAAGTTGTGGAAGGGGAAGTGAAAAGATGTGGTAGAGATAGTAGATAGCAGTGTTCGCGGACCTAGGATAGACTCACCATTGACCATGGTACACTAGTAGTATGTACATATGGGATGTACCCAGATGTATCTCCTTATCAAGAGGCCCAAGTCCTTTTTCCTTTTCCAATGGCTTGAGTAGGTACAGTGTACGTCTGGGCTGTTGAAAATTGAAACAACCCTCAGGGCAACTTGTAGCTTGCCCCCACAATTACCCCCAATGCGCATCATGGGTATACAGCGCACATCTTGAAAAATGATGTCTAGAATCAATCACTAGTCCCAGGTGGGATGCGACGCGCACATTGCCCCTCTCTGATCGCATACCGCGTCGAGTTGAAGCAGAAACAGGTTCGGAGGATCACGATGGGATCATGGAGGAGCGGAACCACAGTCTTGTAACCATGGACGAACTGCTCTCGCCTTGCATTTGGCATATCTTTTCCTTTGATCTTTTTTCTTTTTCTTTTCATATTCATCTTGATTCATTTTACAACGTAAAATTGTGATCTAATTATTTTTTTATTTAGAAATAGAAATTTTAACTCAATTTTAATTTTTGTCTTAATTAGCCTCTCTTATCGTGGAATACCAGCAATGCAAGGAGTAAAATCTCCTCATTAAAGTGTGAGACCTTACCGTTGAGAAGAAATGAGCAGATGGTCAGATAGAAAACCATAAAAAAAGTAACAGATTTCAGCTAGTTAGTAGAAAGCCATAATGGACCCATTTAGGCCACATAGGCTACTAGAGTGTAAACCTATGAATTAGGCCAGATGTGAAATTCCTCCGTGACATGCAGCGTGCAGTTGGATATCGCACGGTGGATCGACAAGCTGCACTCCGTACTCCACCAACTCCAGAGTGTGCCGCGAAAGCCGGAGAGACTGCGGTGCCGACCGAACCCGGGGGTTCTTATCGACGGGTCGGCCTTGGCTGATACTGCCAGTGCTAGTATTGGCGGTACTAGTACCACCATACTATCTTCTTAATAATATTTTGTAGTAGGGTAGATCTTCGATATACTTTATCGGAACGGTTCATCAGATCATGAGTTGATCTGTCCAAGTATAATAGAATTCTAATACTATATCTATATAATAACCTAGTACCTAGATTTATAGTGATACTCTACCTATAAGAGAGAAACCAAATGGTAATGCCACGCCAGAACGTGCATGACGTCAGGATGCATTGACAGGCCCGAGGGTCGCGACTTCCTTGGTTTGCGACCGCTTGGCGAGGGTCTGGGCCCGTCACTGCCAATCTTGTCCTAGTTCATCTACATATTGCATTTTAGCAGTTAACTATGTACTCCGTACTCCGTACTCCAGGTATTACTTCTATTCATACTTGAATTCCACCAAACAAATTCGGAAATTAATTATCAGCCGCATTTACCATGTTATATTCCTCGTGCTGGCGATACTCTACTACTACTGTCCGATTCTGATTCCCCATATCATTGCTAGTACAAGTAGCACCACTTGCGCGACCGGGCCATTGCTACTTCAGCTAGTGCCACCGTCGACCTATTCGGTGGTTACACCTTGAAGTGCATTCTGGAATATACCAGATAGGATAGAAAATGAATTGAATTGAATTGAATTGAATTGAAATTAATCAATTAATCAAATCAAAATAGTCTTAGATCGTAGTATGTACCTGAAGTACTCCGTAGTTATCAAATACTAGTTAACTACTGCTAGATACTAACTGCTTGTAGTATCAGGGATGCTAGAAACCATCCTAGATCCATAATTAGCGCTTTCAATTAGTGCATATCCTGCCCTGTTTATTCATATAGTTTATAAAATACCACTTGCTAGTAAATAAGTACACTATTGTAGAACTGTACCTTTCCATAAGCCGTGTTTCATCTTACTACCCCCTCTACCATCCCCCGGTTGCATGTCTCACAGAGAAGGCAAAAAAAAAAAAAATCAGAGCCATTGCAAACTCCTTCATTGTAACTCTACATCCCGATCGCCCGGTCCACCACGCGAACCCCTGAATTCTTTGTTTTTGTTTTCTTCTTAGCGGCGCAGAATTTTCTTCATCAGTTTGCCACCTTGTGGCAGTAGAACAAAGAAGGTGGCTCTACTGGCTCGACTCAAATTAGATTTCCACCTTGCCGCACTAGAGCTCAGAGAGGAAAAGCCGGGCTCAAGTGGTTGGCAGCCGAGTCGGCCCCATCCATCCCCACCCCAACAAACGAGGCCGAGACCTACTCTAGCGGCGTTCATCTGACCAGACTGCCGTGGATCGTCCCCCTGGCCTGCAGGGCAAGGCTCTCTCTCGCTTTCATGTTGATCTCTCCAGATTTTTCAGTCCTTCAAGTTGAACTCTTGTCCCCCTCCCCCCACTCTCTCCATCCCCCATCCCCAGGGACCACCGTTCTCCAGAGAGGGGCTTACATACCTGTCCCGCATTTTTGAAAGGATCCATGCATCGTCGGCCCTTCACTCTTAATTGTATCTAGCTTGATTTCACTAACAAGAAAAGAAAAAAAAAAGACTTTTCGTCTTATCGCAATTGACTAGAGTCTCGACCACGTTGGAGCTGCACAAGGTTCAACCATAGCTGTAGCGACAGGACCAACCGATAACGCCTGTTGGCTGGCCTACCCCCCTTATTGTTAACCAGAACCTGAATTAGGTCTAACAGCTTCCGTGCACTTTTCGTCCGATATCGATCCTGAAGATGCACAACCTGCAAAAGGAAAAGAAAAACCACACTAATTAGTGTTACTATCCAGTGCGATCCTCCTATTCACCGAGATCGCGTTATGGGAATGAAATGAGTGTTCTCAGCGCATCGGCCCATGGCACCACCCGAATCACGCCGTCTCCCGTTGCAAATCGCAGTCGTGAAACCCACCATGATCCCTGACGGCCGAAGCGCCCGAGCGTTCTCACCCAGTCCCCGACCAACGGCGCTTTCTGCGTTTGGGGATTGGTAGTCCGGCTCGGAGAGTTCAGCCCTAGATCTTAGTCTCTTGACACATCGCTGCGCTTACTCAGAATCGTCAACTTGGAACTACTAGTTATACCCTTTTCTTTGGTTGGAGATCGACAATCTCGAAAGTTTCTTGCAAGCACCTCTTACTAGGTCTACCTCATCCCCGGATCCTAAGGAGGAGAAATGGCGTAGGTTTCACACCGCTCGCGCGCCAGTTGCTCCAGTTGCGAGCCCTGATCGCCGTTCGGTCCCCTTTCAAGCTCTATTTTCACTCACCGGAGGCGATGCTCGTTGCAGGGCCTCTATACGGCCCCCGCTTGCCTAGGCACTTCAGTGGCTGATTCGGGCTGAACCTAGCGTGGGAGCTCCTTTCGGCAGACTTACTTCCGAGTTACTATCCACAAATTACTCTCTACTACCTAGTACTCTCTGGGCTAGGAATCTTGAAACGAGAAACTTCATTTCCCGATCTCCCTATATTGGCCAGACCCCTCCCTTGCGATGGTATCTTGATGTCTAGCCCGCCGCCACATAGTTGCCACTGAGACCCAAATTGATGAATGCAAATAAGTCAATGGATGGAACTCGAGACAGGAAACTTAATCCGCATTGCTGGTTCACGGAGAACCAAGGTACACCTTCCCCGCGGTGGATCGTTATCTAACGTCAACCATTACACAACGCACACCATTATTATTGGAGATTTGACAATCAATGCCGCAGAGGATCTGCTCTGGGGATGCTGACTGCGTGCAGCGCTGAGCCCCCAGGTCATATCTGCGGGGAAGATTGTGGATGACACCCCGCGAATAGAAATGATTCCTGTATTTGAGGATTCCGTATACACCTTCTGCTTTGGCTGTAGCCATCTATAACCCTTGAGCTAGTAGCTTTGTTGAAGAACAATGCAGATGTCGCTAGCATTCAATTGAGTTCTATGAGCTATTGCCTCCGCCACCCATCTACGTCTTTCAAGAACAAGTACATTACTAGTTTAACAATAATATTTTGATTACTTCGAGTCTTTACTAGTACCTACTAAGTGCTAAGTATAGCAGCTTCGATGTTCAAGAGCTGAGATAATATCTCCTTCGCTCCATTGGCTACTTTGGGCCTAATGAAAGCGCCTATCGAACAACACAACATCGTGAATCACGCAAGCAAAACCTAGGCGCCTTACAATGCATTGCGGGGGGCACATGACTATTGATATTTCCTGCAGGAGAAAGACACGTTGTCGGGCAGGGTACTTGCTGGTTACAGGGGACGTGCCATAACGGTCCCCAGGATACTCACAGCTTGACTGGGGGGTGATCACTGCAGGATGTACAGACTCTGATGCGCTCAGGCGATCATACAAGCCTGCATATCTGGTCCGTGCGATAGAGTTACAGTACAAAAGATAGTACATACTCTGTACACAAAGAAGCCATAGCTCTAAAGCCCACGTATGTGGATGTTAACTAGTATAGCAACGTATACTTCAAGGTACTTGACAACGCTTATGCATAGCATGAGATTGGCGGCGTCCGCTATGCCAAGGCCCAAAGGCCACGCCAATCACCTCTGTCGACCGTAGCCTAGATTTTCTCCGTGCGGCAGTCAGTGCGCGGGATCCCGTTGATACGACTCGGTGGTTGGCAGTTAGCAGTGGGTCTAGTGGCTGCGAGTAGCTTGGTGGGCTGCACTCCGTACATAAGTCGTTGCCCTAGTGCGGCGAACTGACAATTTCGATGCATACTGGAGGTCAGTGCATGGCGTCATCTGTACCTTCACGGGGAGCTCTGTTATCTCTTTTTTTCTCAGGGGCTACAAGAGGGGGGTCATTAAGTTCCTTACCAGGCGTTCTGTTCTCGTGAATGCGGAGGATCGACTTCCCCAGAAGTATACTCCGAGAAGCGACTCCGAGAAGCGGAGATTTCCTTTCCATTCGGGCTTGTGTTGTGTACCTTGAATTTGCCGATGGCGCTAAATTTTGATAGCCCAGAGCCCTGACCCTAGCATTGGCCACCTATGGGTCAAAGTTGAGGTTTCAAGCCAGGGCGTTCTTTCATTCTCGGCGGAAACTGCCTTCCAACACAGCTAAGTTCTCGTCTATATTAGGTTCCACCATCTTTTCGTATACACAGCGGGCCTGAGAGCGGAGCCAAAGTAGCTCCCGCTGTCTAGCCTAGTCGATCGTAAGAGGCCACGCCAGATTAATGAAAATCTTCAAGGCTCACTTCCAATGAGCTCCTCAATGCACCGCGAGAACATCAATGGTCATGCTATCTGAGCAAAAGAACCAAGAACTTTACTAGTATCAATTGGTTGATCAAGCCTAGTAGAATCCATTACTACTACTTGTCAGACTATGCGCCGGCCCTGCATCCCGTCATGAGACAAGATGGCACGATATTACCAAAATCCCAACCATTTGAAGTACTCTTTTTCTCAACACAAGTCTCAAAGTCACCGTGGCGGGAGAGGCGCCCACCGTCGCCGCGCTACTGTCGGTGTCTAACCCACTCAGAAGTCGTACTGAACGCAGTAGCCGGTGCACTCTACTCCTGGTATCACACTGAGAACGAATCAAACTCAAACCATGCTATTGTAAGTGGCAGAGCCGTGGCGCACTAATGAAAGCTGAGCTCCCTAGTTGCCTTCAAGTTGCTATTGGCGCCCAAGATGGTCTCTAAAAGATGAATGAAGTCACCAATATAGCACTTGAGGGATTGTCTCAGTGGCGTAGATACAAATTTGAACGGGGAGACACCGAAGAATTCACACGACACTCGATACTAGTAGTTGAATTGGGTTACAAAATGTCCATTTTCTGCAAGAGGAGTCTCTGCGAGGAATTGATATTCGTGCTCCGCTATCTCGATATTCAGAGCTTGTGAAGGCCCTTTGGATGTATCCTACCTGTACCACTATCTAACTAGTAATTACTTACCTTTAGGTAACCCAGGAAATGAAGATCCAACCTTGGAAGCTCACGGCCCCAATCTTCTACCCGCACAGGTACGCGGGGTGGAGTAGCCCCAAGACAGCCTAGGGTCGGGGTTTGATATCCATGACAAGTCAGAGCTGTGAAATCAAAGTGTACCTAGCGCTACTAGTAATGCTAGTAGTCGCGTTCTTTTTTTGTTCGCCCAATGAGGCACCATAACCGATGGTTGATACCAGAAACCCCCACTCCATTTGATACCACAAATGTTCTGGCCCCAGACTGGAGTGATAATGATTGCCTAACCGTAATGCAGATCAGAGCATCTCAAACAGCCTTGAATTGGGGTGCATGTAGCCCGCGGAGATCTGGAGCACATGTGCCTACAGACCCTCTATCACTGCGGGGTACATTTCGTGGCTCACAACATTGACAACAGTCAGAACGACTCAGACTAACTGCTATCATCTTCGCGAGGAGTTTCCGAGGTCCTAACGAGACCCCGCGCTCTCAAAATGCTACTAGTACTAGCTTCCACAACGTCAGCATTCGTGCCCCTCAAACGACAACGTACCGAAACGCCCAGGTCACGAGCTAGCGGAACAATCTGGAACCTCTCCAAGGGGTTGATGGCCTGTGAATTCGAGATGATAACACACTCAGCCCTGGTCACTTGATTCCCCCTCTTTTGCACGCAAGCACACAAGTTGTACTCCTCGATTCCCCGTACTTCATATCAGCCACAGCCGACCCAGGGCGTTCAGACCCCAGATTTTACAACAGATGCATATCCCCCGCTCTCCCCTTCTCCACGTTGCGAGACTGGATGCTAGACGCTGGACGTCCCGGACGACATCTCCCCCATCCACACGGCTGCCTACCGTTTCACGCTTGCATCGTGCGCCGGGATTCCTGCGTTGAATGACCTTCTGCAGATACTAGGACGAGAGCCCCGGATACACCGGTCACACAGATAGACCAGCTAACGCATATGATGCCTAAGGAACAATCTATAGTTCCGAAAGCTCCGGCATTGTAGAATACCCAGCTACCCGACATAGCCACCACAAAAAAACAGACACATAGAGCTCGAAGATTTGCACCAGAGAGCAAACAAACAATTGAACAATCCTACAGTGTTCCTCTACCTCTCCTCCTCGCATCCTCGGCGTCTCCCGTCGCCCTTCGTAACCCAGACTCGCCCATCGCCTATACAAAAGTCAATTCTTCGTTCTCGGACTCCCTAAACAATACCTCTTCCTCACCGCCGTGGCTCAGATCCCCTTCACAAGTCTTTACTGGATCAAGCCACGCCGCCACGCTCTGCACAACCAACGTCTGAGGAGAGTAAAAGAGAGAGAAAAAAAACCTTGCTAGGTACCTTTGCAACCCCCCATCCCCCTCTCTTGAGTCGTTGCTTCTGGTGGCAAGACGTAGACGCAAAAATTGTATGTTTCTTCACGCCCGAGGAGCCGGGACCCCCTTTTTTCGAATCGCGTCCAGACCAGGTACTATTATTGTCACCGTGAGGTACCTATCTCTCGCGGTGTACAGATGTGCCTCCAGGTCTCGTGTGGAGGCGTTGGCGTTGGCGTTGGCGCTGGGCGTGAGGGGACGTGTCTTGCATTACCGCCACCACTGATCTGTCTGGGTGAGAATTTTCGTGGTGGATCGGTAGGATGCAATATCTTTCACTGATATAACACTTTGAATGAGATTCTCTTTGTTGGGGTGATTGATTACTGTATATTGAGGCTTCATATAGCAAACGTTCTTTATGGATGGAGGTTGACGATGATATGGCACTGCTTCAAGAGTTATTGAATTTGCCGCGGATGCCGTGGATATGATCGTAGCAGCTTATTATGTGCTTGTTGTTTTCGTGGATTCTCCTGGTTAGTGTAGTCACGCATCGACAACTGGGCACTGGGTGCTTATTTGCACATGAAGACACAGTGGATAGTATAGCAACCGATCAAATATTTTCATATGAAATAGTATATTGATGTATAATCTGAGCAAAGTCTTCGAAGAAGATATGAGCTTCCGGTTTTAGAACCCAGTGCCCAGCAGCTATTGAAGTATACAACAATTTGAAATTTAGTATTGAACAGAACTTGTCCAGATATTGCGATTCCCAAATGGTCTTGTGACATGCGATAGCATGGGCACAGGGCTCTTCAATTAATGTTCTAAGCTTGCAGGAATCGACAGCCTTTGGTATCACTGCTGATGGACCAGATATCAAGTTGAAAGCTCCATATATTTCACAGCCTTGATAGAGTCTCTGTGGTTGTTGAAACAGATGAAATGCTTCCCACATGTGAGAGTAGACTTGTGTTTCTGGGAGACAGGCTCAGGTTTGTCGTGTTGTATAGTGCGAAAGCAAGCATCCATGGTATGTGAAATTCGAGTATTGCAAGAATGCTTGTGTCAAATTGATGCGGCCATCACAAAGGGTTGTGAGTTGGCGTTGGTGGTCAAATATATTATTCGGGCTGGAGAGATACTTTTGTCAATTGAATCCTTTTTCGAGTGGTGAGTACTCATGTATCGACTGAAAATGGGCCGGAGGTGTATAACCAAGCAGATGTGCCGGAGTCCAACTAATAAGCTGCCGGGACCGGAGCAACTTGTCAACTGAATGTTAGTTCTGCGGAGATGTAGATATGTTAGTTTGGTAAGATGGTGATGAAAAATCCTGCGATCGACAATGTTGAGGTGAGATGAATCCATAGCGCTTGGTGCCCGACCACCCCGGTTTAGAGATATCAATCTTCTGGAAATCCATGGATTCAGTATGACCCTGGGAGTTTGGGTCCAAAATTCTGACCCATGATCTCACGTGTTGTATCGCCTGATGCCGTACGGTGGAATAGTAATCGTGATGACCAGTAAGACCCGTGATGCGTGGTAGGACAATGCAACAGTAGTCGACAAACCCACGAGCTGCAAGACAAGATTCTCAACAAACAATTCCGAAAGGAGAATGAACCCGACAGTAACTTTCGGATCGGAAAGTCTCCAAGATTGCAAATCAACGCCGAAGTGGCTCAGGCTGAGCACTGAAAACTCCCTCGAGTGAGGTTGAGATGAGGTGAGGTGAGGTGAGCGGGACCGATAAGATCTCTCGGTGGAGCCGATTTCCTCTCGCACATCCCACTCCGCCGTGAGCCTTGGTTGTGACCACCTTCGTTCCTTGGCTTGACATTCCACCGATATCAAACATCAACTTGGAGAATAGCCCGTAGTGGCTTCTTTCTGATGTCTCAAGTGCAAAGTCCCGGTTTGGCTGATCTTGAAAAAGAGCTGGGCTGCTCGGTAGGTGGTGCGCTGTGCTGGTTTATTCCAGAAACATTCCATTCCTCCCTCTCTCTCCCTCCGAGTCCCTTTAAGTCCCCACCCCTTGCCTGGTATATTTGCTCATCTATATCCCTTTTTTGATAGATCTGCACCGAACTCCTCTATCAGCCCCTCACCCTCCTCGACTGCCTGCATACCTTTTGCGGTTCCTGCTTGAAAGAATGGTTCTCCGCACAGGGCTCACGTCGTCGTTCCCCCGGTGCCTCGCCCCGATTTACATGCCCATCATGTCGAGCCGAAGTACGGGGTACACGCCCTAATGCTACCGTTACTACTTTGCTGGACATGGTCCTCCTGGCACACCCGGACCAAGCGAGGTCTGCCGAGGAGAAGGAGGAGATCGCACAACGCTACAAGCACGGGGATTCTGTTTTCCCCTCGCCCGAGACGGAAAACGCAAGCGAGGACGATGAAGATGACAGACGAGTAGTGGACGAGGTTCGGGAACTGAGCCTTCGAGAGAGTCGCGCACAGGCGCGACGGGAGGCCCGCCGCACAGCAAACGGAGAGGATACTCGTTCAAGGCGGCGACGCGATGACGAACCGGAACGAACACATCGCGGCTCGCGGAATACCTCTGACGCTGAGCGAACAAGGCGCATCGAGCATCAATCCAGCTTGCGATCACTGCTGAGCCTATCCTCGGAAACAGATAACATGGAAGAAGAAATTATGAGGCAGATTATCGAGGAAGGCTTGCTGGATGACATTAACCTTGACAACCTTGGGCCCTCGCAGGAGGAGGAATTGAGCGAACGCATTGCGGATGCATATCGCCGGAGGCATATGCAACAGCCACGTTCACGTCAGGGACAAGGACGAGGACAGTCACCCAATCGCAGCAGTCATGGCCGACCTCGATCACAGTCTGCGAGGGGGTCCAGCGACGTATCTACGACTACACGGGATAATGGTGACCGACGACCGCCTATCTCGAGACCTCATCTGCTTGAACCAACCACATCATCAAGACCTTCTGGAAGGCATCGGCGACGGAACTCAGAGCAAGCCAGTGTACAAAGATCTACATCGCCTGTTCGAGTCAACCAGGCATCGACTTCAGATGATACTTTACGTCCAGCAGTTCGATCTTCGAGTGATATGTCTTCTGATCGTACTATCCGTAGCGGAAACGTGGGACGTGCAAGAGCAGAGTCGGCCAGCAGAACTCGACGAGCAACGGAGTCCGATCATAACATTTCAGAGGTATGGATGGGTGGAGGGCGAGAGAGAGCCTCGTCAAGGAATGCTACCAGTCAATCTGCATCAAATTCTCCCTCCTCGGCCAATTCACCCTCCACTCCGAGCGAACGCTCGGCTGCAGCGTTGTCCTCGCCACTCGTTCCACCTCGAAGTGAACGACGACCAAGATCTTCACGATCGGCGGTTGCTTCAGCCCAAACCCCACAATACCCCGAACCTGAGATATCGTGCGAGTCGTGTGGCAAGATGGACATTCAGTATGATTTGCACAAAAGATGTCCAACGTGCAAAAACGGTAGCTACCATCTCTGCCTGCGGTGTTATCGTGCCGGCAAAGGCTGTCTCCAATGGAATGGCTTCGAAAAAACAGCGCGGGCGGCCTTCGAACGGATGCTCGCATCATCAAACAACCGACCATCACACGGCTCGAATTCGGATCATCTCCTCGTTTCCCAAAAATACGAACGACCCCGAGAATCTTCTCAAGTCGTTAAGAACGGAGACCGAAAGATGACAAACGACAACCCTGCACAGCGCCTACAAGCCGGCCTATTTTGTGATATCTGTTTCTCCTCTACAAATGAATGCTATTGGAAATGCAGCCAATGCAACCAAGGCGACTGGGGCTTTTGCAATAACTGCGTGAATCAAAGCCGATGCTGCACGGATCCCTTGTTACCTATTCGCCGGGTTTCAGAGAGCGCAAACTCCTCTGCCGCAACCACTGCCGGCGAAGTAACGACCCAGACACCAACCAGCGAGAAATTCAAGATCCTCTCATTTTCTACCAACTGCGATATCTGTACCTATCCGATTCCAGCATCCGTGACGCGTTACCATTGTTTGCAATGCAATGACGGAGATTACGATGTCTGCTCAAACTGCTACCTCAAGCTCGTAGCAACCTCGAAGATAAGCAAAGAGAATGGAAATAATGGCTGGCGTCTCTGTCTGTCTGGTCACCGGATGATAATGGTTGGATTCGAGGACGGAGAGGACGGCCAAAGACGCAAAATCGTCCGGGACTTGGTTGGCGGCCATGCGCTAAAGGAAGAACACATGAATCGTTCTCCCGTCTCATCGCCAGCTACCAACGGACCCCCTACTTCCCCGGAGCTTGGAAGCGGTCATTGGAGCTGGAAAGAAGGCCCAGAACGTCGTAAGAAAGCTTCACGTTTACGAGGCTCAGGCAGCTCTCTCGCCAACGGCTATTCGGATTCGACGTCTCAAAGTGGCGGAACTCCTACATCACAGTATGCACCACCCATCCGCCGGTTCCCACCAGATGGAGGTGTCGGTCTCATTGTCCTTGCGATGTGGTCTTGTTACCCCGAAGATGGAGTCGATGATGAGCTGGGCTTTCCGCGTGGCGCTCACATTAAGGAGGTGGAGAATATCAATGATGACTGGTACTGGGGTTGCTATGCTGGCCGAACGGGATTGTTCCCAGGCCCCAGAGTCGTTATTGTTGGAGAGATTAGGTGAGCATTGGCACTGGCATTGGGTTTGAATGAGTGTCTTTGCGCTGTTTTCTGTTCATTGCATGATATTTTTATTATGATTATACTGATGACACTGATGATTATGATGCATGATGGCATGTACATCGACTCCAATATAATTGATCGAAGGGAGGGACATTTGATGCTCCCTCCTAAATGAAATTCCAAAGTGAAAGAATTGAAGATGCACGTAACGATAAAGGTCTTTCTCGCTCTAGATCCAACGCTCTAAAGTTGAATTTGAAGTAGTTTGATTTCAGCGGCGATTCGATGATGCCGAATCGGATAGTAGTAGTGGTGTCCATCAGGTGGCAGTAATACGCAAATCTACTAGGGCTCAGCCATGGAGTCATTTAAATGCTATCATAGATTGCAATAGTGCAGATTAGTGGCAACTATTTAGTGTTATGGTATGTGCATTTTCTTCAAGTTACTCTTTATGAGAGATTTTCGTCGTCTCTATTACATTAGCGCGGCAGTTACTTGTAGAAGTCAATTTGGCATCATGTCATAAATTCAATTCAATTGCGTCTCTTGGCTTTAATGAAAAGGGCATCAATGTCATTCTCGCTTGATGCATCTCGCGAGTCAAGAATTCATAAGGGAAAAAAAAAGAGGAACCTGGTATCCGACAAAATTACATGCAATAAGAAACAAAAAACATCGAAGAAGAGAGAAAAGCCACCCATATTAGAATGATAGAGTTAACCCCTGGACATGACTAGTGTTATAAGAAACATCTTACTCCAAAAGCGCAACCATCAAGCGTTGGTAATCACCGGACGTCTCGCCACGCACACGATCAATCAAGTTCTTACCAAAGCGATGGCGATAAGCAGCCTTAACACGCTCCTTATGATTCCGGTTCCAGTGAACCCTGACCACACGAACAACAAGACGCTCATCCTTGGTGCCCATACCAGCCATACACTCCTCAAGTAGGATAGCATCACGCATAGCAGGATCCGTGGCTGTACGAAGCATATGCAAGAACGCATCTTCCATGTGGCCCGAGAACTCCTTCTCCAGGTGCTTCTCGAGAGAAACATGATAACGGCGGTGGAAGCCCTGATCAATGGCACGGAGCTCCTCGTTCGAGGAACGAGCCAGGATACCCGAGACCTCGACGATATTGTTGACCATACGGCCAGCGGTGGATCCGTGCAAGGTGCGAACCTCGTCCTCGACTGCTTGCGGGTTAATCGGGACAGACTCCTCACGACGGTCGGCGCGGATAACAGTCTTGAACAGATCGGATGTCTTGAACGAGAGATCGCTCTCGACATCACGGCTAAGATTGCGATGGTACTTGCGCTCATAGGCTGTTTTAATAGCGTTGAGATCGGCATTAGATCGACCCAGTAAGATATCATTCAACATCCACTCCTTGGTTCCAATTCCATCGACGGCTTCACGGGCACAGATAACATCGTGCATGAGAGGACCCTCGATAACGGCTAAAAGACCCTGCTCGAAATACCCGCCCGTCTCGGATTTGACGTCTTTGTATAGATCGCGGCCGATGTGGGTGGTGTAAGTTGCACGCACGGCGGCCATCTGAAGCGGGTCTAGTGGGGCCAGGACGGAAATCAGGGCCTTTTCGTCTGTGCCGAAACCCTTCATTGCTTTGCGGAGCATGTCGCATTGTTGTCTGTATTCACCTGGTGCTACCTGGCCCGGTACATAGCCCATTGAGGGGCCCATTGGTGCAGCGCCATGCGGTGCGCCGTATGCGCCTGGGGGAGGAGCACCATATCCGGGACCTCCGGGGGGACCGGGTGGCGGGGCATGACCTTGCGGGGGTTGGCCGTAGGGTGCTTGACCGTATGGTTGTTGGCCGTGAGGAGGAGGAGGAGCTTGTCCGTAGGGTGGCTGTGGTGAAGGGGCGTGATAGCCTGCTGGAGGATGTTGCTGATGCTGAGGAGGTGCGTGATATCCGGCGGGGGGTTGCGGGGATGGAGCACCGTAATATCCTTGTTGTGGAGGTGGAGGTTGGCCGTAACCTTGTTGGGGAGGGGGATAATGCCCTTGTTGAGGAGGACCTCCGTATTGCTGTTGAGGATAGGGCGGTTGCTGTTGGTGATAACCCTGGGGAGGTCCTTGAGGAGGTCCTTGAGGATATGCGCCGTATGGCGGCTCTGCTGCAGGTCAGTATAGAACTTGAGTCTAGTTGAAGACGTAGATGTTTGCACTTTGCACTCACGATTTGGCGGGGGATATTGGTAAGACATGTTGTTAGGAGCTGTGAAAGTGAGAATTAATGCAACTTCTAGAAAACAACTAGAATCAGGAACAAGGCCCGGACTTTAAAAAGAAACAAGTTCGTGTTCTCATCAAGTTCTCTGGTTCACAGTGTGGCGCAGTACTTGAAGGTGGGGGTGCGCAGCCCTGCTGGGCTCGAATGAGAACCACTCCGGTGCATATCTTACCCTACGCTAATTAATCCCCATCAAATTGACGTATGCCAATGCTCGCATAATCCAGTAGTACAGGGCTACTGGTGTCATAAGCCACAACAGGCTTGAGGGTGCTGCCTGTTCTTTTGGTGGCGGTTCTGATCTGGTGGAACCTATACATAGTTAGTACTATCTAGTTAATAGCTAGGACATACGAAGTAACAGTCTGGAAGAATCCATGCTCAGCATCTAAAAAGTGGGGAAGTATCCTCACAGGCTACCCAGGTGTGTGACAAGGCTTCATTTGAAGAATAATCTAGGATAGAAATAGCAACAGGGATACGCACTACTATCATCTAATCCAGCATTCGTCTACAACCTCCATAGCTGGTCATTTCTGGCGAATGAATGACTAGTTACTTCAGGGTTTCCTGTACTCATTCTATACCTGGACAACTTGGAAAAACTAGCATAAACTCAGTATAAACTTGACAACATCGAGTTTTAGGGTTCCAGACATCTGGTGATCTCAGCGAAACTTGTGATCATGATGGATCTAGTTCGGAATTTGAGACGATAGTCATAATACATCTTCTGCTGCCCTAATCTACAATGCCAAGTACTTGGAATAAATGCGACAAAGCGCAAGATTTCCAACCGTAAACTAGTAAAATTTACGATGGCCGCTCGGCCGCCAAATCTTGGTTTCTCACGTCATAGTATCAGTGTCCGTGAACGGGAGAAATACGAAGTTGAATAACGCTAGCAGGAGTACTAGGGCATTTTGACTCTCATCCAAATCCCAGACATGATTGCATCTATCGGCAACTTTAGATCCCATCACCTTCTGTACGATTGTCTTCACATTGTCATAACCTCAAGTGCTGTCGCCAGCACTACTATAACATCTGCAGCAAGACGTGTCCCATCCTTTAACTAATACAAAACCATCAGATGGTATTACTAGTAGGCCAGAGGTACTCTCCGCGCTCTAATGAACCTTGATCTTCCCATCGATTATGAGCTTGATGCAACCGAAATCAACATAGTATCCACCTCTACGGGTACAGTATTAGAGTCTGGCAATGCCGGAACCATCAATACCCCATTCAAGCTTGAAGCCGGCACGCTGAAGTGTTGCCAGCGCTGGGCTAGATCATACTAGCGACCTTGTCCTCCTTCGATTTCTCCGCTCTCGCCTTCATCAACTCTCGACGAAAATTTCCGGTGTATTCATCCGGATCCCACGCTAGGACCCTGTGATCCATCTCCTCAAGCTTGTTCGCTACTAGTCGCTCCATCTCGCTCTTTTAGCTTTCATCTAGTAAGTCCAATCGCTCCCTCCATACCTCGCTCGGGTCATTAGTTTTCGCAGGCCCGAAAAAGCGCTTATCAATCTTTTGCCAGTAGATCGCATCGAAAGCAAAGCTATACAAAAGTAAATATACAATCCAAAAGTCACCAGTCTCCCAGCTTTGTCTCATTCGATCCGAGAGGCGAAAGCTACTCTGTTCAACGAGCGTATCTTCACAATGTCTCATTGCCCTGAGAAACGTCTCTAGACAGCGTTCAAACATCTTTGTCCAGTCGTCTATGCCTTCCGACCAGAATTCAGGTTTTTTCAATAAGGAGCCACCATGGTGGTGCATATAAGAACTCCACCGGCGCTGAATATGTGAATTCCCAATCAACTATACCAGCAATCTTGAGGTCATTGTTGAGAAGGACGTTCGCTGGCCGGAAGTCATCACACCAGAGCTTGAATGGCCCGTTCTCGTGGCATTGCAAACTTGACAACTTTTTCTCTTTGGCAAGCTTATAGAACAGCTGCCTTGCCACATATTTCCGGCGGCAGTCATCTGCAGACTGTACAGCATCGTTCCTTTGGTGAAACAGATGCTGGATATTGAGCTGAGCCAGATATTCGATATAGGACGACGCTGTTTGGAAGGTGGTAGACTTTGGTGGTATCTTTGATCGAGGCAGTGTTCCCAAGCGCACTAGCTCATTCATATTCATTGATAATGGCCGACTAGTCACCTTCCAAGTAAAGTCGTCTACTTGGCTCAAGGACCCCATTTGTGGAAACTCCGGCTTGGCAATCTCAAGAAGGGACATTGCTAGTTGGCTATACAGCTCTTCGAGGTGATCTTCGTCAATGTTTGGGTTCAAGAAGCCCCGCTCTTCATTTGGACACCCTAGGATGTTGAGAGCATCATACATGGTCGTCGTATGAGAAATATGGCTCATCATGATGAAAGGGCCTAGTGCAAGAGGGCTCTCCTCCTATATACCTGAGTGCAGAACCAAAGGAACTGAAATAGATGTCTGGTCCGCGATACATCGCATGACAGCAACTTCGTTCTGAACCTTTTCCTCGGGAAATAGAACTGCTCCAGGCCGTGGGAAACGGATATTTGTTGCATTGTATGTATATTTCATTTGTAATGTGATGTTAAAAGACCCCTTTTGAAGAATTGTAAACTCAGAATCGTCCCCTGAATCATGTTTGAGGATAAATCCAGCTATGGGTTTTTTGACGTTGATATCGCGAAACTGGGATAGCCAATTATCGGAAATATCATCAGATTGTTCCCACGCGACATCGTCATAGCGCATCTGGGGCTCCATGCTTTCAAAAAAAAAATTGCTGGAAGCTGCAGTTTTCTGGGGAGAGACTTTATTCAGAATGTCCGCAATTATCGTGGGGTTTCTCGGGCTGTTATGGGTAAGGCGGCACTGTATACCAAAGAACGTAATTTGTATTGTACCTCAAGTTAATATGAAGAGGACATGCCTTTTGACTAGGAACAACTTAGATGCAGTTTAAAAAAAGGAGACGACACGAATGATCGAGGGTCATGTGACGCGATTGTGATGAGTTGAATAAAGAGCACATCCCTGAAGTTGGCAGGATTCATTTGTACTCAATTCACCCCGACCGAAATTCAGAGCATCGGGTATAAATTCTATATCAGTATATCCTATATCTAAATCAGCTCTCGGTGGAGACTAACCGGCTGTGCTGTATTTGCGGCATTCAATTTTGCCTTTCTCTTTATCTAACGCAGCATGTTGAGGGTATCCATGGAAGTGTTCAAACTATACTAGCAACCATGGATGTAGCAGGCAATTGAATACAGACAAGTTGCAGAAAGAAGACAAAAATCAAAACAATGAATTTTTAATGTTCTATCTTACCAAGAACAAAAAAAAATGCAAAAAGAAACTCTCCCTCGGGGAATCGAACCCCGGTCTCCCGCGCTTATCGGTGTTAATGACAAGCGGAAATCATGACCACTAGACCAAGGAAGACGAGTTAGTCGAGTTACTGCTCGACCACTTGGTGCTGGTTGATATCAGCCGACCACTTCATAGCATTATCAACATATTTTGAAATCATACTAGATCAGGATCTACATGTACACCGCAGCTTTTAGATTCATCGCGACGTGGTCAAAGGATCACCATTATCCGGACCCCTCGACTTGCCAAATTTCCAGATGGTTCCCAATTCGAATATTGAAATAGACGAGCTCCTCTCCAAGCTCTTCGCTTTGTCGTTTGCCGACTGCGGCTCGGTCAATGCCCTCTCAGACACCCTAGTGGAACTGCGCAACGGCCTAAATGACAAGCGAATGACCCTCCCGGACCAATTTTGGACAGCCCTGTTCCTCAACCAACTGCCCCCAAAATTTTCCATGTTCAAAATGATCTAGTTGCACTCATTCCGGGTCATTCGGCAGACGTCAGACAACGACAAGACCCCCGAACTGCAGTTCCACGAGCTTGTCCGTGACGCCCGCGCCGCCGAATACTATATCGACAAGGAGGCCCAGTCAGCCTTCCCCACCAGACCACGAATGCCTGATGGTATGACTCTTATTTCAATCGAGGGAAATAGTGCCACAGTCAAAGTCCCCTGGCGTACCCAATGTCAGCGCATCTGGCACGACGTCGGCAGCTGCTATATCCTGCACCCGGAGCTGAAGCCGGCGCGCCAAAACAGCCGAAAGAAGCGCCCCCGGACCGACACCCTGTCGGTTCTCAATGATGCTACCTAGGTAGAGCTTAGTTAAAAAGAACTTGGACAGTGTAACTACCATTCACAGTGTTGAATGTCCCGATCAATCCTGGATTAACTACTACTGCCCTCCCTACTAGTGGGTACTACAATGTACTAGTAGGATATCACTGGAAAATTATATACGTTGAACCAGAGTGTGCATCAATCATTGCTACAGATACACTAGTGTAGTACGGTACAACTGTAGTGGTATGTTTGGTTGAATCACTCTGGTACTAGTAGATTGAACTTGAATGTCTTGAAAATTCCATTATTGTTGCACCCTCACATGGACTCGAACTGGTAGTAGTAGCACTACTATTAGTAGTACTACCTAGGTGGTCTTTTTAAATATCCCAAGTCTTCAGATTTTGTTTCTACTACATCCACTGATGGTAGCACATACCTAGTAGATAATAGCCCGTATTAGCACTAGTACCCATTCGCACACTCCACGACATCCGAGTCTGGGAAATTTTCAAGTTTCTCCTTCAACCTTGGAAATTCCCTCGGTGGCTTGATCTCGGCTGACCAATGCATCACTCCAGTGCCTTTTGACGGACATTGATCTTTGAACTGTCTCGTTTGCCTTGGGCATATGAGTCTGGATCTCGAAAGTTATATTGGCGCTTCCTGCCCTTCCGAGATATAAACTTGATGTTTTGTTGCTCCAGATAATCTTGAGCAACTTGTTCCGAGTTTGCTCGAAACTGAACAAGTTGCATCTCAGTCTTCCAAAGGGAGGTTTGAGTCTTTGGGGCGGGAGGTGAACTTGAAGGACTCGGACTTGATCTCGCTTCAAATTTTGCATCTTGAGATGATACTAGGTTCTGAAGAAGTTCATGCATGCTGGATGATTCGACCGGTTCTTGTTTCAGATAATTATCGATGGCCTCGTCCACATCGTCGCATAAATTTATTACCGGCGCGTCCTCCATTTTGAAGTCCGCTGGTAAACCAACACTGCTAACATCACTCTTAACATCATCGTCGTCATCGTCGACATTGGCATTGCTTCCTGGCTCATTAAAACCAAGCAACCCTCCGTCTTCATTGCCGAGTTCTGAGGTTTCTTCATTTTTGATCAAAGGATGCATTGTTTGATTCTCTGTAGGAGATTGATCATCCTTTTCGTCGGCAGTGGAATCCTTGATCTCTCGCCGCGCGTTTTCGAGCTCCTTTCTTTTCTCACTATTGGCCATAGACACGAGTCCTTCAGCTACACCAAGTCGATAACTTGAAGTGGGCGCGCCGCATCTATAAGCACACGCCCATTCCAAAATCAAATTATGTGCCATTTCAAAAGCCAAAGCGGCCGCGACGGTATTTTCAGCAATTCCATAAAACGTCCACTGCATAGAGACACCGTAATCGGTCGAGAATCTTCTGCAATCGAAAAAAGTGCATATTGCTGATCCTAGTCTATCAACGAAAGCCTCCCTCTCTACTCTTTGGGATTTGCCCGCGACCTTTTTGATAACGACAATACTGCGGCCCCCGTATTGTGCTTTATTGTTTTCGCCGGAGTTTTCCAGGAGATCGGCTTGGGCGACGTTATGCTCGCTCATGAGCTTTTGGGCAATGAAGAGTGCGGTTTTGGCTTCTGCTTCTGATGCGTTTTGATGATAGGCTCGGTTCAGGCATTTTTGGATTTTGTCCAAGATGGCCTTGCTGATATCAGGAGCTGCTTGTGTTTGACGCTCGCAAGCGGTTTCAGTGACTGTCGCCTTTTGAAGAGGTTTCCGATTACGTGCCATTTTGCTGCGACTGAGGAGTTGGATGATGGTGAACTTGAATGATGCCAGTGATAACGATATTGAGAGATGGTAAAGTAGGAGAGTTGAAGGAGACTAGCGCAGAAGGTGAGGTCAGGATTCAGTCGAGTAGAGTAGTTAGTACTATTTCTTGCAAAGACACTTCAGCCTGGATGTGAAGATAGCGTAGTTCACCTGGGTGAGGGGAAATGCCAGTGGCTGGCTATATGTACTTGTTACTTTGCCAACGGACCCCACCCCATTAGATGATACATGCTGCCCATATGCTTGAGATTGATTGGCTTGATAGTCGAACGAAAGAAACTTTGAAAGAAAAAGCAAACAAAGAGAAGTTGGGAACCTTGAAAAGGGTTACGCTTCGTCCCGCTACAAGGTTCATACAGTATACTACTAGCATTACCGTTAGCTTCACCAATCTGAACTTCAGATTTATGACTATTAAAACAGCCTCGTCAAACAAAGACTTACCTGGGTAAGTTACTAGTACTCTTTTGTTCATCGACTGAGCTGCTTGTCAAATTCCATTCCCATTTCTCCGCTGTTCAAGGTGCTCGAAAAATCAACAATAACATGAATGCACATGAAGATGTGTTCCAGTACTATAATTTGTATCGAAATCGAATATTTTCTTTTTGAGCTGTAATAGTCGCACTGCACCTTAAATTGAACAGTGTTGACTGTTTAGAAGTACATGCTGTACATAGTAATAGTATGTAGTGGTATGCAGCAACTCCACAATCATTCCGCGTCCCGCGCGTCTCAAGAATCTCTCCACCGCCAACACCTCAACTCCACACCATCGGGCCGCGATCTCCAATTCTCCCGATACATATCTACCTTTGCCATTGACCCAGCTATCCGATCACCACCTTCAGCAACCCTCCAAATCCACTTCCTACTCATCTATAATCATGGCATCCGGCCAACCATTCGCGTCGCGCTCCTACGCCGGCACCAAACTCCCAGATCGCTCTGCCAACACTAACGCCATGCCATTCAGCACCTCTTCCTTCTCCAGACATCGTCCCTTAGGAGCAACTGCCCCAGCTGAATATACCGGTGTCGAAGGCCCGAAGCAAACTCAGCAGTCTGGTCCCCCCGCGACACAATCTCACGGGCCGGCGCAGGATGCGAACCCGTTGAGCCGTTTGACGGAGGAACAGAGAGAAGAGATTAACGAAGCTGTAAGATCACCACCACCCTCTCTCAATCCCTCAAATTCGATCGCAACACTCGAATCATATCCGAGTCGCTCTATGCCCTCTCATCTTTACTAGCCAGTGAAGAAAGCTATCTCTCAAAGCTAGCGCAATCTCCATGTTACACCGTCCCAAAGAAAGAAAAAAACAACAAACCCGCTAACCGCGAAAAAAAAAAATAAACAGTTCACACTCTTCGACCTAGACCGTGACCGCCACCTAGACTACCACGAACTCCGCGTCGCCTTCCGCGCCCTAGGCTTCACACTCTCAAAACAAGAACTCATTTCCCTCCTCACAACATACGGCGTACCAAGACCCCAAGTCCAACAACAACAGCAACAACAACAACAACAACAAAACGCAAACCCGCAAGCAACCAAGGGCGTTACGGGCGCAAACCCTCAACATCCCTCCAATCTCCTCATGCCACTTTCCTCTTTCCAAGCCGTGACGGCGTTGAAGATTCTCGAGCGGGATCCTCGCGATGAGATTCTTCGTGCGTTTGAGCTGTTCGATGAGGGCCAGAAGGGATTTATTGATTTAGATGATCTGAGGCGTGTGGCTCGGGAACTTGGTGAGACGGGGTTAGAGGAGGAAGAACTTAGGGCTATGATTGAGGAGTTTGATCTTGAGGGCGCGGGTGGTGTTACTCGGGAAGCATTTGTTGGGATTTGTTGGCAGTAGTTGTGTGTGTGTGTGTGTGTGTGTGTGTGTGTGTGTGTGTGTGTGTGTGTGTGTGTGTGTGTGTGTTTCTTTTCTTTCATTAGCGGGTCTGCTGTATGAAGTAAATGTGCTTTATGTTTTTTTTTCTCTTGTTTTTGTTGTTTTGGGGGCTCTTTCAGGCTGGCCAGATTGCTTGATGCGTTTGTGGGATATTCTCGTCATCGGTGTTGGGTTATTGTTTTCTTATGTTAGTGCGAATTTCTTATATCAGTGCTTTCCTCTTCCAGTTTTCCATACGACCTCGTGAGTCTACACTTCTGCTTGGATAGGTATATACGGTTTAGCAAAGAGATTTTAAGTTTTGGATTAGAGATCAGTGCATCTATTGATGTCAATTCGTAGTTAGAACCAAAAGCTCCCTCTAGAATTATAAATCGTTTTAAGAAAAGACACAGACACATTCACAAGAAGAGAAAACCTAAAAATGCAAGGGGGGAGAGAGAAATATCAAAATTCCGAATCCCACTCCAATCAAAAAAAAAGAATCATCATTAACGCCAAGTATCGTCCCAGGGTCATTTCCCGGACCGCTTCCGAAACAATTCCACAATATCCAAGTGATGCAAAAGAAAGAAGAATAAAAAAAAAAAGAAAGGGCTCTTTGTCGTCATATAGAAAGCGAGAGAAGGCAATCATTAAGCATAGCGAGGTGGAGGGCCAGGTGGGGGACCAGGCGGCGGTGGAACATTCTGATATCCGTAATTGGAATATCCATACCATTGGCCTTGTGGTGGTCCGCTAGGAGGCGGGGGACCTGCATAACGACCCATTGGAGGTGCTGACGGGGGCTTTCTCGCGATGCGACGCTTGGCTTTGGCCATGCGGCACCTGCTGATCATGCAGAATAGCAGGGCGAGTAGAATTAGACTACCCACGCCGACGCAAATTCCAATGACAAGATTCTTGTGGTCTTTGATCCATCCTGCAGCGGAAGAGCCCTTGCATTGGCCGGACTCGCAGTGGCCGCCAGACTCGCATGGTGTTCCGTCGAGGTAGTTCTGGTTCATCTCGATACATGTGCCGTAAGAATATTCCGTGAAGGACTTTGGCGCACCGCAGACGATCGTACATGAAGGCTGGTTGGTGTTGTCGCAGGCCCAAGTATCATTGCTGTTCAGCAAAGTACCAATCACAGAGCGGCATTGGTAGTTGCGGCTTGTACATTGGCCACTGGCACACTTGAGGCCGTCACCACAGGAGCTTCCATCCTTCTCGTATTCATCTGTCGGGCAAGAGCTAGATTTGCCGTCACACTTCTCCTCCTTGTCGCACTCGCTGGTACTAGCACGACAGACAGTGTTTGCTGAGGCATACTGGCATTTACTGCAACAGTTGTCATTGGAGTCATCGCAGACAGCGTTGTCCTTGAATTTGCAAGTTTTGGCGTCACAACAAGAGTTGTCACCACAGCCAGACTCTCCTCCACAGTCGCAATCTTCGCCTGACTCGACGATTCCGTTTCCGCATTGGCTGCCGCTAATAGTGACAACGCCCTTATTATCAGAAAGACAGGATGACTTGACACTGTTACGGCCGATGGCAGCACAGATGTTACCAATCGTGCATGGCGAGAACTTTGTCATATCGGAATCGGCATAAGGATTCATGATATACTTAGCATTGGCGTCACAGGATGACGAGGAGAGCGGACAACATTGTGATGAATCCTCGAGGTTCTCCCCGCATGTTTGCGAGTCACAGTCATGAACTGCACCAAAAGTATGCCCAGTTTCGTGTGCAAAAATTTGCCAAGTGGTTCCCGCAGTGCCGACAACAACGTTAGCACCGGTCACTGAGCTATCACCGCTGCTGCTGAGTCCCGATGAGCAGAGTCGACTCATCCATGAAACACCAACCTCCTGACCTGTCGGGCAGCCGGTCATCAATGTCCAGTAAGCATTGTTGTCTTCATGATCAGAACGCCATTTGGAGAATTCATTCAGACGCCAAGTAATGTTACCACTATCACAGCCCATATTCCAAGGGGTGGCATCGCTGGCAGTGCTCGGACAAGAGGAGTCGCTGATGGTCAAGTTACGCAGGCCAATGGAGACATTGAAGGAATCTTCATAAAGGTTGGAGGCGGTATTCACGAGGTTGATAACCCACTCCTTGGCTGCATCCTTGGGAGTGGAGTTGGACTTGAAATGGTTGGTCATTTCACAATCGGTAGCCACACCGATCAAGGCAACCTTTTTGGTCTTAGGGCACCCCGAAGTATCTCCAATGGTAGACTTGAGATTGACACCACCGGAACTACCGGAAACACCTCCAACATCGTTCTGGCGCTTGCTCATGCCAAACATGGAGTTCAATGGGCTAAATCCCCATTGACCATCGGGCATGTCAAGTCCGGCTGGAAAAAGAGAACTGGAAAGTTCCTTGTTATAATCCAGCTTATCCGCATGACAACCGGTGAAATCGGTGAGATCACGCTTGAGCTCGACATGAGCTCTCATCATATCCGTGTCTCGGTATACCAACATGTAGTCGTACCCGCGGTCTTCGACATCGGCATCGATCGCTCGCTGCTTCGCAGAATAGGTAGAGTGAAGCTCAATATGGTGTTTATTTTCATCGACACTGAATGCACCCTCAAACAACGGCTCAGGGCCATCCCTTCGCATGTTGATTCTTGCCCAGCCGGCGGGAGTCCATCTTCCCTTGCCCGATCCTACCAGGGCCCGACCACGGAAAACTTTGTGAGCATTCCGTTCAAAGGGCTCGTGCTTCCAATTGCCTTGCTCGTCTAGGTACTTGACAGACGCATCGTCTGCAAGGATATCGAGGTTTGGCTCGAGCTCTAACTTGATCCGTTTGCCATCGCGATGTAAATCGAACGTGAGTTGGAATTGTGAGGTATAGTCTATTTGATGAGAAGGGGTATCAATGACGGGGTTGTCGATAGGTGTGAGTTGTCGGATTGCCTGTGAAGCGCGGGATCGTGCTAGAAACGGTGTCAGTCGAATTCTGTTGAAAAGGGTTCCGAAGTCGCGGAAATAACAAGAGGCACTGGCATACCTTGACCCGGCGCGATCAGAGCCGACAAAGCACCGATCACGGGCAAGAAAGCTCGTGAGAACTTCATGGCCCAGGTGCTTCAAGGATGGGATGTTCAACCCAGGATGAAATGGGAGGGGACTCAGGTTGGATAAACTTCAAGGGTCCTAGGCAACCATGGGGAAAAGCAGATTTCAGGGATCGTAGGGTCCACTGGTCTCGGAGATGTCGGGATCGACACAGCCACGCCCACTGAGGGGTTGGTTCAAGTATGTCGAATGAAGTAGAATCTTGGTAGAAAGAAGGGGATAGATTTTCAACGAAAGGATGAAATAAGATAACGAGAGTGAGTCCCAGGGCAGGGTGGATGGGATAGTGATTGTGATGAAGAGAGTACCCTAGGGTAGGCAACAGAATGGGCGGACGCCAAGTGAGGAATCCGCCAAGTTTGGCCTTGGCAAGCCTTACGTGAGTCGAGACTGTCAACTTCTGTACATCTCTACCCTGCATTGTCTGTACCTCTCTATTCTCTATTCTCTGCCTCTCTCTACCAAAGAACCATTCTCCTTCTCTGACAATTCCCGTTTCAGATCCAGTTCATGATAACATTGACCATTGGATACCGGCGGTTAACCATCTCCACATCCTCAGATCCCGCTCTCCTCTCTCTCTCTCTCTCTCTCTCTCTCTCTCTCTCTCTCCCCCCATGTGAAGTGAACTGGTCACCCACATGGTTTGCCGCCCACTTGATGCAAAGATAGCAGCACTTCCTTTCCATCCGTGGCTGCGCATAATCACTCGGGGCTGAGTTGGCCCATTCTTTTCTCCACCCCGACCCACCCGGTGTTACCGTCTGCCAAATCCCCGCTTCAGGATGACCTGCCAAGGGCTTTGACTGAGAACGGTGGCTGGTAATCTCCCGGATTTCCCGGGTAGGCAGAAGAGATCTGATCAAGAACAAGAATCTGCTGATATTGCAGACACTTTACAAAGATTCTGTTTGTTTTCTAATAACAGTTTTGTTGGTGAACTGACACCTGCACGCCACGTCTCTCCTTTATTGATGGCTTGGCATCTCGAGGGATGCCCCGGTATTACACCTTCACCGCGGTTCGGGCCCTCCTACTATATCTTTCTTTTCTGACAGGAAAGAAAGTACCTCTTTTTTCCTGAAACTTTTTTCGCTTATAATCTGATTTTTTTTTAAAAAAAAGCTTTTTACTGTATAGGGTTATCTCTATTGCGGAACGTATGTTAGTAAGCCCGGATGGTCTAGCGGTAAGAAATTCCTTAATTTAGGCTCTACCCGAATCTTCTCTTAACAGTTAATTAGGTATGATTCTCGCTTTGGGATATATATGCGAGAGGTCCCCGTCGATCCCGGTCGGGCCTTTTCTTATTCTTTTTTTCTATATCTTCTTTCCTTGATGTCTCTTCTCATTCATCTTAAAAACCTTTCAGGTTATCTCCCTTGTGAATAGAGAAGCACACGGTCATATTGCGGTGTCGTAGACATCTTTAATTGCGGTACTGCATCGTTGCTTGTCATATCTTTGTGGGGAAATTTTGATATCAATATAAAATTATAGAACAATGGGGTGGTTGCTAAGGTACTAAATACTACTAGTATTACTAGATTTGCGCCGAAAGAGAGAAACGCCAATCAACGATCATCGGGGCTTATCGTACTACAGGCAATCTCTAATACCTGATTGGATTGCGAGATGAATAAATTTAGTTGAACTTTATACTAGTATATTGTAAAATATGACGGTCCTCGTCGTAAGATAGTAGATGTGTTGCTAGGTTTGGCCTAATTGAAGTATTAGCCGAAACATCCAACATGTCGTATGGCGTTTTGAGGTATACGTACTACTGATATTTAACGAGCCACACTTAGGATATTCGGTCCTCGACACTTTAGTACTATACTACTAGTACTAGTAGGCACAGTCGGTACTATATGGCTTTGAGAAATTGAGAACATTATTTAACTGTGGAGATCTTTCTTCCTACGCATCGCAAGTCTGGCAGAGAGCTCTATTTTTACCGGTAACTGCTGCTAGGAATACTACTAGTAGTAGAAGTAAAGTTACTTGTGTTCATCATCAAGACGATTGTAGGGAATACTAGAACATCTTTTCGTGCGGAATCTACAATTGTAACACTCCCAAGACCATACACCATAAGAGTGAACAAATCCAGATGATGCTAATTGACTCCAGAAGCTGACAAGAGCACCTTCACCTCCATGGTACGGTCACCACCGTAGGGCACATACTCATGTATCAACATCTATGGATGTATCAGTTGACCTTTGAAGCTTTCAAAATGTTTCCGTCAGCACTGCCTGGGGATCGAAATGACGTCCTCCAATCATCTTGGAACTTGAATATACTAGTATAGTACGTGAGTCAGTCTGCAATAACTAAAAGGAGCTCGAAGATAGTACTAATACTAATTTAGACGGTACTTATTGTACGGAGCAGAATAAATCGATGAAAATGTTTGAATTAAATTCAACTTGAAGTTGTTTCAGATGTTATTGCAGATTGCAAATGATTTTCCATGCCTTTCCTTACCATAACCTTGATCACGCAGAGAGCCTGAGACGAGGCTCACGCAGACAGATGACGTGCTGTAGCCAGCTCACAGCTTTTGGGCGTGGACACATAATCAGCGCCCTCTCGGGACTGGGAGTCATCAAGAAAAGTGTGATACTCCAGGGTATCACGGGCTCGTGGTGGTCGCGGGTAGGTCCTTCGTGATTCCTGTGGCCAGTACCGATGAGACTGCACCAGAAAAACGAGTCGACTAAGGACGCCGAATTCAAGCTTCAGCTTGATGCTGTACACAGCCGATTTGAGAGTTGTCTGGATCACAAAATAGTTGAGATATTCGAAGACTAAGAGGATGATGTCCATCACGATGATAAGCGCGTTGATTGCAAGTAGCTGGTACATGACTTTGCGGTTCGGGTTTTGGCCGGTGATGCTGGGTGGTGAGATGCGGAGGATGCTGACGGTCTTGGAGATGTAGAGGCCGGAGATGATGAATTCTTGGAGACAGAAGCCGGTGAGTTCGATTCGTTCCATGATTGTGTATGCGTGAACCCAGGTTGAGGTGCGAACAAAATTAGAGCCGTAGGTGAGAACAGTGGTTGGGACATGCAGAATAATGGCATTGATTATGATCATCGCTAGAACCCGATGACTGACGGTCAAATCTTGGACGACAATATTAAGACGCGAGAACAATACGAGAGCCTGTCCCGTGACCATGAAGTACCATCCAATTGTCGATAAAGTGATGGAGAACCAAAGTGGGCCGATGCTGTAGTACTTCAGGATAAAGCTCAGAGACTGGGGAATGACTCCCATGACAGTAGCGAGAAGCAAGCTCCAGAAATACAGACCACTGTAACGGCGAAAAGATGAAAAGATAAGTACCATCAGCTCGAGGGAATTGTACAGAGCGATGCCCAGAAAGACCGTGAATGTAGCTCTGGTGGTGAAGTCATTTCCAGTGTACTCGCCAATAATTCCATCTTCAGCATTGCTGTACATGATGACGTTCAATTAATGACGTTCGCGAGCTCCAGCGCGAACTTTCCAGCTGTCGAGGTTTGATGAGTGAGGTCAATGGGATTGACCAAGGCGGGGGCCTGGGATGGCCTTCGCGCCGGAAGACGAGCCACGATCAAGAAAATTAAACAACTCCGAGTTCAGCACAGCCGTGGTGGGAGGTAGGGGTGTACATATACTAGCAACTAGTACTAGTAATCTGTAGGGAGAAAGTGCCGAGCGAGCAAGAGAAAGTCCGGGGTTCACAAACGAGATACCGTGCTAGTGTACTCCGTAGTATGTACCAGTCGGGGTGTGGCGTAAAGAGCAGAGATCAGATCGCGTCCCACGGGGTACCGAAGGTAACTAAGGTAGTGCTAGTGGGAAACAATACGAAAGGAAAGAACAGTGGGAATAACCGTGGGCCCGGGACTGTCACTGGCAGGCCGCGACGGAAAGAGCAAACGGAGGCAACGAGAGTGAGTTCCTTCCTGATTGGGGGGGGGGGATCTAGACCAGGGTGGCATTTACCCTAGCACACTATGGTGGACTTCGTACTTTCCTATATTAATTCTCTCAAACGCCACTACGGAGAGTGCGCACACGACTCTAGCTGTGCTCTTACACTAATCCACTAAATCTACCACCATATGAATGGGATCACTGCAACTTTTGGAAACACACCCACAGAGTTCCGAGTCAACCCACGAGTCAAGATATCAAACCACAATATAGCCGACATTTTGAACCCAGTTCAACCACCAACACCACTCTTACTCGCAGCAACTGCTGTAGCATAGGGCGTGCCAACCAAAACAAATTGACCATCAGGGGTTGATCCTTGACCCATTTGGGTCAGCACTAACTTTGTCTAATTTCCCCCCGCAGCAACCGATGTGGAGAATCCTCCAATGAACACCCATCGCTTCGTTCGTTTCGCCCTCTCGCTCTTCCCACTCTTCCCTCCACAGTGATTCCCCCGCGGTGTCAAACTATAAATCAATCGACGCGACTACATTGTCCTCCACACAAAGTCTATTTCCTCCGGGAAGGCTACTGACCGTTGTCTATTGTTGGCCTTGACACTGCTCGGACAATCATCGGGCAGCCGATCAATCATATCAACCATACATTGTATACAGTAGCCCCAAGGATATCCTAAATGCAGGCTCTGCTTTTGATAGATACTACATTGAATCGACTCGGTGAATCTACTGGACTTTAATATAGTAATAGCATGATCAAATGTGTGAACTTGTGGGGGTGGTCCAAGCTGGATTGTAAAGACCCTAGTCTAAAACCTCCGCTAATGGGGATGTTTCATCGATACACTAGACACTAGCCTGTCCTCTACAGGAGATGTTAGTACATATGTCAATTTTCTAGTCTACTATGAGGCAAGTGACACATATTTTCAATTCCCAAACAGTAGCGTGCCTGCACATGTGGTTGAAAAGTTTCTCCAGCTGTAGGCCTCGGACGTATCGATGCGGCCACTGGCACTCATCACTTGCAAATTGGGTAATGGTTCAGCAAACTTTGGAGATTACTACTCTACCTAACTGCTAGCAGCCCTAGAGAGTGTCGGCCCCACTCTAGGAAGCGCAGCGTGTGCCTTGTCAGGCACTTGGTTGAGATATGACCTAGTGTTAGGTTATTCTACAATAGACTTTACTAAGAGGTACACGCACGGTGAGGGATTCTCCGTTTTGCTCTATTTAGTCTTTCCGGGTCAACTAATAGCCCTTGGGTTAAGGACTGCCTCCCGTAAACGTACTTTTTAACATTCATTATCCTCGTTGGCAAAGGCTCATTCCTTCTCGCTTGCGTGGTAAAGCTCATGTGCCTGTTGAGCAAAATGCGGAATCGGAACCCCACATAATGGACACTCGATACTGAGCAACGGCGACTGTTGGTTATCATCATCATCATCATCTCCATCATGCCACTCACTTTCCTCCGGCATCTCGACCCCAGCAGGGACCTCCGGTGGATGAGCCGAATCTTGCACCGTCCACTCCCGTAAAACAGATTCCTGTTGACGGAACATCTTCCCAATATCTCTTCCACTACTTTGCTTCTGATCACCGGCACTCTCCACCATGTTCGTAACGGCAATATTCATCAAGCCAAGATCCCAACCGGACTTTTCACTGTGCAATTTGCGAAACATTACCATAGCGTGATCATGCACGATCCGCTCGGCAAGTGAATCGATACTCTCGTCTAAATTAAATACCAGACTCGGCAGCGGGGCCGAGCGAGAGACTCGATTGGAATTGTATGTACGCACCCCGTCTGTCTCCGGTGCGTTCCTTGGCCGCGTTGAAAGGCGTAGGGTGCGTGGATGCGCCAACCAGCGGGGAGAATCATTCCCATCACCCCTGTCCAACAAATCCGTCCTCATTCGTCGGAGCAGACTCTTGGCCAATACGATTAACTCGCGCCGAACATTTTCCAAATTATCAAGGCGGCCGCGTCCATATGAGTCTTCGATACTGATTTGAGTGGGCAAGTCACGTCCCTCAATCACTTCGGTATTGTCCACGCCGTGCAGAATCCCCCAAGTCCGCTGACCAATTCCTTTCGGGGCACCTGGTCCACCAAGTGTCTTCTCCAAAAGAGCTGGACCCATACCTGGGTATAAGCGGACATCACGTACGGTCACTTTGTCTTCGCCAGCACTTTGACCCGTAACCCGTGCTCTCAGCTTCTGCGCGAGCCGTGATCCGATGCCGGGGATTTTCCGGATTTCGTGAGAATCCATGAATTCAAGCACGTTGCTTTCTGCGCCATTGCTGGTTATGTTGTAGGGTGGAATTAGGGTTGTTTGTTGGTTAGGCTTGTGGACACTGCCGACTAATTTGGCCAGTAGCTTGGACGTCGAGACTCCGCCTGTAGCTGTGAATCCCTTCTCGTACTCGAGTTGGCTTCTCAAGTATGCTAAAAGATGCGATCCTACACGAAGTCTCACTTCTAGTGATGATGGTTCGTGTGCTGGGGTCGAGGATTCTCTCGCTTGGGGAGGGAATGTAGAGCCTTGGAATTGAGTGGCATCATATGTGAACCCGAGAGTGGGATCCTTTTTGTCCAGATGGAAGAATGAACTCGTCATGTCATTCTGATTGAGCAATTCGACATTGTAATCAATCATCTCCGTAACATCCAGAAAGAGTTCATCGAAGCCTAGCCTCTCGATACGACCGCCCCAGATGAAACCGCGGATGAATTGGTAGATATCCTTTGACGCATCTCGAAACTTGGTCAAGTCTTCACCGAGAACAATGACAACTTCGGGACAGATGCGCTTCGCATCTTTGATGAGCTGTAACTTGTGCAGGCCGCGTCGTCGGGCTTCATAGTTACAGGTAACAACGATCTGCTTCTGCTGAACTGCCAGAGGTTGTGACTTGAGAGCAGGCTGCTCTACCTCGAACACCGAGGCGTAGAAGCAATCATAGTCCTAACTCTGGTTAGTGCCGGCTTCAGTTCGTGAGTATACCATGTGCTGCTTACCAAGTGGAGGATGATGCGGCGGTCATTACGCGCTGGTGCTGCAGCCATGGACTCTATACAAGCACAGTCACCTCCATGGATGATGCTCCGAGGATTTGAGTTGCAATGAACAGTAGTATGTTCTAAAGTGGATCTCTGAGGCTGATGTGGATGGCAAGTTGATCTGTCGCTGTTGCGGGCATCGCGAAAGGCTTGGCGCGACTGTGGCTGAATTACATGTGGCTGATGATGTGGCTGCTGTATAGTATCCCATTGTTGGAATTCACGAAAGAAAGGAACAAACATCTGGAAAATTATTTTAATCAGTGACAAATAGTTGAGATTAAATTGCTATAGGATCTGGCGATATCGTTTCCCTTTTTAATTGTGATCTTTCTATCATGTACGCGGGGCCTCGTATAGAATTGTCTTCAAGCACTAGTAGCGTAGTGTGGTGATTTACAATGCAGCTCCCAAATATGGTGTTTCACGCCGCTGAGGCTCATCCAAGTTTTAGTAGTTACCTGTATCTTCCAAAGTTACTAGAATTTTGCGATCTGAAATTATCCCAAGACCCTGCTACCCAAATTGCCAAATTCTATTACTATTCTTCGCACTGATTTCCAAGATGAGCGAACCTTGGAAGAGATTCTCCAATCGCAGCGTCGAACCTTATTAGGCCACCAAGGGTTCTAGCGGGCTTACAACCATGACGTCTGTTCTTTTATGCTTGGAAGACTCTACCCCTCTTCTATTTTTTTTTGGACATAGGACATCTAAGTCTTCCGGCTATTTTTCATCAAACGGACATTATGGCGGAGACATCGAAGGCTTCCTCTCTCCCTACCCAGCAGCGTAGTCAACGCATTCTGGTCTCCGCCGTGGAGGCCAGAGCCGACGCCGCGGAGAGTGCATGGGTTTCGATTCCAGTAGATGACCAGGATCTGTCCCAGGGCTACAAAGATATCAGCTTTCGCCAACTAAACAACTATACTAATCATGCCGTGAAGTGGTTATCCGAGAATCTGCCTCCGACAACCGAGCCATTCCAATGCTTTGCATATGCGGGTCCAAAGGATTTGCGCTACTCGATTTTGGCTATGGCTGCAGCAAAGTTGCAGAAAGTGGTATGTACATCATCGATGAAAATCTCTCGGAATTTTCTGACAGTGATTATCTCTTTAGGTCGTTCTCCCTTCCCCAATGATCACCCCGGATGCTCAAATTAGAATCCTAGAGGCAACAAAATGTGATCTATACCTGCATGCGGCGGAGCTGGCTGGAGCAGTTGCAGCTGTTATCAAAGATGCGCCTCATACCAAAGCCATCACAGTTCCTGACAATGAGTTGTTCATGAACGAAGCCCCCGCTCCTTCATACACATACCCAAAGTCATGGGAAGAAGGCAAAGACGATCCTTGGCTTGTCTTTCATACATCGGGAACTACAGGTTTGTCTCCCAATCAATAACTTCAAGCTGTCCATGCTAACCATCATCTAGGATATCCCAGACCCCTTACCTATACGCACTACATGATGTCTATTATGGACGTAGTTGCGAGTATCCCAGGGATGGAAGGGTGCTGGGAGGACCGATATGGCAATAAACGATTATATACGCCGCTACCATCTTTACATGTATGTATCCTTTATCTGTTTGATCTAATTCTGCCACTAAGCTTGCTGCTTGCATGACTGGTACTAATCATTGCACTATAGGTGGTGGGAATGTCCATTATACTGGCATTTACTACCTTTTGCAACACAGTCCTTATCATTGGACCACCTGCGCCACCAACCCCAGAAAACGTTCTAGAAGTCATCAAGTCTGCAAAAGCCGACTCCGTCCTCTTGACCCCAGCCCTCATTGAGGAAATTTGCCGATCCCAAACTGGTCTAGAGACCCTGCGCCAACTCAGTTGGGTACAGTACGCAGGAGCACCACTCGCAGCCAAAGCCGGCAACCTACTAGCTCCGTATACGAATATTGCACCCACAATCGGCAGTACGGAAGCAGGAGCCTACATCACAACAATCCACGATAAACGGGATGCATGGGATTATGTTCTCATGCACAAGAATGCGGGAGCAGTCTTCGAACAACGTTTCGATGATATCCATGAATTAGTTTTCGTGCGTCTACCTGATGACAGCACACAGACGATCTTTAAACTCTACACTGATCGAGATCGGTACGGGACTAATGATTTGTGGACCGAACATCCGGTTTATAAGGGGCTGTGGAAGATTATCGGTCGAGCTGATGACCATGTGAGCTTTTCGCATGGTGAAGGATTACATGCGTCGCGGTTGGAGCCGGTGATTGAGGATCACTCGTCTGTTAAGTCTGCTTTGATTGGTGGGCATGGGTACTCGGCGCCGGTGCTCTTGCTTGAATTGTATTCTGATACTGGTGATGAGAATGAGGCGGCGGCATTCATTGCTTCTTTGCGGCCCAATATTGATAAGGTTAATTCGCAGGTTCATGAGAGTGTTAAGCTCTCTGTTGATCGGATTATTTTGGCTGGTAAGGATAAGCCGTTTGTGAGGACTGTGAAGGGGAGTGTTGGGAGGGTGCAGACGTTGGCATTGTATAAGGATGAGATTGCCGCTTTCTTTGATTGAGATAGTATTCGCCGTTTCCCAGGTTGTTTTCAATGTACATAGATACACTTGTACTATGCTCTAGTAAATACCCGTTCCCAATTGATCCATGGATTCAGCTTTGGAACCCGTGACATGTCAAGTTTCTAGAGGCGTTGTTAGACCCATGGATGCTAGTGGGATATAGCGTCGAAGTACTACAGTACCTAGGGAAGAGAGTGGTTGTTTCTGCCGCCATGATGGCCCCAGTTATTGAATTGTGGACCCGGGCTGCCGTGTCCGAGGTCCAATGTTTTCAACTGGGACTGTGGGGATGGCATCACCTTATTGGATAAGGTCAACGGCAGGGTCAATTGGGGCCGGGCTGTGATGCCCCTCTTGTAGAATCAGGGTCGAGACGCGCAATGCGGCGGAAACTGTGGTTCTAGGGTTAAGCTAGATTAAACAGTAGAACTAATATACGCACTAGTGCCCCTAATAGGTCGATGTGTGGGAGTGAACCGACTGGTTTCTGTAGGTACATCATTGTACAGTAGTTAGTAACTAGTGATACTGCAGTACGGGTTTCACGGTGAAACTGTTGCTCTCACACTGAAAAATCTGATTATTGGGAACTTGAAATTTGCTTGATAGTATCTTCAAGTAAATATTCTTTCCAAGGTTTTTTTTTTTTTTCCTGTTCCATCTGAATTTTTCTGATTCTGTTTGATCCGAGTAGCGTAAGACATTGCAGTGTCCAGAAGCGGCCAGACCGACGCCACCGGGTTCCGCTCACAGCCTGAAAGCTCCAGATTTTCCACGTTACTGTACCAGCTCCGAGGTATTTTTAAACTCGTTGAATGGAAAGAGGCGAATATGCAGAACATTTTGAAAATTCAGATTGCGGATCTGCTGTTCCTGGCCCTGATCTGACCTGACCTGATCCTGATGTTAATCTAGTACTGTAAGTCAGAAACACTGAGAAGCAGGTGATTTTGCCATTGAAGATCCACGCCCCACAATGAGGTTCTTTTTATAGAACACTGGAGAAAGACAACAGCCATTCTACTTCAAGTGGTTTCTTCGTAGAGTACAGATCTACTACTACTACTACTCTAGTATAGTATAGTTCTATGATCTAGGCAGATAAAATAAATAAAAATAAACACTACTGCTAGTCCTGTTAGTAGAAGTGCTAAAAACGATCTGAAATACAATTACCATCACTTAGGTGTAAGTGCCAGGTGTAGTGTAATATACTGTATTGTACTGTAATATAGACGATCTCCATCTCCGGCAGTCTTAACTAAGTGGCCCTTAACACTTTGAACTTGTGGCGTCAATAGTGTAGAAAGTAGAACTCCCAATTCTTCCATTTCTTCCCCCGGAAAATTATTTTAATTATAACATTCTTTAGAAATCTCTGTTTGTCCCAGACTAGGATATTTCTTTTCTACTTCTTTTTCTACTACTTCTCTTTTCACAACTACTACTTCAACTTCCCAACGTTACTAGTACAGATCATCGACTTTCGTCATCTGCAAGCGCCGATTCCTATTCTTAGCGCAGACCCCCGCCACTCGTATCTCTTCGATCTTCAAACTTCCTCTTCCCTCCTCACTTCTCACTTCTCACTTCTGACTGTCCACGTCATGCTTCTGCTCGTGCTCGATGACTACTTCTTCTTCGCCTGACCCCTCCTCGCATATTTCATGCGACTCCTCTACTACTAGTACCATGTCCTGTCTACAACCGCCACCAAGCAGTGGCCATCGCTCTATTACTTCACGACCTAAACTCACCCTCCAAACCTCCTCTCTACCTCTCACGTTCGGTTCCTCAACAACCGGACTTTCGCGCCCTTTCACTGCGGCAGCAACTGCATCTCCGACCGTCCGCAACACCTTCAAGAATGCCTACGACGTCACTTCCCCAACCTCCGCAACCTCATCACCCTCAAAGACCACCAGCCTCCGATTAAACACAAAAACAATCTCCCCCTACGTCCATAATACAAACCCAAACTCCCCATTCAACTATCGCAATCCTTACAGCCTTCCACTCGGTGTGCGCAGCATCCTCCGCAACTCTCCACTCGAGGGAGCCTCACGTCGACGCTCAGGCTCCGTCTCTGCGGGCACCAGTGGACCCGGCGGCGCAGGCGCACGCCGGATCTTCTTCCCCGCCAAGAAACAAGTGAGCTTCCGACATCATTTAGAAGAAGAAATCCACACAGAGCGATACACGGCGCAGCATCTGGATCTAGTGCGAGAAGATGAAGAGGCACTCGCACTGGCAGGGGCAGTGCACGAGGCAGACAGTGGGGCAAATAATACGAACTCTCAAATCCACTCTCACACCGCCATCAGTGTCGCGACGATAGATGACAGCTCAGCATCTGGATCGGGATCGGGATCGAGCACGAGCTCGAGCTCTAGCTCGGGATTCGGATCTGGATCTAGTTCAGGCTCAGGCTCTGACTCAGACTCGACGAGTCTATCGGTATCGGAATCTAGTACCGATGAAGGCAGCGCAGATGAGACATCAAAGACGACACTTTCCAAAGATGAGCGCAAGAAACGACGCACTCTGCGCATTGAGCGACAAGTTCGCGCTGTCGCGTTGCTAGACGGCATCGAAGCAGACCCTTACACTGGCGGCACGCCACAAACTCCACGACAAAACCGTGTCAAACGGCGTCGCGAGTGGAAATGGACCCTCGGTCCTATCGAAGGAAGCCCGGATACTGAGCTATCTCAAGTGCCGCAGTCATCGCTGTTTGATCAGCCTGCATGCATTCAAGCGAGTGTGCAGCTGGAATCCAAATCTCAATGACACCAGGGTTGGCCCGGCAAGGCTGACTACGCTGCGTGGCTTATTTCTTTTCCTGCCCCTCCCTCTCTCTCTCTGGCTTTGTCTTGCTTGGAACGAAAAGAAAAAGAAAAATGATCGTTCTTTGGCGCATAACCGTAATGCATATCCTCCGGATTCGATGAATCATGTGTTTGCTTTTTTCATTCGCTTTTTTTTTTTTCATTTCATTTTTTGCTTGGTAGAGGCGCTGGTGGTTGCTTTTTTAATTGGGCTAGCGATTTCTCATCCCGTGGTGGCGGGCATACAACTATTCATTCCTATCATTAATATCTTGAAATACATTCCTGGACATATTTTTACAACGATTTTTCTTCCTTTTCTTGCTTTCCAATTCACTTACAGGCCCTGCTGTAGTAGAGATTACTTTACCTGGCGTGACGCCATGTCCTTGGCAGGTGATGGGAGGTGCAGCAGATGCAGCCACAACCTTGAAAATCGGAGTTTATTGCTGTCATGCAGGGTGACCTCAGCTTTTGTCACGGCGGCTGGCTTGAGGCGGCTTGATTTGCTGCTTATACTAATCCATATCAACTAGTGATACTATCAATAACTTGAACTTGATATATTTTGGAATGGTTGAAGGTCATTGACACGGTACACAGTAAGATCTTCACATCATAACTACTCGTAATGGTTGCTATTTGTTCCATAGATAAACACCACATAGATCACATCCTAGTGTAATAACAAGCGCCTACCAACGCCACAGGAACTTGAAAGTCATTCCGAAACCCCCCAAGATTCATCGATAGTAGTTTCCGTCTCATAACTATGTACACCCTGTGATAGGAGCACTAAATCAAGTCTCGGTTTCGACATCCGGCTCACGGCCAGTCAGACCTCCCATGCCAACCTTCTTCTTCAATCTGTTGACCGCATACTTGGCCTCATCCTTCGCAAAGACAGCATTACGCGCCGGACGCCACTGCATCAAGCCACGCTGCTGTCTCTGCTCACTTCGCCGATTAGATGCTTCCGTGTGCGCAATACTAGCCCGTGACGAAGAAGCATCGGCAGTAGGACTAATGGTCGAAGGACCCCGAGATAGTTGCTCACTATCGGAATCAGAAGACTCGTCAGTACCTTCACCGTCCTGCTCCGGGTTTACCTCTCCCGCCCCATCAGCCCGCTTAGGATGAGGCTGGCCTTTCATCGGCGGCGGAGTCACAGGGTCATGGGGAGGATCATCACGACCAGGCTCTGCCAGTTTATGTCCCTCGGAATCCGTGTACGCGCGCGGGTCATGACCAAAAGCACCACTCCAATCATGTCCATCACGATCAATCCAGCGACGGCGTTCAGCCGGATCAGCTTGTTTGAGGACATCCCTTCCATCAATCAATGATTTTTCGTGCTTCTGTCGGACTTCTTCAGGTACTTCCTTCGTGACGGTGCGAGATCGCACGCCCTGCGCCATACATGCCTCCCAGGTCTCGAACGTCTCGCGCGAGTCATTGTCGACAACGAACTGCTCATGCGACTCATCGATACCCGGCGAGAACTTGCCGCGGAACTGAAGTCTTCCTACTTCAGTTAGATCTTCGAGACCAGGAACCTCCTTCGCCTTCCAGTTCTTCTCCGTAATGTAATTCTGCGTCAGGCGTGGTCCGGACTTAGTCGTCCAAATGGGGATATCGATATCAGTTTCCTCATTATCGACTAGATGCTGTAGCCAGAGAACCGCGTACGCAGCCGCGCTGCGCTTTCCTTGATTGTGGAACTCAAAGACGACGGGGGATCGATACCGATGCTTCACAGGCATTCGTAGTGAGTCTCGGTAACTCTCGTCGGATGTGTCGTAGATCACATCGCTACCTTCCAATTTGCAGACACGTCGACCGATCTTGCCCACGCTTCCGCCGGTGCGCATCTTGATCTTAGATTGTTGCTTGTACCCCTTTGCGACGACCTTGTCGGCTGCGAACTCGAAGGTACCGACGTCCCAGCCTAGCATTGCTGGGGGTAGCTTGGTCTCGACGTGGCGGAGGAGAATCGAGATACGAATGCGTCCGAAGCCGATGCCGCCGTCTAGTGGGTACCATCGCGTAACTTGGGAACTTGTTTGGAAGATGTCGGATAGCTTGATGGGGACAACTCCGAGAATGGGATCGTGCTCGCGGTATCGCTGGTCCCTGACGGTGACAGTGACAACGCCAGATCGCCAGTCGCGGATGAAACGTTCAGTTCCGGCATTGAAGATTGGCTTGGAGCTTACGGCCTTGGGGCGTGTACGGTAGATCTGGGTAAACAAGTTAGCTTTGGCCAATATAATTGAAAGATTTGACTTTTGATAAGGGTACTTACCAGCTGGTCGTTCAGCAGGATCTTGCAGTAGCTTGTTGGGAGATCTCCTCCCTGCTCTTCGGTGTTCTCACCAAATGGCTTCGCGGGCTCATATTCTTTACCCTTTCTGTTGCCATCACTACCCTTGATATTGGCAAGCTGCAGATTGACAATCTGATGCACAACGATATGCAGAATACCACTCGGCCAGATTGGATCAGGTGGTGTATGCACAACGGCATCCTCTTCTTCACTGTTGATAGTTCCCTTTTCATCCTCAAATGTAGGATCTCCCTTGAGGTTCTCGGGAAGGTCCTTCTTCTTACCATCACTGCGTAGCTCTGGGCGCAGCTTGGGCTTTCCGAAGTACCCTACTTCCCAGTGGAGCTGGCCTGGCATCTCACTACCTTCATCGAGACCCTGTAGTTTGGAGACCTGGGGGAACATGCGACTGGGGTGTTGTAGCATTTCACGAATAGGCAACTCGACCTTTCCGACAACATCATCTGCGGTGTTACGGTCCGAGTCCCAGAGTTCAATGCTCAAGTTCTCATTCGCCTTGATCAGCTCTGGCGTCACAAGAAGAGCCGCCGTTTCTTCCCAGATGGGGTTGAGGTCGTCCGTGATCACTCGAGTGCAGTACATTGGCTTGCCATACTTGGAGAAGGACAAGTTGATATACGGATCACTACCGCCGCCTTCACTGCCACGACGGTCTTGCTTGCTGAGACCAATAGCGCGATGGATACGAATCCACATAACACCCAATGCCAGTGTATCCTTGTGGATATCGTCGCCCTTCAGCATCATGCTGAGGTCCATGGTCATGGACTTAGGAGCAGCGAACATAGCACAAGCAGTTCCGATAGCGTAATTCACGAAGTTCGAAATCAGAGGTAGGTTTAGAATATTGACACCTCGTCGCAGCATAGGCACACAACCAGCTTTGACATGAGGAATACCGACCAAGCTGAAGGTCAGTTCCTTTGCAAAAGGAGGCTCCGGGGTCATCTGTAGACGAAGCCTGACCGTCCCGACCAACTCAGTCAACTCAACGAAGACAGGGAAGGGCACTCCAAAGAGACCTCGAATACCCAGGTAAAACACGATTTGCATATGCATGTTTCTAGCCTTGGAAGAAGCCGACGCGCCCGTTGGTTTGGCGTGGTAGGCAAAGGAAGCCTCCATGTTGTAGTAACTACCACCTTCTTCCGCAGCTGCAGCCTCTTGGGGATCCTTATTCTTGACGTTCTCTTCATGGATATTTTGCTTAAGATTCTCCACATGGTCGTCTGGGAGAGCACGCATGCTGAGAATGCGGAATGGGTTGTTTCCCTGGTCAATTTCGGCGATTCGCACGTTTTCAACGACGCTGGGCGCGGATGCTTGCATTATATCTTCGATTGTATCGGCCATGGGCGTCAGCATGTCTGGATTGACAAGGCCCCAGACCACGCCTAGGAAACTGTTCATCCATTCCACTGATTCGGGGAGCAGATTCGCCGTGGCCTAATAATTACTGATTAGTTTATAGTCTGCTGAATAGGGGAAATGGAAAACAAGAAACTTACCGTCTCGCCGCGTAACTGCTCACTGTGCCATTCCATTTCTTTACCACTTTTGATGACCTGTTGCACCCATAGCCACACTCCACTCGCAATGCATGCAGCTAATGGGATAAGTCCAAGTAGAGAGCCTCCGAAAAATCGACCAAGGACAACGATTGCGAAGGGAATTCCTACACAAAGACCCATTCCCCGTCTCTCGAGCTGGTCGAACATCGGTTGATAGCTTATAGTAGGTGTGGGGTGGAACAGGACATTCGTCTTCTCCCCGCGAATTGGAACATCGGATGTAGTGCCCTCAGCGATGGGATCTGGAGGTGCAGTAATGTCTTGATTCTCCTTATATTCCGCGAAGTCCTGATCGTGACTAGTTTTCACGTCCTGTATATCATCCCATTAGTCCACCTGCTTTTTCGTTTCGGGGATATGCTGATAGTAGCTGATCACTCACAGTCGGTTGTCCGAGGTTCGCATTAGGGACCGTCAACTATAATTATCTTGTTAATTTTGAATTCTCATTTCTGTAAAGGGAGGTAACACTCACAGTTGGATTCTTGACAGCTTCCATGGACGTCTCATCTTGATCTTCCACGCCGATTTCTCGACCAGTGGTAGGATCAGTTACCATTCGGGTCTTCGCTTTAGACACCTCCCGTGCCTTATGCGTGGAATACTCTCCCTGGTTTTCATCTTCTCCAAGCTCTGCAATCTTGCGGTCTCGTTCCTGCTTGGCTTTATTCTCCTCATCAATTCGACGGTCCCGCTCCTTCTTCTCTCTGTCAAGGTGTTCGACGAACTTCTGGACGGTAGGAACAGGGTTCGCTCCACTCCAGTGTTCGCCTATGCGATGTCTTTGAGGAGATTCAGATTCATGGTTATTGCTGGCCATGATTATTGAAGATATGTAGAGATATCCGTGTCAATTGCGTATCGTATTGTGGGATCAGTTGTATGTGCAAATCGTTAGATATCAGATTGGGGACTGTGGGGGTTGCTCAAGGCGCCCCCGTTTCTGCACTGCACTTTGAGAGCGAGGAATGAAAAGCAGAAACTATTGAGGTCGTGGAAAAGATTCAGCAAAGAAACCCCATATGAAAAAAAAGAGATAGTGCTAAAGTGACATTGAAAGGTGGTCGAGATCTTTTGGGAAGCTCTCTCCAGAACTACGTCATCGGGCGGAACCCGGGAAATGCAATGACGCTGGCAAATTAAAGGCTGAACAGAGCAACTCCACACAATTTACGGTGCACTATGGAAATACTGGAACTTTGACAGTCAATTCGATCAATTATCAATGATTATCTGCGCGTTGACCTCTATGAAACACTCTTTCTTTCCCCACATTGATTGCTGTGCTGTTGTTCTTCTCTCCGCGGCGGGTGTTAATCCCACCTTCAAAGGAAATCGAAGCTCTTTACACTACAACTTGAATGTTGATCACGCAGTAGCAAAACCTGCTGGAGACTCGTGCTACATAGAATTTTCAGATCAGAATTTAATTAGCAGGATTCTCTTTGGAGGAACAAAAGATCAAAAACCAAGGCAATTGACTCTAGGATGGACAGGATGATAGACTGATCATCTCAGCGTGGATAAGAGCCAAGACATGATGTCACCAAGGAAGCTTGCAGCTTACACACAATTGTGGTTCAATGACTTGGATTCAGCTGAACATAGAATAAGAAGCAAACATCCTGTGAGATTTCTTGGAGTTACAGCTTGGCAACAGGCTTTGACCTTGCTCCTGTGCTGTTCAGCCGTGTTCGGGGCACACAAAATCGGTCATATGGGCGAATAGTTTGAACTGGCCAGATGTCGATCGATGTGGAGTTGGAAATCAAGTATCATCATGGATCAGATTGACTTCACCGATTCTGGGTCTATTAGAAGATCAGCAGTGACTCTCACCCCTGTGATGATCATTTGGGTGTTCAAGCGACTGCCGGTACCGTACATAGGCTGTAGCTTGTTGAAAAGGGTATCAATGTGTACCGCTGTGCTGCTAGGGTCTGGCATCATATTACTCCGTAGTATTGGATTATTCGACCCTTGAAATTCTGAATAAAGATCAACTTGAATCTGCCCACGAGGGCTGACAGGAACCCTAGCAACTTTGCGCCTGGAGACCTCCATGGGACTGCCTAGTAGTAGGTACGTATTCTGAGATTGGAACCTAAATTAGCATCACAATGGCGAGGATCGTGTTTTCTCAGGCTCTTGTCGAAATGAAAGATTGATTCAAGTTCCAGGATATGCTGCATATTCAACATATTTTCCCTTCATGCGTAGGAATATGGAATATTGTGCTAGTCAGTCGTTGGATATGTTTAAGATGCCTTGTAAGTCAAGGGTTCCCCGGGGGCCGTAGACTCAGCGATTGCTTATCACCACGGGATTCGGAGTGGGGACGTGGACTCATCCAACCTTGAGAATGGATCTGGCAGCTCTCCACGATCTCTCATCACTCCCACCTCATCACGCCGGGCTACAAACATCAACATTTGAACCTTAACATCAGCAAGCGGAAGCTCAGCTAGAACCTCACTGCCCTAATGTCAACACCGGAGGAGTCCCCAGCCCAGCGGGCCTCCCGTCTGCGACGAGAGCGCCGCGAGGCCAAAATCAAGGAGGGAGGTTCGGCGCGCCTGGACAAAATTACCAGCCTAAGTGGTCGCACCCCACAATCAAGTACGATTCAAGTCTATTGCAGAAGCTATTTCCTTCACGGCAACTCTACTACATAGTAACTTACTAACCCGGTCCATCATTACAGTCCACGAAGAGGCCTCCCCATCGCCCCAGCAGGCCATTTCTCCCTCGCCTTCCCCTCTGCCTCAAAATCGACCTTCGCCATCCCCGCAACCGAATATGCCCTCCGACGAGACACTCCAGGCACAGCAAGAAGCCTTCCGCGCGATGCTTCGACAATCCGCTCCCGAACAAGGCCAAGCCCCAGGCCAAGGCCAACAAGGCGACGATATGGAGGACCCCACTATCAAACTTCTCAACTCACTACTGGGTGCTATGCCAGGAGACCCTAATGGACCCCCTCCTGGTGCCATGCCCGGGCAACAGCAGCAGCAGCAGCAGCAACCAGGTCTCAACCCCGGCATGATCGCATCCGCCCTGGGCCTGCCACCTTTCCTAGCCAATATGCTCGGAGCAGCAACCCAGCCGCCAACAGAACAGGAACAAAAGACCGCACGACTCTGGAAGGGCGTTCACATGGCTTTCGTCATCGGAATCGCGGCCTACTTGTTATTCCTCCTCGGATCATCCGTTGCGACCTTTGGCAGCCCACCACCTAAGCCCGCAACCGCGCAGAACCCATTCTTGATTTTCGTTACTGGCGAGGTTATCTTGACAAGTGGCAGAGCATTGTTTGGTGGGAAACAGGGCGGGATTGGATTGGTCATTCAACTCTTTAGGGATGTTGTGCGTGACGGAAGTCTGGTGCTGTTTGCTTTGGGTCTAGGAGCTTGGTATACCCGTGAGTGGCAAACTATCGAGTGAAAGAATACATAGTACAACGAATGGACGAATCTCAACCATAAAATTACAACATGTCTTTGCTAGTATTCGCATTTAGAATTTCTACAAGATCTGGCCTCTCATTGAGGAAACTTGGCCCCTCCGAATTCTTGAGTGGGGTGAACAACCCACCTATAGCCTGACGCCTTGAGGCAAAATCATTCAAGGAATCCATGCATGCACCCATCTGCAAGGCCCAGCCTGACCACCAGGGCATTCCGAGTATGCGCAGTGAAAATCTATATTTAGAGAGCCGGGTGCTATGTAGATTCCGACATCAACGATCGGCGAGATGGTAGAATCGCATTCCGTAAAATGCTCATAGACAACGTATCAAGCCCCCAATCGCCCTGCCACTGTTCCATACGGGCCCCCTTCTTAAAATGAGCTGCCAAATGCTCAGCTCTAGAGGCCCAAGTAGGAAGGATCTGATTGCAAAATCCACAACGGCTTTGAACATTACCGCCCGATCCTCTCCAAAGGTCGAGATCCGCAGTGGGAACTTTGGTGCAAGCGTGGAACTTGCGGAGATGCTGCCACAAGTAATCTTTTCGACTGAATGATCTATCCGCCACTGGTTTTTCGGCGCAGACGTGGAACTCATGTTCCTCCCAATGAGCCGGCGTTGGATTGAGAGTGTCACAGAAGTTGCATTCAGCAAATGAATTGGAATAGTGTTGGTGAAGTTCGTCGAGGTTTGGCGTGCATACCCAGGAGTCGAGTTGGAGGTGAACGCTTTTCTCATGACGGGCCCAGTCATGTCTCTTTCTAAAAGATGAAGTGCAGAATGTACATTGGTATTGGCACTCTGCCCCTGAAGTTCGATGCCTTCGAGTCTTTTTGGTCTTGGGAAAAAGTGGAAATGTCATATTCCCTTCTCCAGATTGATAACTCCAGGCCGAAGAGACACTGTCGGATGTTTCTGAAGCTCTGCTCCCAAAACTAGAAGCAGATGAAGGGAGATGAGAGGAGGTTTCATCGAAATTGAAAAAGTCCATTGTAATTTCATCGAAATGAAACGAGTCGGGTATATGATCAGGGCCTGTCATACCCAACGCAATGGCATCTTGGATAGCTGTCTCTGACACAGGTTCGTCTTCGGGTGGAGACGCTTTCCACCGTTCCATCGGCGTCATTGAACTTAAAGTGCTTGTCACTAATGGTGAGCCTGCACGAGAGCGAGTATTCGACGTTTGATTAGACGATTGAATCTTTTGCTTCTGTCTTCGACGAGCGTTTGCAAACCAAGTCGAGACGCGTTTTGCAGAAAATCCCGTTTGTCTTGATAACTGCTCCTTCTGTGTCTCACTGGGATATGGACACTCCTGGTTTTGATAAAACCATTCTCGTAAAACCCTAGCGCCCTTTCGCACAAATTGCTTGGACTCTTTGCGCTCTTCGAGATTTTCAAGCCCCAGGCTGAAGCCCTCGGGTTGACCGGGCAAACTCCGTTGGCCAGCTACTCCATCTTCTGCGTCCTCCGGCAAACCATGGAGGTGACCTAATACCGGTGAGAATGTCTCAAAGCGAGACGGAAGTCTTTTTTCACCCTTTGCCAGACTGCATTCTCGAAAGAGAGCCACGCAGCTGGAACAAGAAGTGACAGGATTTGGATTGGCTGGCGTGGTTCGGAGAATTAGGCATTGTAGCCGATGCCTGCGGCAATGGCTGCAAGGTACGGGCGGGCGAGATGCTCCATCGAGCCACTGTGGAACATTTGATAGATTCTGCAGCTGGGCTAGGCCATTTGGATTGAGGATCTCTTCCGGTTCAACTGGTAATGAGCCCCCAGCAGTTCGCTGAATATGATGATCTTGGACTTCACTCGTCGTGTGAGTTTCCGTTGAGTCAATTCCCATCAGCTGAGACCATTGCAGGTCTGATGGGTCTGAAGAACAGAAGAAAAAATCATCCAGCGCGTTCCAGTTGGCCTGTGGATTTTCATATAGCCAAGCGTCCGCCACGCTGGTATCCAGCATGCCTGGCAGTTCCGATTCGGGTAGTGATTGCGGCGATTCGCGGGGTTGACGATAGTCAGTCGGCACTGGCATCTTTGACTCCATATTCGTGTATACTGTCTCTTGATTAAGAGACCGGTCTAAGTCACCAAGTTCTGCATTTTAATAAGGTTCACACCCCAGGATGAAGACTTCCTCTAGTAGAAGATTTGCCTGAACTCTACATCATCGCTATCTTCGATGGTCGTTGATGTGTTTGGCCACCGCCAACCCGAATCAGCGCAGTGGGCCACGCGCCGTCTGCCAACATCATTAGTCATCTGATTGGTGGATGAAGAAACAAAGATGCACTCCGGTGCTTAACATTGGAAAAATAATATCCGCGAAATTAAACTACCTAGGTAATTGCACCCAGATACTACGACTTCAGACTCATGAGACCTCAGAGCCTCAGGCTGGAGTGGCAATAGTTATCCAATAGTACAACTTGAAGTGTGACACTAGCACCGTGTAGGTAGTATGCCAGACTCCGAGTCCGGGTCGTACCTCTGGATCTTCCCTTCATCTCGAAGTTTTAAGATTGTTGAATGATATGGTCCTGGATCATAATATTATGATATTTTCAACCCCGATTAGTTGATTTGAATTTTGAAGACGGCTGCTTCAACTTCTGGCAAAAGTTGAAGCAGCCGTCTTCAAATCAATCAATCCGGGTTGAAAAATATAATAATATTCAATCTTATAAGAAGAAGCCTCTCGTTGAAGTCAGAAGATGAATATCAAATTTTCTGGTCCTTTCTCTAGTACTACTAGTACTACTATCAAAATGTGACTTGGGAATACCGAGTCTTTTATACCAACCTATCCATCCAAGCTGCCCAGGTGTCTGCCAGTTCTTTCCAAGGTTTGCAAATTGATATGTACTACTAGTACTACTATTATTAGTAGTGTAATACTAGTGCACCACATGACCAAAATGTTTGAAAGAAAACTTGAACTTGAAAAGGAATAGCATCGAAGTTACCGACTCAAGTTCGCTTTGTCCTCGTTTCATGACTAGCTTTGTTATATCTATTTTCATCTTGTTGAGTGTTCCAAGTGTTAGGTATTCGACCTCGGAAGCGCCTCCGCTTCGCCGAGAAATCTAAGAATCAAAGAAAATTTGAAACGAAAGAATAATATAGGGCATCCATTGGCACAAGAACGGAAAAAAACCAAAACATCAAAGTGTCAATGAGATTCTAGATGGAGATCTATTACCAGTAAGTACACTAGTGTACTAGCGTCAGAAGCTGGACAACGGAGGACTAATTTGAAACAATGAAAACAGAAAACTTAGAGAGTGCTTTTCCTCCAAAATCAAGGCAGTTCCGAAGCGATGACTTGAAAATTTAATTGAAGAAATTGGCCCCTTTATGATTGATGAGCGCTCCTAAGTCCTAGATCGTACTAGTATCTGAAGTATCATTTCTGATAGCAAAAAGGACACCGATGCTGCAGTGGATTATTTGTCAGTTGGTTTGACCAAGTCTTGGGATACAGGGCAAATACTATGTGGTAGAATTTACCTTGAATTTTGTCCCCTGGCAAGATGTTGCTTTGTGGAAAACTCAGGAGTCACCTTCAATAGAGTCGAAGAGTTTTCAATCCATTGTGACTCTACTTTGATAAAGGTTTCACAGCTGAGCCGTTGGTTGATTGACTAGCTGAACTAGTCCCTCCGGTAGAAGACTTATTCGCGGCCTCGGTCTTAGGCTTCGGCGAGGACGTGCCAGGTTCGGTTTTGATCGTGGGAGAAGATGTTGCATTTGAATTAGGATGCTCGGCCTCACTCGTGCTCACACCGAGTAGCTCTAACGGGGTTGCACCAAGTATCATGATTCCGAGTGCACGAGTAGTGACTTTGGTTGAGAAAACAGAATCCAATTGTCCGAGTGTATGTGAGAATTGAAGCATTTGAAACATGGGAAGCCGATTCCATTTATAATGGATGGAATATCTTGATAATGATTCCTGTTGAGTTGAAATGGCAATTTCAAAGCCGATACTAGTACATCATGAGATACTAGTATAGCTGCATCTATAATAAGACGCCTGAGAAGGCTCTGTGGGGGCGTATTTTTCTCCAGCTGTGGTAATTTGATGGTTCGTCTTCGTATTGAAGAATGATTGAACCACAAGTTTGGCTTCATTGCAAATGCTATATCTGGAATTCAGCCTTGTGATCCTGCAAAATACTACTCAAAGAGCCTCTCAGATATCAGACAGCTGTCCAGTAACGACCGAGTTGTGCTGGAGATGGTTGTAGATCAAGGGGACGCCGTTTCTTGGCGCCATTGTCTCCTGACCAGTGACCGTCCAAGAATGATCGGTTCGGTTGGATGAATGTTTCCAGTTCATTTCGATCTCTGCTAGTTCGGTGTTTCGGTGTTTCCGGCGCTGAGTTGTATTGATGTTCAAGCTGGAATAGTTCTATATCTTCGTCAGCATTTGGCGCTATCTCAAACTGGGAAAACACTAGGCTTAATAGCGATGGACGCGCCGACCCGCCAAGCAACGTGGGGGGTTCACTGTTTGCTCTCTGCGCTCTGAATGGCCCCCACCGGCGGCTGTGTTACTCGCCACAGTGATTTACTGGTCTTGATTGGACTACTTCCAATATCTTTTGGACATTCAAAAATAAGCTGATTAGCTCAAGAAAATTAAGCCATGAAGAGCTGATCAATCACACCTTATGCCCGATAAAGCTATGCGCAGCGCTTCACTTGATCGCCCGAAATCGTCCCAAAAAGGCGTGATGCTGCGATCCCTGCACAGTCTGCCCTGTACTAGCCGCCTTCCAACCAATCGGCTTTTCGAAAGAGCAATGAGCTTATTTGGTTTACTAGATATGGCTACTTCAAACGCTATTATATTCATAATCTGAAGTAATAATCTCAAGTCATTCCTGCGAGTCAAATGACTTTTAAACTGGAAGAGAAATCGATTGTTTCTGACCACCAACAAAAGACCTCTTATGTCCATGGAACTGGAGAGTTCCATTAGAACCTTTAGGTGCATCAATCTTTACCATCAAACTCCTATCTTTCAGTTCCCAAGATACTGACAAGTTGTCTCCAGATCCGGTAACAACAGTCGCGCCTGACTTCTTCAGCCCCATCTCAACTCCTGTCTGCGGCATCAATAGCCACTCGTTATATCCAAAGCCTACAGGACCACTGACTGGCCGGAGACCAGTGGCCCATTCTGTCAGAATGTAAGTGGCAGCTCCACCCCATGGGTGACCAAGACTTGTGAACAATCCCAAGCCGGGGGATCCATCTACCGCGAGATATTCCCAGCTGGCACCTGTAGCTGTGGTGTCATTTCCAATGCCTGTTTCTTCAGAACTAGGCAGCATGGCTCCCCACATGGAGGTGAGAAGATCTCGTGCTGTAGAAGTGGCGTTTCCAACAAACAGAGCAGGCAACAAAAACCCGTTCGTGTTGGGTGATATCGAGGCGCTCGGATCTGAAGCACTGACAGTCGAGTCTGCTTTATAGCCAGGTCCAAGTTTGAGCTTTCCAAGAACATCTTTGGATAGCATTCTTGACGTTTGAGTCGAGTTCGCTACTCCAGATGTGATGCACCAACCTAAAGTCGGTACATCGAAGATCTTTCGTGACGATCGACTCTCTGAATAAGTGCCCAGAACCTCATTCCATAGCTGCTGATTGATCGAGACTGCTAGCTTTTGCGCAGCTTGATGATACTTCTTTTCAGCGCTTGCATGTCCTAGCGCCGCAGCCACATCTGCAGCACCGTTGAGTGTCTCGACTGCAAGACAGCTCACAGCAGAGCCACCCGAGCTAACGCCCAAAAATGCGCTGTCCAGATCTATTAACCCATCAGTGGCATTCACGGTACTCAGTAACCACTGGAGTTGTTTTTGCCATTTGGGCCACGTTTCAGACGCATATGCCAGGTCATTTGACTGCTTGATGAAGTGATAGAAACCCAAAAACCCAAGCATTTGATAATCCTCCAGAGCAGGATATTTGCCTCCCTCGGTGAACGCATCTATGGTGGTTGATGGATCGTATCCCATGCTGACCACATAACCAAGTTCTCCATTGGAAGCTTGAGTATCCAGTAAGAAAGACAAAGTTTCGCGTGACCAATCGAACCTGGAGTTGCTAGCACCGATGATTCGGGATGTATGATAGAAGTCTCCTAGCCAAACCATGCGATCACGTTTTGGTCCATCCAAGCACACAGTTGCCACATTAGCTTGGGTTCCATATCGTACAGGTGTCTTTTCATCGCGAAGATCATCTCTATACAAGAGAGTGCCGTTCGAACTGTCGTAGACCTTGGCATTGCGCACCCATGCAGATTGGTCTTGGTAGGCGCCGAAGCCAAAGGAACCAGAAAGTGGAACAGTCGAGCCGCCTGTGTAATAGTTTTTGAGAGAAACGGTGAAAATCTGTTTCTGATTTATTTGGACGGAAATGCGATCTCCATCTGAGAGGCTGGTGGTGATATTGTACCATTCATTTTCATGCACGTTGAAAGGCACAGCGAATGTGTCTAGTAGATACGCATCCAGTGTTGTTTGGTTGACAAAGCCATATCCCTTTGCTAATAGAATACTATTTGGCGGAGTGAGAGTTGTATTGGTATTAGCAAATGTAGTTTGCTTCGGCAGCTCTCCTGTTAGGAGGAGTTGAAGCCCAGATCCGTATGTCAAGGGTTGTGCCTAGTAATTCCAACAGAGTGAGCATTTAAAGATGATGGCATGTAGCATAGATAGTAAAAAGCGAAAAAGAGACCTACCACAGTCCACCATACACCAGCTCTTTCAATCAAGGTCTCAAAGTTTAGCGTATAATCTTCGAATGTTCCTGCTTCCACATTTGGTGAAGCCCTCACGCTTTGGACAAATGCACCTTTCACGGCATCTATCTTCTGGACAGGACCTTGAGTTCCCTTTTCAAGGCATGCAAGACTAGCTGCTTTTGCACCCAATTTCCAGATCTCATTGAACAAGTCATTGTCGCTGGTAAATTTACCGGGGTACTTCTCTGGGTCTGTGTCATGGACAGTTGGTACAAATCCAACCCGAGAAAGCGTAACGCTGTTTCCAGCAATCAAACGAATGGACTGCCATCGCTGACCTCCCTGTATCAAAGGGGATTGTGTCCTTCCCGTGCTTGTGACGTTAAAGGTTTCAACTCGAAAGGCATTCGCAAGACTCGTCGAGAAAGTGTATGGCCCATCACCCCATGGGTGCAGCAGACCATCGTATGGCTCGCTGTACTTCACTTCAATCTGAGCTGGGCCATCTATTTTGCTTATCTCGAAAAATGGGTAGCCCGCAACTTCTGTACCATAGTCGATGGTTGCAATAGGAGCAGTAGATTTGAGAAGAAGGACCGAGGATCGGTTTTCTGGCCACTTCACTTCTTGTCCTACTGTGAAGGCCTTTGGTGTAAATTCACTATAGAATGTCAGTCCATGATCACGCTGAAAGGCATTTGTTCCAAGTTCTTGTTGGTGCCTACTTCTTAGAATTTGTCTTTGTAGCTGTTGAAGGCTGAACCAACCCCAGGGCCGATGTCAATGTGTAGAGGATTGATTTTAGCTTCATCCTGATTCGATGAGCACTGATCCTGCAGCGTGACAGATATCCAAGGCATCATTGAATCTTTAAGTAGTCTTTTGAAGAGATCGGCGAGTGTGGAGCTCGGGTAATCTCTAACCGAGGGGTTTGACGATCTTGTTCAGGGGGTTAGTGATCTTGAAATCTGACGATCACTCATTACTGAAGCACATTCACATTCATGATTGAGAAATTTCAAGGTCATCAGAGACGATTTTTTAAGAACATGCATTCTAGAATCATATACCGTTCAGTTGATAGTTTTTCAATATTTCTCGAATGAACTCGTTCTGCTTGAGGGACCACGCCCACATGAAAATCTTGGAAGTGATGTTGATATTGATGCGGGGGCTCGCCAACTCTCCCCACTTTCCGTTCGGAAAACCCGGGAGTCCCCTTGAGGTTCAAAATTAAACTTCTTTTCACACTTCAAGAATACTATTAGATATTGGATTATACTCTGGAGTTAGTATGGGTACTTTCTTGGAAGCAGTCACGATTGACTGCCAATGGCATAGTACTAATAGTATGTCGGATGATAGTACCAGGTACTATTCCGGGGCTAGATAGTAAAGTCCGAGTTCTTTTCAAGACATAGAAATATGTCCTGGTCACGGTGATTACTATATGCTTCCACAGGTTGCAAGATGCATTCCATGGAGGTTGGAACTTTGTACTTGAAAGTGGCAGTTGATGGTACAAGTTTGAGCCCTGGAGGCGGCCCTACCTGCTATACTACAAGTACCAGTACACGTGGAGAGAAATCCATGAAATTCTCATAACTCGAAAAGCCATTTCCGAGGATTAGCTCTTTTACTAAGTAGCAATCAATGGCATCCCAGTCCGTCGTGGGGTGACCGAAGTGGGCGCATTCAAATTGGCGTCTCGGAATAATTGCGGGGAAACTGAAGTCTCCCCAGAACTAGCTTCAAATTCGTCGCGTAATGAAGCAAGATTGAAGAAAACCGAGAGCCAATACGAGAAGGTTCGCTAATTTCTGCAAGAGAGGGGCAAAGCTGCCAAGTTATGTAATTTTGGCGGTATTTCATCCTCGTTGGCGATTGATGGAAATTTGGACATTAGACTAGACTTGACTTGAATTAGCCTTGGCTTTGTCTAGAATGAGGACAATTCCGGCGGGAGGATCGGAGTAGTATAGTTAGCACTAGGACTAAAGAGGGGAAAGACTCTCAGATTCGAGGGTTTAAAAGCTGCAAGTATGAAGACAATCAGAAGATTGACTGAAAAAAAAAAATAAGAACGGAAGTCATCAATTGATCTTCAAGTGACATCTGAACCATGAAAGTTCTCCAGGCGTTGTCGGTGCTGGCCGCAACGGCGCATGCGGCTACCATTTCTCGCTCTAAATCACCCAGTGCTGTCGACAACGTCACAATATTCTCGCCTCCGTCAGATTACAATATCCCAAGGACACTCTACGCGCGCAATGAACAGCTCCCCAACGGCGATCTTTTGGCAACATGGGAGAACTACTCGCCAGAACCCCCAATGGTCTACTTCCCCATCTACCGCTCCAAGGACTACGGCAAAACATGGAAGGAGATCTCAAAGGTCCAGGATACTGCCAACCATTTGGGTCTTCGCTACCAACCATTCCTCTATTATCTGCCAGAGCGAGTTGGCTCTTTCAAAGCAGGAACCCTATTGCTGGCCGGAAGCAGTATCCCGACTGATCTTTCGTCTACCAACATTGATCTATACGCCTCGAACGATGATGGCTTGACGTGGAAATTCGTGAGCCACATTGCCGCTGGTGGAGAGGCTATTCCAAACAATGGACTGACACCGGTCTGGGAGCCTTTCTTGCTTGCACAGTGAGTTTTACCCTGATTGTCAATCTGGCTATCTCAGTTCTAATAATCATCCCAGCAAGGGCAAGTTGATCTGCTACTACTCTGACCAACGAGCGAACACCACATATGGACAAAAGATGGTCCATCAGACTTCAACTGATCTGAAGAATTGGGGAGACGTTATTGATGATGTGTAAGAATACCAAGGTCGATGAGATTTGCATCCAATGACATCCTACTAACCATTGACTAGCGCTTACCCAACCTATACTGATCGACCTGGCATGCCAATTGTGACAAAAGTAAAAACCCTTCTAGAAATTTACTAAAAGAGCAAGATTATTAACGAGTCTTCAGCTACCAAATGGCCAATACCTGTACATCTACGAATACGGTTCATTCTTCAACACATCTACCTATTCGTTCCCGCTATACTACCGTCTTTCCTCCGACCCAGAGGACTTTGCATCTGCTGAACACCATAAGCTCATTGTTTCAAGCGGCACTAAGCCTACTTCCTCCCCATATGTTGTATGGACTCCATACGGTGGCAAGCATGGAACCATCATTGCTAGCTCCGGAACACAGAGCACTCTTTTCATCAACAAGAATCTGGGCAACGGAGAATGGACAGAAATCGAGTCGCCGGAGGCACACAGCTACACGCGCTCATTGCGAGTCCTCGAGGGCCACAATGGGCGTTATTTGCTCGTGAACGGGGGTGGAGTGCTGTCCGGAACAACTAATACTGTTACTGCTACAGTGATGGACCTGAAGGATGTGCTATGAGCTTGGAAAGGGACATTTGTACAAGAGACACAGGATCTGATTACAATGGATACTTGGAAAACACGCGAGTATTTTGGAGCTTATGTGTGACTTATATTCTAGTACTAGAGGACATCCTCTTTATGAGCAGAAATCCAACGCTAGAAGTGTGTAAATCTTCTCCATCTGCCGCAGGCTATCAACGTATACCCATTCTTCCTTCCCGTGTAAGCCTTCTCCGGCGGGACCGAAGACAATTGAAGGAATTCCAGCCTGGCCCAGAAAAGCTGCATCGCACCAGAAAGGCATGCTTTGAACAACTGGTTCGTTAGAGAAGACACTTGAACCACATGCAACTGCCTTCTGAACGAACAGGTGCTGGATGTCAAGCTTTTGTGTTGGGCGGGACATTGTGATGCGGGGCTCAGTATACTTGAAGCTTGGGTTTTCCTGTGCGATTTTACGAAGCATAGAGGACAAGTCACTCAGGATAGACTCTTCGGTTTGTGATGGAACTGTGCGGAACTCGACAGTTATTGTGCATCTTTCAGGGTAGGAAGAAGGTTCCTGTCCGCCTCTGATCAGACTGCAGTGCATAGATCCCTGGCCTAGAAGGTCATCAACAGGAAGATCGGCCTGATATTTTTCAAGTGCCTGTAAGAAACGCCATGCTTGTAGGATAGCATCTTCTCCAGCAACTGGATTAGATCCATGAGCTGCAACTCCAAGGATATCCACCTCCACCCACACGAAGCCTTTATGAGCCGTGGCGATGACATGCGAAGTTGGTTCAGCAACAACCGCTGCGTCTGCCCGCCACCCGGCGGCTAGAATATCCCGAGTTCCTTGGGATGTATCCTCTTCATCCGAGACAGCCGCAACGATGATATCGCCTCGAGGAATCTGACCGCTAGCTTTGATAGACGCAAGTGAAGCAAGTGCTGCTGCCAGGCCGCCCTTCATGTCCAAAGAGCCACGCCCAAACACTGCTTGCTGACCATTTTTCATCTGAATGGTGCCCGAAAGAGGATCTTCTTCGTAGCTAGTAAGACTGACAGTATCGATATGGCCATTAAACATAATCGATTTACCGTCCCCCTTTCCTCGGAGAACGCCCACAATCGAGGGCCGGCCATGGACGTGCTCCACGCGATGAAACTCGATGTCTCGATGGGAGAACCAAGCCTCGAGATACTCGGCGATTTCACCCTCGCCCACACCATCATCCACAGATAGGGTAGGGTTAGAAGAGTTGATTTGAGTGAGTGCTTGAGTCAGGGTGACAGCGTCCTCGGCAGACACGTCCCGAGGGATGGCGTATTCACGAGCACCTTCTGTGCTCAGAAGAACGACAACGGAATCTTGATTCAAAAATGTGTCGCCTTTATTAGCCCTCAACTGTCTTAGGGCAGCGAGAGAGGCCCCGCCGCAAGGACCAGCAGCAACTGATCTTGAAGTAAGATACTGGACAGCCCGATGACTTTCATAGGATGAGATTGTGACGCAGGCGTCGACAAGTCGTTGCAAGTCCGGCCAAGCAGTAGAAGAAACGGTTCCGCAATTCATGCCATTCATTATTGTCGACGGTGTTTCAACGGCAACAGACTTTCCAGCACGTAGACTGGAGTGCAGACAAGGAGCAGAATCAGGCTCAACCGCAACGACGGACCAAGGCGTTTCCCGGGACTTGCAATGTTTGGCTACGGCGTGAGCAAGGCTTCCTACGCCCACTGGAGTAATCATAGCATTGGGGCTGAATCCCATCTGAGAAGCTTGTTGTTCGACCTCGTTCATCATCGTTGAGTATCCTTCCACGATCCACGCAGGCACTTGTTCATAGCCCTCAAATGCAGTATCCTGGATCAACAGCGCACTCTTATCTTGCTGTGCTCGATCCGATGCCACTTTCACTGCCTGATCATAGGATCCCTGCACAACGACAACTCGAGCGCCCTCGGAGGAAATCAACTTGATTGTGGTTTCCGGCATGGAGCAGGAAACGTAGATCTCGGCTTCAATGCCCAGGAGCTTCGCCATGAAGGCAACTGCCCGTCCATGATTACCCTCCGATGCGGTCACCAAGACAACGGCATTGTTCTTCGCTTCAACCGAGAGTTGACTGAGATCAACACTAGACGGCAATCCAAGTTCTTGGGCTACAGCCCGAAAACAGCCCCATGAGGCACCCAAAACTTTGAATGAAGGGAGACCAAATCGATTACTTTCATCTTTGACGAGGACTGCTTGAATTCCCAATTCGGTCGCAACCTCAGGAAGCGACACTAGCGGGGTTGGTGCATAGTTCGGAAGCGATTGGTGGAATTCAGCTACGCCGGCGGGGAGCGCCAGGTCGAAGTGCTGATTCGCGGCAGCGGGGTTGAAGTAGATTGATCGCCTTGAAGGCATGTCGGATTTGCTGTGCCGTGGCTTTAATTGCTTCTGGTGATAGTCCCTAGATCTAGGCACATTAATCAATTAAAAATTCGATGCCTTGAGGTGAACTGAGAAAGCCTTCTAGCGACATCTAAGCCCGAACGCCTTCTGATGACACCGCGGGGTGGAGCTCGCCACGAGAAATCTCCACACTTTGGATAGTAGTCATGGTTGAATCCAAATTTCGCAAGCTTGATATGAAAATTTTATTTTCATCCTTCATGTACGGAAATACGCCTTCTTTGAACACCCTTCAATCTAATATTGATAGGGAGAATCAATTTTGTCCTTGTCGGCTTCAAACGTGCTATCCCAACCTGCAGGCCATACCATCGCTCAATTTGAATGTAGCAATCGCTCAATCTATTAGATCAAATTTCATTAAGCGACAAAGAAAAGGCAGATGCTTGTTTGTTAAATACGGTGTATTTTGACCCAGTGAATCTCTATTCGACTACACTATTCCAGAATTCCAATACGTCGCAATGCGCCAATCTCATACCCCGGATGCATCTCCGAAGGAGTGGTGGAGCTTGTGGAACGACCATCGCGAATTCTTTGATGAGAAGCCGATTCATTTTAGCCACCTGGGCATGCTTCGGTCAATGCTACGATTTATACCCTAATACCGAGCCACAGCAGAGGATTGAATAGCCTCCTCGGATTGGATGATGAACTGGCGCACTCCTTGCATGGACAAGCTTTCCGCCGCCTGAAGAATGAGTGAAGGTTTTAATGGTAGTCGCTGATCTGTACTAGACAGCCTTCAATCAATTAATATGTCTAGGAGAAAAGAGGTATTCTTTTATGAAAGATGTCTATTTAGATTCCACGGCTCTCATCAGCACGCGATTGGTCGTAGTGCACAACTGCCTCGAGTAGAGCTTGGGTACCAATGGCACTAAGGAAGAAGCAATGATTAGTACTCGTGAGATTATTGTAGGGATTTCATGAAATGTACTTACCAGTCTTCGGGAGTAGAATACTCTGTTGGATGGTGGCTGACACCATCTCTGCAAGGAATAAAAATCATGGCAGTTGGGCAATGTTTGCTGGTATAGACGCTATCATGGCCAGCTCCACTGGTCATTGGCATAGATTTCCCAGGTCCGACAATATGGTCTGCGGCTACCTTGATAGATGAAAGACAGTTCTTGTCAAACTTCACTGCAGGCGAGTCCGTGTCGAGAGTCCAGTCAAATGTCACACCCTTTCCATCTTGTGAAGCAATAGTCTCGAATGCATTGAGGCATTCATCCTGAACCGCATGAACAACACTATCTTCTGGATGGCGGATATCCAAAGTGAAAGTCACTTCAGAAGCAATGGTATTAGTCGATGCATTCGAAGGAATCCGAAGGATACCGGTAGACGCCAGAGCATTGTGTCTTTTAGCAATATCATTTGAGGCGGCAATCATTCTCGATGCGGCAAGCAAGGGGTCGTGACGGTTTTCAAGAGGTGTGGTTCCAGTGTGAGCATCCTTGCCCTGAATAGTGATAGACAACCATCTGTATCCTTGGGCACCTTGTACGATACCAATCTTGCAGTCGTTAGCAGGAAGAATGGGACCTTGCTCGATGTGAAGTTCAAAGTGAGCACCGAGAGGATACCCCTTAGGGGAGCATTCGATATCTCCGAGATAGCCATGTCTCACAAGCTCTGACTTGAGGGAAATATCGGGATTGTGAATATCACGAAGATCCCATGCTTTCTGGATTGGGATAGCCCCGGCCCAAACTCCCGAGGAACACATGGACTTGGGGAAACGAGCACCTTCTTCACTGTGTACAGAGTCAGTAAGAATTCACAGGAAGATAATGCCATCAAACCACATACTTTGTCCAGTTCACCACGCCAACATCAAAATTAGTCTGAAAGTTGTTTTCCTGCATCGTGCGCAAGACCTCCAACGCGGCCATGACACCCAAAATGCCATCATAGCGACCGCCACGAGGTTGCGTATCAAGATGGCTTCCCATGGCAATCATTGGAGCAGATGAGCCCAGGTGACCTGATCTGCGAGCGAACATATTTCCCATCTGGTCAACAGAGAGGGAGCATCCTAGCTTCTGAACTTCGTCGGCAAACCAACCTCGGACGCGTGCATCATCATCATTCAGCGTCAACCGAGCCATGCCCGTATCGATGTTATTTCTAGATTTCTGTTAGCAATTGGATCATCACAAGCTGTCCATGGCCGGGACGTAAACAACAAGAACACATACTCTCCATGACGATGAGCTGCGCCCCATTCACAGGTTTGGTGCAAAGTGTCCCAAAGACGATCGGCATTGATCTTGAGCGCCGCGGGAGCTTGGAATCGAGAGGTGGATGAGAAAGGCCGCGTCGCATTGAAGCGCATAGCGCGTGTGGCGCGTTTCATCCCGTGCATTTTTTGCTAAATACGAATGCGTTTGGATGATGAGGAGAGATAGTAATGCGAGATATTCACTCGAAAGCTTCCAACCAATGATGGCAGTAGTAAAGAAGCTCCCCCCGGTGTTGGCTTTTATACTAGTAGTAGCCGATTGAGTCTGGATGGCGAATTGTTCAATGTTAGAAATACCCCCAGTAGAAACCAGTTATCCGAATTGGAGCAACGCCTTCTTTGAACAGAGTGGATATTCTGTGAAAAAGGAAAAACCGAATTCCACAGTTGTAACGCTAATCGGCTCGGGCAACGGCGAAGATGAGTGGAGGGAATCTCCCAAGTTCCAAGGGGATGTCGGGGGCGGATCAAGTTATCGGCTCGGGCGCCTTCCCGCAACATCTGCTCGAACCCTAATTTTCTTCAACGCTTTTTAGGACATTTGGAGCCAATAATGAAGAAACTAGTTCATTTTATGTGTGCATGTACTATTTGATGATCTTCATGAAAATGTGTCTATGTTCAATTTCACTGTGGTGTTGCGAGTATTGTTGATACAAGCTTGAGTGTACTAGCAGTAGGTACAAACTAACCGAAGGTAGTGACAAAAGTGTAGGGCATAGGCAGTAGTATCCCTTCCAATGATTCCGTGCAATTGTAGAATGACCCAAATATCCCAAAACAGGAGCAAAAATAGCAACCAGCCAATATAGAAAAGAACTCCGAGTCCGACTAGGATCTTTCAATCCATCCAAAAGACAACAAAAACTTGAACCATGATTGTGACCGTGATCCTCCAAAATGGAATTCCCTAACGGGCATATCCCTTGCCGCGGCAGCAACTGCCAAAGCACTGATCTCCTGTGAACGGTTAATATTTCTGAATGGGCTTTTCTAGGTGCAAGAATACCGTTGTAAGGAAGAGGCGCCGTGTTACTTCTCCTCCTAGAGCCTTTGAAAGAGGATGTAGTACTGTGACGGGTTAGAGGACATGACGCCTTGTTATTCGAGAGCACCTTACTCAAAGGTTCTCACGGACTCGTTATCTTGAAATTCCTTTGTCCTGGAGTCATATGGTGGCAGTATAGCCATCACTTTCTCCTTCAGACTCTTTGTATCATCGTGTCCAGACATGTTGGTTGTAGATTTCTTTTATTTTCCAAGGTTGGTTGGATCCACTTGTTTTCCAGGATTTGATTGTATCTTCGTAGATAGTATCTGTAGTCTCTGGAACTTTGAAGTCTCGAATTGGTATCAAGATTCAGATGTGGCTGATTTGGATTCTATTCTCAAAATCCGGGGAAAGAGTCTCTTTCATATACCTCTCCCCGGAAAACTATTTTCGTGTTTTAGATTTAGACCGGCAAATGGGGATGACGCTGGGTGGATCCTTGTGTGACACAGAACTCCGTCGGCGGACGCCGAAGTCCATCTTCCTGAACGCCCAAATTGCCTATCGGTGATGAAATCGTGGCCGATTTCCCTCTCGATCGCCAGATAATCTATAGATGGCAGCCCCTTTCCCGAGGAAAAATAGGCTCGAGCGTCTTCACCGTGTTCAAGATGGTGCTGTGATTGGTGACCCGCCTGTCTGCCAAAAGTGGACTGTAGTCTCAACCTTCCTTAACAAGCACTGTCATGGTAAGGAGGAAAGCCGAGCGATGATACTGTTACCTAACAACATCTCATCGGTGACCGAATATGATGCGATGCATCGATCCAGTACATCTATTAATTAGCGCATATTTGCACCAGATCTCAGGTTCGTGTCCGCTGGAATGATGCTGAAATCTCCAGGTTTATTGAATCTGACAGGTAAAACTTGTTTCTAAGTCTAAGATCCTACTATCAAGTTGAATCTATGTACTACTCCGTAATATTCTAAAATTTCGTCCGAAGAGACCATCCACGGCAAACGCCTCTAGCCAAAGCAAATGCCACCGCTGCCGCAAGATACAAGACTCCGCCAAAGATGATCAGACCACCGTATTCTCCTCCATCACGTTGCTGGATCGCCCCTGCAATAGGAATTCCCGTAAGAGTTCCAATACTGACGATCGTGAACGTGGTCCCATTCCTCTTACCGTAATCCTTTGTCGCACATACCTGGGAGATGCACACTGGCGTTAAACTAATTGCAGCACCGCTCCAAAACCCAAACAAAACAGCGTAACAAATGATTGCGGCCAGATTATTACTTGACTTGAACCACAATGCGAGGGTCAAAATGGCACAGATAAATGATGTCAATACCATTACATTGAATCGACCAAGCTTGTCAGCTATCAGCCCTGGTAAAAAGCGACCCGGGATCGCGCCGAGGTTCAAAAATGCAACTAGCAGATATGAAATGGTGTCTCCGACCCCCATGTGGATCGCGTATGATGCAATGTATGTTATGGGGATGAAGACTGCAAATTCCACTAGGAAGATCGCAATGGTTGTGGCTGCGTAGTTGGGATCTTTCAATGCGTGGAAATCGATCATAGCGCCGGCTTTGAGGTTTCCCGGTAACCTTGTTTTGAGGAGTAGACATGCAAGAACACACATGACGGCACAGAGTAGTGCAATGATTCTAATTGCCCATGGGAATCCTATTTTGGGGGCTGCAAATAGGATGATCAGTGGGAAGATTACGCCACCTATACCACCAGCTGTGCATGCGATCCCGGTAGCATAGCCTCTGCGCACATTAAACCAGTGACCGACTGCTGAAACTGCTGGGGTAAAAAGAGTGCAGGCTGAGATACCGCCAAGCACGCTGAAAGAAAGGAATATCTGATAGTATTCTATAAATATTTTATCAGTTGAAGCTGCCCATACTACAGCACGACTTGGAATTGGAGCTCGAGATTACCATACCTTCACTAAAGCTGAAGCATATCAAAGCCACCACCATACCAACAGACCCCGGTATGATGACATAGTTGGCACCATAAGCGTCGAAAATCGGACCTGAAAATGCGAAACTAAAGTTAGCACATGTCGTGCCCAACGCCACCTGCATATGAGTTCTCTCACGTACCCGCTTGGGCCCCGGCGAAGTATAGAAAGAAGCCATAAGCACCATATATCCAGCCAACGCTTGACTCGGAGTAGTCATTCAATTGATGCGTACTGGTCCAGGCGTGCAGAACTCCAAGACTATTCAGCAGTCCCATAGAAGGAATCATGGCACACCATGCTCCGAGCACGACGGACCATGCTTTCCATCCACCTTCTGGGAATTGGCTATTTTCGGAGCCCTCGGAGTCTTCATAGGAGTCGAATTCCTGTGGCTGGGGCGTTGAATTGTCTTTCCCTTCGGTAGGGAAATCAAATTCTTGGTCTTGCATGGCTTGAATGGCCATTGAGAACTTGTGAAGACATCCTTTGCAACATCTTGGGTTATAAGGGATATTTAGTCTTTGCAGTATTTGCTAAGAGCATTGAGAAAATCCGCAATTGAAAATAAAATCGGTGAACTTCTTTGGTCCAGAGCCGCATTACTCGGTCAGCTCTGTTGACGATGTGTTTGTTGGAGTGACATGTCGGCGAATCTGACTTCTCATTGGTCATTTCGCCGTCTCGGATAGCTAATCCGTTGGCAGCTTAGAAGATCCGGCGAACCCGCAATCTGATTGCTTTAGTTCGTGAATTATGTGGGTCTCAAGACCGTTTGCTCGAACGCATTACCAATATTCTTGTCTTGCTATTCCAAGTGGACTTCCCACGCATCGGATAATGCTGTCCGGCTCAGGCCACATGCATTGAGAAAATCAGTTATTCTGCAAAGGACAACCCATAGACCAAATTTCTCGATTGTGGACCTTTCACCCAGGTAATAGACCTACCATAGATAGACGCCTTCCGGTGACATCACAGTATCATTCTCCTATCCAATCAATCCGCTCATTCAGCGAGCCTCCGTCCACCTCAAACCACATACTTAGCCATTCCAAAGCAGATCCTATAAACGGTTCGCCGCGCGACTCGAACTGTATACTCGGCGACCTCATACTAGTATTAGTAGCTCGAGGTCCAATTTCGTGGCCATGGAGGGACCATCACCTCGCAGCGAATCGAATCGTCATTCACAGTCCTCCCGTCCATATCGATCAAAACGACAACCCCCATGCGACCAGTGTCGTCGCAAAAAATTGCGATGTGACTCCCAAGGCCAGAAATCATGCCAAAGATGTCAGGCGTCAGGATCGAAATGTAGTTTCGATATTACCTCAGGTCGTCGATCTGCGTTGCCGGAACTGAGACCGTCGCCAGTTGAAGCTGCTATCTTGACCGATTCGGCGAACATAGTACCGAATGAGATAGATTCTACGGCCGTCCCCGAAACTTCATCATCGTTTCCAATTTTAGAGCCGGGAGACACTGCAGGCTTGAATGCGGCTTCGGTTGATGACTTCTTTCTGCCTTCTCAGCCTGAATATCATATCCCGGAACGGCCGACACCGCAAGCCATTCAGACATTAGATCAGCTGAAAGGGTTCTCTTCACAGGTCATCGGAGCCTCTGGAGAATCAGATCCTTGGCTACTGCGACATTGCAAGTTCGACGATCATGGGTTCCTGCTCTTCCACCAAGTGCATTTTCGCAATGCAGGCGGAGTCCCACTCGAAGAAAAGATCCCAGTTCATTTCTTGGTGACTGCAGATCAATTGTATGATCAAACAAAAGACGAAACTAGATTTCCACCCCGAGATCGAGCTCGTGAAGAATTGAATACCCTCGTTCCTTTAGAATGTGGCCAGAGACTGGTTTCATTGTGAGTGTTCCTTTTTCTGCTTCGAATTGCCTCCCGAGGGGACTCGGAATTGGCTGTGCTGAGACCGACGCATTTAGATTCATGAAATTCATCTTTCCAGACCTTCCTATTATCTCGCGATCTCAATATGGGCTTTCTTCGTCTCAGACTGTTCCAGAGCAACAGGTCCTGCAGACAATACCGGTCCATCTTCTCGCAGCAATTTATGCCTCTGCCCAACCATTCGCCAAATTCGACGAGTATCTTTGCGTGATAAACGCATACTCTGCCCCATCCACAGACCGACTCTGGCGTATCGTTTTCGAGCTTCTCCTAGAGGGACTGCACACTCCCCATCTCGCAACCTTACAAGCAGGTCTCTTATACCTCCATAAACCAAGCTCGGGAAAGAAAAGTGCCGTAGCAGACAGTTCATTCGTCTGGTCCTTCGTCGGCATGCTAGTCGGTCTCGCCACATCTCTAGGATTAACGCTGGAGTGCACACCCATGGGCCTACCAGCCTGGGAACGACGTCTACGCCGAAGACTGTGGTGGGCCATCTATGCAGAAGATAAATGGCGCAGTTTAATGATGGGACGGCCGCCCTTTATTCGACAGGATGAATGGGACGTGACGGATTTAGACGATGACGATTTCAGAATCGATCAGATGCAAATTGATTTTTTGCTTTCGCCGAGTGAGAAGTCGGTGGATGATGTTGTTCATTTGAAGCAGTTTCAGCATTTTGCGCGACTGTCGAGGATAGCGGATGAAGTGCAGATGCGTCTTTTGTAAGTGCTCTTTGATACTTCGATTGCTCCGAATATCGAACTTCCTTCTGATCGAGTCCATTAACTTTACCAACTTGAAGTTCTCTGCGCGCTTCGCAACGATTATCATCGAATTTCAATGCATCCCTTGACACGGCCCGTGAATTGCTCCAGAAACTAAAAGACTGGTATTCATTACTGCCGCCACAGTTGAGACTGCAAAATAGACTCTTCGCGACTATTGATCGGAGTGGACCGCGATCCCATTGTCTTCATTTCTCGTATCTCTTATTGGAAGTCTTTATCTTTCGGTCCTTGCTTCGACCGATGGTACGATCTGCTGCTCCGCCACGGTTATTTGAAGAAAATGAGGACCCGATTACCTTTACGAATATGGTCGATGACTATATCACTCAGATCATTGAGGCGAGTGAGGTTGAGCCTGTGCCTGCGATTGATATGTCAGATGAACATGGTGCTGGTAATGCTGTTCTCAAAGCAGCTGAGAACTGCGCTGCGACTATGCTTCGGTCGGTTATGAGAATGGCGTGTAGTGATTTGGCGGGGTTTTGGTATTCATGTAGGTGAAACAAATCCGAGTCTTTCTCCAACTTCCAATGCTGTTGATGCCCACCTGGTAGTAGGTGCCAGTGGCTGATCTTTCTTTCTGCTAACGCTGCATGCTTGGATAGGGTCGCGAATAGGATTCGCTACTGTATCTAGCTTCATGATGTTGTTGATAGTACAGGCACCATCAAAGGAGCATGCTCTACGAGCTCGACGGCTAGTGTATATGTGGCGACAAGCACTACGAGGACAAAGCCAAGGCTGCGAGTTGTTGAATCTTGCGCTTGTTCGACTCGATGGCCCACATTGGACCGGGTTGGCGCGGAACTTTTTCCTTCCCAAGCATGTCAAGGAGGCTCTTGAATGTACGATTGACCAATCATAGCGCGGGAGAATCACAATAGTAATAGTTAATTGAATGGGGCAAGCTCAACCGAATAACCGCGATCCCAAATCCATTCAACGGTCTTAAGGAGGGTATGTAGCCGAGTCAGATTGGGAGATAATCTGGAGATAGTACGGTATTTTCTCGGGGTGGATTCTCTCATTCAATCTCGGGCGGAGCAAAGGAACCAGGGGTTCGCATGGACCATGCCTTGTCCAGAGTTCACAATTAGCCAGAGCAGTCCGGACCCATTCAATTGGTCGAGGGGATTTGTGTTTTCAAATTTCCCAGAAAGGGCGGTGGGTCTGTGACGGGAGGAAATAAGTGTACATGCCCATGCATCGGAAAGTGGCACGAAGTTGCAGAATCTGTTGGGACGAAGTGGGATGAAGTGGAGCGGCAGCAATGTGTAGCAGGCTGAGACGCGGTGCACAAAGGTGCAGCGAAATTTGAACCGCCACGGCTGCATGCCGCTATCTGTTTATGTATTAGCCATGTTAGCTTGGAATTAGCAGCAGGTTAGTGGGAGGAGGAAGCGCATTAGTCTTCTCATTTGGCCCAAACGGTTCCCACTGATCTTCGCGGGCCTCACATGCTACAGTCACACGGAGGGGTAGCAGATCAACCTTTAGGCGCGTCCACCGTCTACTACCGTGAGATGAAGTTGGGTTTGGCGAGACCCTCGAGATGCAATGTAGTCCGACGGTCCAGCCACGGATGTATGTACTAATGTAATAGGCGAGGAAGGGAAGACCTTAGGCCAGAAGCATCGGATCCATCCGCAATGCAACCGATGATCCCGGGTCAACCGTCTCTCCTGTTTTCTTTCTTGCCCCTCCTGGTGGTAATGATTGCTGCCAGGCACAGAACCAACCCCTCGGTCCCACATTTGATAATTTTCCCACCCCCACAATCCCGGTGGGCTTCCACTGTGGGTGTGGGTGCAGTGTGTGGTGTGTGTGTGTGTGTGTACACATAGATACCGGACCTTTCACCGAGTTTGATGCAGGCTCGCAGTTAGGGTGGAGAACCGTTTTGTGGAATATTTAAGCCTTGCTTGGTTATAAATCATTTCAGGCAGGCCAGTTGTGTTTTGGATTGTTCTTCAATTCTCTTTGATTTTCATCAATTGAGCTGGACAGGGCTGAAGGAATAGCTTTTGCATATGTATTTTGGCAGTGAAAAGCGAAAGGAAATAAACTTCCAGCCGGCGCGGCATCTCTTTGGGGGCAAAAAGTAAGTACTCACAGTAGTACATATGTAGTATGCTTACCTCATTCTCTCCCCCACCCCGCACCCGTGACGATCACGCAGCTCGCAGAAACATGCCGTGTATGTCTGTACACGATTTTGGGAACCTTCCTGTTGGTTCTGTTCATCCAGGATCTTGGGATCTTGGATCTTGGATCCGGGGAGGACAGATGGGGAGAAAAAAAAAAGACCCAAAACAAAACAGGAACCTGAACCTGAACCCTCGGTCTTCGGTGGAAAGGGGAGTGACGTTTGCCTAGGTTATGTCCACCAACAGTCAGCTCAGTGTATGCCAAGAGGATGAAAAAAGAACCTAAGGGACATTACCGCGGGGTTGATCGTTTCGGACAAATGGTTCTCATAGATTCAAGCCATTCGGGTTGGGAACCATACCGAACAAGGAAGACGGTGCGGCCCAACAGTGCAGCAATTAGTGTTCTTCCCCGGAGCAACGGAAGCAGTCCCCCGCATGACCGAGCTACAGTGTGAGTACATAGTTACCTAGTAGTTATACAGAGAGTCTGTAGTTGTATACTATATTCATAGTCAATTATGATAGAGCATATGTAGAGAAATAATATATTAATTATATAGTATTACTAGCATATATATATAATAATTATTATTTAGTTGTGATACAGTAACTAGTAACTAGTCAACATTAAGAGTCTAGCACTGCTAGTTGCTAGTATATTGATTGCCGCACGCAGCCCCGCCGCATCCAGGCTTGACCCGAATCGGTGACAGCCAATTCTCCACCTCCGACTCGGCCCCAGTGACTACTAATATTTCAACTTTCCTCCCACCTCCACTGCTGCTTCACTTCCCTTTTTCTTCCCTTTCCCTTCTCCTCCTCCTCCCTCCTTGTTTCTTGCTTCAACTTCTCTCCTCTTTCCCCCCTCTTCATTCCTCTTCACTCCTCTCCCGGTAAGTCCGAGTTACTTCCCAACATTCATGCCCGCCCCTCCAAAGCCTCCTCTCCGGACCTCCGACGCTAACCTTGTCTTTCCCCATCCTTTTCTAGAGACTGGTTTGCGCCAATCCCATTGTTACTTTCACGCATACATTAGCTCCCAATTGAGCTCTAGAGCTCTTAATCATGTCGGACGACCGTAAGCCCTCAGTGGTAAGTCTACCCCGGTCACACTACTACGGTGGTGTCCTGCATTCCTTTTCGTCCAAAACCCTGTCGATCACCCCACTGGCACCCCTCAATGCTTACCATTCTGCATACAGGTGCTGGAAGCCCACGAGGTCGATACTTTCCACGTTCCCAAAGCCTTCCACGACAAGCACCCCACCGGCACTCACATCAAGGATCTGGATGAATACAAGAAGCTCTACGAGGAGTCCATCCGCAGCCCCGACACTTTCTGGGCTCGTCAGGCCCGCGAGCTCCTTACTTTCGACAGAGACTTTCAGACTACCCACCATGGCTCCCTTGCCAATGGCGATAATGCTTGGTTTGTCGAGGGTCAACTAAATGCTTCTTTCAACTGCGTTGATCGTCACGCTCTGAAGAACCCGGACAAGGTTGCCATCATCTATGAGGCTGATGAGCCCAATGAGGGCCGCAACATCACATACGGCGAGCTTCTGCGTGAGGTCTCTCGTGTTGCTTGGACCCTGAAGCAGCGTGGTGTCAAGAAGGGTGACACCGTAGGCATCTACCTTCCCATGATTCCCGAGGCCGTCATTGCTTTCCTTGCCTGCTCTCGTATCGGTGCAGTCCACTCCGTTGTTTTCGCCGGTTTCTCCTCCGACTCTCTCCGCGACCGTGTGCTCGATGCCAACTCCAAGGTCGTAATCACCACCGATGAGGGCAAGCGTGGTGGTAAGGTCATCGGTACCAAGCGCATTGTCGACGAGGCTCTCAAGCAATGCCCCGACGTCACCACTTGCCTTGTCTACAAGCGCACCGGCGCCGAGGTTCCCTGGACTCAGGGACGTGATATCTGGTGGCACGAGGAGGTCGAGAAGTACCCCAACTATCTCGCCCCCGAGCCTGTCAACTCCGAAGATCCCCTTTTCCTTCTTTACACCTCCGGTTCGACCGGCAAGCCTAAGGGTGTGATGCACACCACCGCCGGTTACCTTCTTGGCGCAGCCATGACCGGTAAATATGTCTTTGACATCCATGATGATGACCGCTACTTCTGCGGTGGTGATGTTGGTTGGATTACTGGCCACACTTATGTTGTCTATGCTCCTCTGCTGCTGGGTTGCGCCACTGTCGTTTTCGAAAGTACACCCGCCTACCCTAATTTCTCCCGTTACTGGGATGTCATCGATAAGCACGACGTTACTCAGTTCTATGTTGCCCCCACTGCTCTGCGTCTGCTTAAGCGTGCTGGTGATGAGCACATTCACCACAAGATGAAGTCCCTCCGTGTGCTGGGTTCCGTTGGTGAGCCTATTGCTGCTGAAGTCTGGAAGTGGTACTTCGAAGCTGTCGGCAAGGAGGAGGCTCACATTTGCGATGTTCGTTCCCCCCCCACAATTTCCTCACCCCCTAGATATTTTGTGCTAACAGACACTCCAGACCTACTGGCAAACCGAGACCGGTTCCAACGTGATCACACCCCTGGGCGGTATTACCCCCACCAAGCCGGGCAGTGCTTCGCTGCCCTTCTTCGGAATTGAGCCTGCCATTATCGACCCTGTTTCAGGAGAGGAGATCACCGGCAATGATGTCGAGGGTGTTCTCGCCTTCAAGCAGCCTTGGCCCAGCATGGCTCGCACTGTCTGGGGTGCTCACAAGCGCTACATGGATACTTACCTGAACGTTTACAAGGGATACTACGTAAGTTATTCTCCTGATATTACTTTGAACTCATTGCTGACCTCTTCTCAAGTTCACCGGAGATGGCGCTGGCCGCGATCACGAGGGTTACTACTGGATCCGTGGCCGTGTCGATGACGTTGTCAATGTTTCTGGCCACCGTCTATCCACTGCTGAAATCGAGGCTGCTCTCCTTGAACACCGTAAGTCAATCAAGCACGACCCAAAATATCCCTGGAAGTAATAACTGACCGTTTACCTAGCTATGGTTGCCGAGGCCGCTGTCGTTGGTATTGCTGATGAGCTTACTGGCCAGGCCGTTAACGCCTTCGTTGCCCTGAAGGAGGGCAATGAAACCAACGATGAAGTGCGCAAGGACCTTGTCATGCAGGTTCGCAAGTCTATCGGTCCTTTCGCCGCCCCCAAGGCCGTCTTCGTTGTTGAAGACCTTCCCAAGACTCGCAGTGGAAAGATCATGCGCCGTATTCTGCGCAAGATCCTGAGCGGTGAGGAGGACAGCCTGGGTGATACTTCTACGGTAAGTGAATCAATCGAATCCAGAAGCAGAAGCAATTTGTCGACGGAATGCTAACTTGTTTTCTCATCAGCTCTCCGACCCCAGCGTGGTTGACAAGATCATTGCTACCGTCCATGCGGCGCGTCGCAAATAATTCAAGAAAACAACATACAAAAAATCTACAAAAACCAGCAAAAAAATTAACAGGGTCTATGAATTGATGATAATGATTCAAAAAGAGAATGAATCCTTTCAACTTCTTTCTTGAATGCCAATGTGCATGTTGCAGTGACCCACTTTGAGAGGACCGATGACCCCGGCTTCAGGCGTCCGAAATTGATTCTTTGTCTTACCCTTTACTATCAGTTTTTCCTTTTTTGTGCCTGAGATTCCCTGGTCTGTTCGTCCAGCAGCGATGTGAATATGAATTTTTATTACCTTCAAGTAAATTTTGAGTTGAAACAGTGTTAGGATAAGGTAGTAAAGATTTCGTAGAACCGTTTCGGGAGCACCCGGTAGCTCCATTTTGGTAGCTGTTTTCTGGTAGACCTCACAAAAGCTCTCATTTCCAGCTTGGTTTTTTATATTTCCACTGCTCATCACTCACCATAAACTGTAAAATCCACGAACACAAGTTATTTCGGAAGCCCGCCTGCTGCCATAGCTTTAACTGCAGCTACCAGCTGCATGCATTATTTCCAACAAAGCAATTGAGACTCGACAGGCCTACGGGTGCTGGATGGTCTCCCGTCAGGCAGCTATAATCACGTGACGGAAGACAGTGGCCCGGGCTGACATAAGCGGCTTCCGCCTGCCTGAGCTGGCACACTTTTCTGTTTCTGTCGCGTCGGCTCACCCTTCATCCTCCACGCGCCCTTCTTTCTTCTCACTCTCACCTCTCTTCATCGATATCCGGAGTGCCTTATGAAGCACTAATCTCTCGGCCCCAAACGACATCATGTCTTTCGGTTTTGGAGGTGGAGGATTCGGCCAGTCCAACAACCAAAGCTCTGGCTTTGGCACCGGATCTGGATTTGGGTCTAGCAACACCAACACCGGAGGTAGGTTTCCCTCTCTGTCTCTTGTTTCTAGTCATCATGCGATTCGTTCTTGTCAATTTGCTTTGCGTGTTCCTTCTCTACCTTCCCCTACCCCCATGGCCCTCGACTGCTTCGCTCCGTCAACATCAACCCGGTGCTCCCTGACTTCGACCCGCGATGGAATATGACACGCGCAAAGGCCAACCACCTCGCCTTGAAGACCTTGAACGTGCCCAGCAACAATACCCGCGGAATATATCGATGCTCAGCGACGCCGCGACAACGGAAATGGTCTTTTTCAAGGGGCCTGCTTGAAAAATCAGTTCTCTGACCGCGATCCCTCCTCCGTCATCTAGGCTTTGGCTCCGGCTCCGGCTCGACAACCACCGGGTTTGGTGGTAACAGTGGCAATACAACCTCTGGTGGCGGTTTATTCGGCAACACCTCCAGCAGCTTCGGCACAGGTGGAGGTACGTGCTCAGAAATGGCAGTTGTCTTGCGATTCCCCCCTCGTGAGGGTCTCGAGGGTGGTCAACATTTCGCCGCATCGAAAAAGCCTGGGCCCCTGTCAAATTGCTTCATCTCAGCGATCGTGCGGATCGTTCATTCCGCGCCGTCATCTCAGAGCGAAACAATACCTTATGGCCCAAAGGATGTGGATCGATATTTTCACTACTTTCCAGGATCCTGCACGAGTTGAGCCCTGGGAACATTATCTACGGAGCTCAACTGCCCTATCTGATTTTTATTTTGATTACATGCGTGATTGACGACATTGACTAACGTTTTCTTCGCCCCTCAGGATTCGGCTCCAACACACAAAACCAATCTGGCTCCCTTTTCGGCGGCCAAACCCAGAACCGTACTGGTGGCTTCGGAACCACCAACACAAATACTGGCGGAAGTCTCTTCGGTAGCACTTCAAACACAGGAAATGCGGGCGGCTTCGGCTCCAGCACTGGGGGTGGTTTCGGATCAGGAACTGGTGGGTTTGGTTCCAGCACCCCCGCTGCCAACACCAACACTGGCGGCGGCCTCTTCGGCGCAAACAAGCCTGCTGGTGGCTTCGGATCCGGTACAACTACCGGAGGGGGCTTTGGCTCCAACACCACGGGTGGCGCATTTGGCAGTTCGACGAACACTGGCTTTGGGGGTAGCGGGACCGCTCTAGCAGGCGGCGCTGTTCCTCCCTGTGATGGCACTGGCTCTACCCCCTTCAATCCGTTCACCGAGAAAGACACCACGTCTAGCGTTATGAATCACTACCAGAGCATCAGTTTCCTGCAACCATACCAAAAATATTCCTTTGACGAATTGCGCTTGGCTGATTATGAGCGAGGACGTCGTTTCGGTAACGGAAGCAACCAGGCGGGTGCATTCGGTTCTTCCAGCTTCGGCGGTGCTACCGGTGGCACTGGATTCGGTTCTCAGCAGAACACTACAGGCTTTGGTGCTAGCTCAACTCCCTTCGGTGCTGCCAACACCAGCGCGCCCTCGGCCTTCGGAACTACCCAGACTGCTGGTGGATTCGGCTCTACCAACAACTCTAACCCTCTCTTTGGCGGTGCGAACAAGCCTGCAAACTCGATGTTTGGCGGTGCCGCAACCACACAATCTGGCTCCCTGTTTGGCGGTGGCACAGCTACCGCTGGCACTGGTGGTGCATTCGGAAGTGGTACAGGAACTGGCGGTGCCTTCGGCGCCAATAACAACACCGGTAGTGGTGGTCTGTTCGGAGGAAATCAGCAACAGAACAAGCCCGCCTTTGGTGCTAGCGCAACAGGCACAACAGGTTTCGGCGGCGGCGGTGGTGGATTTGGAGCCCAGCAAAACACCACCAACTCGAACCCCTTCGGTGGTAGCACCACAACCCCATCAACTGGCTTCGGCCAACAAGCACAGACTGGCACTGGTGGTTTTGGCGGTGGCTTGGGAGCCAACCAGAACCAGACGCAAAATAAATCTTTGTTCGGCGGTGGCTTCGGCGCCAATAATCAACAACAGCAGCAGAACACTGGAGGTGGTCTGTTTGGAGGCTCTCAAACTCAGCAACCTGCAACTGGGGGTGGTTTGTTTGGTGGAGGTAACACTCAGACCCAGCAGCCCGCCGGCGGTTCCTTGTTCGGTGGAAATCAATCTCAACCGGCAGCTGGTGGTGGTCTTTTTGGCGGTCAAAACCAACAGCAACAGAAACCTGGAGGTCTCTTCGGTGGTGGAACGACCGGCAGCACAGGTGGCGCATTCGGTGGCTTGGGTGCTTCTCAGACTCAACAGCCTGCCAGTGGTGGTTTGTTCGGTGGTCAGTCTCAGCAGCAGGCGAAGCCTGGTGGCCTTTTCGGTGGTTCTACTGGAGCTGCTGGTGGCGGTGGTCTCTTCGGTCAGAGCAACAATACGCAGCAAAACGCTGGCTCTTCGCTTTTCGGTGGTCAGAACCAACAGCAACAGCCTGCAGGAAACAGCCTGTTCGGAGGATCGCAGCCCGCACCGCAACAGTCACAGCCTGTCCCTGGAAGTCTTACTTCTTCCCTGCTTGGTGGAAACCCTTACGGTAGCCAGTCCATCTTCTCTGGGCTCCCTACCCCTGCTGCTCCTTCTCCTGGTCCTCTGGCCACTCCCCTCTCTTCCAGCACCAAGCAGAAACAGCGAGCTCCGCTTCCCTACTCAATCACACCCGGTGGAGCAAGCCGCTTGTCCACCCCGCCGAAACGTCAGGGATACGGGTTCTCCTATTCTACCTATGGCTCACCTTCCAGTTCGAGCAGTACCCCATCTGGATTTAGCAACAGCCTTCTGGGGGGTGGAGGCAGCGGCAGTCTTCGTGGCAGCATTGGCGGCAGTTTTGGCCGCAGCTTCAGCAAGAGTTACTCCACGAGTAACTTGCGCAAGACTTTCGATCCAGAGTCAGACAGCGTCCTTTCACCGGGGGCTCTTCAGTCGATCTCTGGGCGCAGCAATGGTGGCAGCATGAAACGTCTTACTATCGATCGCACCTTGAGAAGCGATCTTTTCGGTCGCTCCGCCAGCACCTCACCAGCACCCGCCCTTACAAATGGCGATGATTCGATCCAGTCCGACAAATTGAAGAAGAAGGTTAGCTTTGATGCTACCACACCTGGTGTGTCTGGCAATGAGATCGTTCGCGTGGAATCCATCGAGGCTAAGAGCCCCGAACCTACACCCCAAGAATTGGGCTTCCTTCGTTCTCAGCGCCGCAGTGGTAGCCTCAATGGTGTCGATGCACCAGCCAACGATCGCCCTGAGATGGAATCAATCAGCCGTGATCTCGCAGTCGTCCCAGAAAATGGAGAGCCTATCCCTGCCGGTAACTCATCTGTTAAGCGCCTGGCATTCGTTCCTGGAAATGACCCCAAGCCTGGTGAATACTGGATGAAGCCTAGCCGTGCCGAGATCAACAAAATGAGTCGCGATCAATTGAAACAAGTCATGGACTTCACTGTTGGTCGTCAGCACTGTGGTTCGGTCACTTTCAATGGTGCAGTTGATTTGACCACCGTTGACCTTGAAAACATCTTTGGCAACATCGTGGAAATCAGCGTTCGCAAGATTACTGTGTACCCCGATGAGGCCGTCAAGCCTCCCATGGGCAAGGGCCTGAACGTCGTCTCTACTCTACGCATCGAGAACTCCTGGCCCCGTGGTCGTGACCGCAAGTCCCCGCTCCCCATCACCAGTGGTCCCCTGTTTGACAAGCACATCGATCGCCTTCAAAAGGTTTTCGACACCGAGTTCATCGACTACGAAGTCGAGACCGGCACATGGGTCTTCAAGGTTCCTCATTTCACCACCTACGGCTTGGACTACGATGACGAAGAAAGCGAAAACTTTGAGCAGAGCACCCTTGAGGCAGGTCCTGATGACAACCGCACCCCCAGGGCTCAATCTGACCACCCCGCGAGTTTCGAGCAATCCGCAACTTTCTCCATCGATGAGTCGTTTGTGGGCTCCATGGCTGGGATCGACGACGATACCTTTGACTTCAAGAAGCGCAAGCTAGTTCCCGGCTCCTTCGGTAGCCACGCTATGGAGATGGAGGACGAAGAGATGGGTTCGGAGGGCGAGACTGAGTCTTTTTTAGAGGAAGGCTCCACGGGTTCGACTACTGAGCAAGATGACGATGTCACCGAGAGTCAACGCTCTGGTGACTCTGTAGTTGGATCTGATGAGGATCAGGAGATGGACATGGCGGGTTCCTTTCCCAATCTTCATCATACCGTGGAGCGGGAAGACTCCCAGAGCACCGACGGTGATCTGGACACCACCCACCCTATCAAACAATTCGGCACTCCTCCCAAGCCTCGTCTGGACCTTAGTGGGGACTGGGCGGAGCAGCTTCAACGCACCATCAGCCCTCGCAAGCAAAACCGTGACGCCCTACGCGAAATTCAGGCCAATGCTTTTGCTGAACGCGCTCGTTTGAACAGCCAATCCCCAGAGGAGAAGTCGGCCGGATCTCCTAAGAAAGGATTTACGAACAGTATCGACTTGATGAACTCGCTCTTCCAGCAGCCGAGGAAACCGAACGCTTCCCCGTCGAAAGCACCGAAGACGCAGTCTAAAGGCTTTGAGGTTCGCACTCCCTTTGTTTGCACATGATTTTCTTTACCTTTCCCTCACATTGCTTTCCCCTCAACACTTACCCTGTTTTATCCTTTCATCATGTAACTAGGTTTCCTTTCACTTGCACATCCCACACACAGATAGTTAACTAAATTGAGAATACTCCGAGCTAAATCATTTCCCTTCTCCCAGTGGCCCTACAACAAACAACCCAAAACCTTCGCCGGTGATGAGACCAAAATGAACCAAAAAGACGCCGCCTTCCACGATTCCTTCAAGCCCCGCTGGGGTCCGCAGGACTCCCTTGTCTGCGCAAAGAACGACATGACCGAACCGATTTCCAATATCAAGACGCGCTGGCATGAAAGATTTTCTGTCTTCAGTGAAGGAAGAGATGTGGCGATTCTGAAACACCACCAAATTGGCGAGGTACGTAGATTCTCTCGTTGCGATGTCGCGGTTTCGCTAACATTGCATCAGTCGCAAGAAATGCTTGAAGTGCAAAAACAACAATCAACTATTCAACGCGTTGATGGCAGCCCATTCGTCCACCTCCCCAAGGTTGATCTGCGCAAATTTGCCTTCGCGCCTGCCAAGGATGAGGAGCGATTAGTCTGGCAATTAGCCGATATTTTGTTCAATGATGAGATTGAAGATGATATCTCGGCGGGCGTACCACCCCAATTGCGAGCGCAATTTGCACACCGTATCAAGAAGGACCGTTTGACTCGTCTGTGGGAGAGTGTCATCCGTGAAAAGCACACCCAAACCCTGGATCTGATTCGTTCACCTGAAGAGCGTGCCGTTCACCTTCTCTGCTCTCACCGGGTCGAAGAGGCCTGCAAGGCCTTGATTGACAGCAAAAACCTTCACCTTGCTACATTAGTGGCACAAATCGGCCGTGATGCGACTACTCAGGCCGACTTGGCAGACCAGATTGCGGTTTGGCGCCAGAACAATGTACTCTCGGAGATGACTGAACCTGTTCGTGCTATTTATGAGCTTGTTGCCGGTAACAGTCTCCGCAGCGACGGCAAGACCACCGGTGCTCTCGAAGATCGCGCCTCCACCTTCCTCTTCACTGAGCGCTTTGAACTGGACTGGTTCCAAGCCTTTGGTCTCCGTCTCTGGTACGGTACTACTGAAGATGAACCCATTGAGACCGCCGTGGCCCAGTTTCTGGATGATTTGGCCTCGGGTCAGGAGTCTGCTTTCCCTCATCCCTCACACGAAGCCTACCATCACGCCGCCTTGCAACCTGGGTCTGACACGCTGGGTCGTGAATCACCCCTGTGGGTGCTCCTCAAAACCTATTCGGCCGTGAAAGGCGACGAGAGTATTTCTCCTATCACTTTCCCCGCCGCCATTCTGCCAGAATCCTTGTCTGGTGACCGACTCAAAAACCGTCTCTCTTTCCAGCTCCACCACGTACTTGCTGGCGCTGTAGGCAAGACCGAGGCGATCACCATTGACCAACACCAAGCTGATCGTCTCATCTGGGACTATGCTTCCGAGATCTTGAACAGTGAACAGCTTGCATCAGCTCTGTTTGTTCTGCTGCACCTTTCCCAGGCTGAGGACCGCAAGCGTGCTGTGCAAGACACTCTCGCACGCTTCGGCACCTCCCTCCCCGATCCCACCATCCCCGACGGTACTACACCTGACCCTGCCTGGCAACAACTCACTGTCGAGCTTCAAATCCCTGAAGCTTGGATCTGGGTCGCAAAGGCTCTGCATGCACGCGCCACGAATGACGCCGCCCGCGAGGTCGACGCACTCATCCGCGGCAAACTCTGGGACGAAGCCCACAAGACTTTCTGCGAAGTCGTCGGCCCCACAGCAGTCATTTCTCGTGATTACGCGACGCTCGAACAATTGATCGCAGGTTTCGGGGATAGTCCGGAACGTCAAATTCGCCATTGGTCTAATGGTGGTGGTGTTTACGAGGACTTCCTACGTCTCACAACATCGACTCGAGGCCGGAGAGATCCAACTCGCCTGAGCAGACTGGTGAATGCTCTCGTCTCAAAGACCGACCGTATCCGCGAAGGTCCCAACGCGGCTATTCTGGAAGAGCGCGTTGCATTCAAGGAAATGAGCCGCGCTGTCGCTGGCTGGATTGCCCATGAAGATGTCCAGGTTCGTATACCTTCCCAATACCTTTACAAAGATCACATCTCTAACTATCTTATCTTCTACAGTCTGTCGAATCTTCCAAGATTCTTGGCCTGCCTCTAACAGCCGACGCCCGTGTCCTTCAAACTGTCGAGATGAGTCGCCGATACTACGGCGTTGTCATGGCTGGTGGTTTTTAGTTTGCGAGGTCCCCCTTTTGCTTTGCGCTACAGCAGTAGTCGTTACATTTGTGATTCACTCTTTGCTTTGTTTGCTCTCCACGGCTCTAATGTCCCTGTCCCCTTTTCTCTCTGTTTTTTACCCTATTTTTCCTTTGTCCTGTGATCACGATATGAACTGTATTTTATTCATCTACCCAAACAATCGATTGCAACACCACATCCGAGTCCTCTTTTACTTAGGCCATTGAAATTCTGCCAATGTAAGCATCTGCACAAGGTCAGATTATAATGGAAAGTCCAATTCTAGAGGGACTGGAACTTGAATGCGTCTGGCTGGTACTATTTAGACTGAGTCCTAGTAGAGAGTTGAACTGGAGGGTTGCCAGTGAGTGGCTAATAGCACGCCATTCCTGATAATTCAGAGTAGAAAGAAAATCACTCACGACATGTAGAAATCCCTGCCAGCAAGATATCCAGTAGTATCCACTGGTCTAGGAACTTTTTGAACTCACTGAATCCCACCCAGTCTCAGCTACGGCGATCATGTAGTCCCGATCACCTCACAAATCTCACCTTCGGGCCGATAATGATAATTGAGTACGGAGTATGATGGTACTTGGCCACCGCAAGGATTCGAGCTGCAGCGCGAATTTCCCCCAGCATTAGCACCCCGCAGTTGTTTCAACTATCGATTGAAATTTGGGAATCCCCAGTTCCCCGATTTCTCAATACCGGGGTGTTCGAGTTAGTTGCCGCGGTGAGAAGAACAGGGATTCATTTTGTAGGCATCACCTCATCATCATCATTGTCCCAAGCCACACTGACAATGCCCCGAATTTCCAAGCTCTCACGAAATACTAGCAGAATTCATTTTCTAGAGCCCCTGCATGTGTACCTGGCCATCTCAGATCCCATGCGTGTCAGACTGCTTGATTTTGTTATTGTTGGGAAAGCCCGTGAAAGGTTGAGGCAATTCAAGTTTGAACATACTCCATCCAATCGAAGAGCCCTGTAGATCCTAGACAACAAATCTCAAAATGCAATCGAAATGCTTAGAACCTACATACACCCTCAGGGGAAATGCCAATGGGCCACCACCAACAAGCTCCTTCATTGGTTGCCCTAAAAGAAAAAGGGAGAAAAGACTGTTTTTGGAGAAAACTTTAACAGGGAACCTTCACGGGGTAACCCGTGACAGAAGAGCGGACCTTGGTGTTGATCTGGACCTCATTCATACTGCGCATACTGTGCAGTATGTATGTACAGCACCCTAGGGTAAGTCTCAAAATTGTGGCTCGAGTCTTGAAATTTGGCGTGGGTTGTGGAACAGGGACTGGAACCCCTGCTGATCCACCACGACTTGACCCTGTGGTACCCCGGAAGCTTAACGGGGACAATTGATCGACATCGAAAAGTGGGAACACCCCAGATTATTTTGGTCTGGAGTATTCACTAGATTTAGGCTGGTCTCGAGTGCTGGGGTGAGGCTATCTGCTTAACAGGAAATGAAGGTAGTTCAACAGTCTTCGCCGTTTAAGGCCATTCAATGCAAATCGTCAATTATCACGGTTGATTCTATACGGTACTACTCTTACTATAATCCTAAGTTAGAGACCTTAACTGTAGTCATTTAATTGCTATAAATAGTCCCATAAAGGTTACATACAGCTCTGAATTGAGTTCATGTTCAAATCGAAAACTCTAGACAGCTTCACGGGATGGACCTCGGCCATCTAATTTTCCAGATGGGCATTTTTGAGGGGTTTCAACAGAAATTCTGAAGCAACCTTCGCAAATCTACATTTTGTGGCAGCACGTCATCATCTTGAATCTCAGGGTATTTAAAGACCTTCCTGTACCCTCCTTCTCATCATCCATCCACTCCAATCCAATCCAATCCACAACCACCAACAACCTTCTACTCCTTCTCCATCTCTTTGCTCAAGCAAATTTATCTACTATCAACAAAATGGTTGCCACCAAGTACCTCTTCATCGGTCTCGCCTCTCTGGGCGTTGCTCTGGCCGGCGGTGCCGACGACATCAAGACCAGCATCGGCAAGATCGAGGGCTCCATCAGCACCCTCAGCAAGACCCTTAAGGGCTTCAACGCCAACGACGACGTCACAGGTACCGCTCTGAAGCTCCAGGGCCAAGCCAAGGACCTCTTGACCGAGATCAACGACGGCAAGGACACCGCCGGCAAGGCCTCGAACATCAACTCTGCCGACTCCGACAAGCTCGACACCGAGATCCACTCGCTCTCCAAGAACGTCTTCGACCTTCTGGACGGATTCGTCGAGAAGAAGCCCGTCTTCCAGAAGGCTGTCCTTGGCGGCTCCGCTGACGGCCTTGTTGACAAGGATCTCAAGGACCTGAAGGAGGCTACTGATGGCTTTGGTCATGCTCTTGAGAAGATTGTTAGCGGCAAGCTTAAGCAGGAGGCCCCCGGTCTCATTAGCGATCTTGACAAGCACTTCGATGAGGCTATTAAGGCTTTCTCTACCTAAGCGGCTGGTCCGGATTATTTGGATCTGATATATTCTGGAAATTATCAGTTTTCATGAACAGCCCTGGAGGATTGATATGACTTTGATTTTTGAATGATTCGGTGGCTGGTATACCAAAGGTCTTTATTCTGTGAATTGGGGCCTGGGTTGGCTAGTATGCCTATTAGTACTAGTAGGGGTATGGTTATGATGACGAGGAGGATCCAAATGCCTGTTAGAGAAGTTGAATTTGGGAGAATCTGTATTTGAACAATATGTCCGGTACTCGATATACGAATCCAAAGAACCATTTCTACAGGTCTTGCTTTTGCTCTTTCATACTTTTACTCGCGGTTTCAGTGCCTGTAGCACTAAGAGTAGTATCTCCTTTCCGTTTGAGACCCAAATAACCACCAATAGGATCATACAACAGATCGAACCCTCGGTAGAAATGACTTCCAGTATTCAAGAAAGGTTCTTTCTTGTCAGTTTGCGTGACAGTGATTTTATCTGGCGCCAATCCACTTTCCTGATCTTGACCAACAACAATTTCGAATGAAACAGGGTAGGGCTTCTCTGATCCAAAATGCACAGTCAAAGTTTGATTATCTGCAAGCCTAGACAGTGGCCGCTCCGGATGTATCTTGCTTGGCACCTTGATCAACTTCATCGGCACGGAGGGCGGGAGTGTAAGATATGACCGTGAGATGCCAGTGTCGAGAAGTAGAGAGCCAGGTGTACATGGCGAATCATTAATAGAAATGCACCCTGGTGTCTGAGTCCAGTCTCTTGGGTCATCGGAGTAGGTATGGTTCAGAGTAAGTTTGATGCACGTAAAGCCTTTGGTATTCTCCGCAGTAAGACCGATCGTGACTCCTGTGTCATTCATCGTAAACCCTTCATTAAAGCATTGCTTCCCATCCGTAGTGCATCCATTCTGGAGGGTCTTTCCATCGATAGAATCGATGTTCATGATCGGAACCTTGTCAGGAGTTCCTTGGAGTTGGCCATTATACTCTCGCCCGAATCCAACTCCCATGTAGAATATGCCTGTTGGCATATGAGTCGGTACTGCGGTTTCTCCCCCATTCGTCGGTGTTGGGCATAAACTGGTGTCTTTTGAGATATTGTATCCTCTGCATTTGACGCTGGCTGTCACGGCTAGGACAGGGACTGTAGCGGTGACATTTGCTCTGACGAAAGATATCTTCTTTGGAATCCAATTACCAGTCCATAATATATTGGAACTAGTGAAATAGTGCCATCCAGCGGGGTATCCCGCTGCGGATTTGGGATCGTAGTCTGCCATTTCTGATGCTGATAGGAGGAGTCCCGTGGATCCGGTATCCATTTCAGCATCATAATATTTGCCGTCGACGGTAAATTCAAGCGATGGTGGGGATGACCAGTGCGGGGCGTCCGGGGAAATATTGTTGTAAGGTAGGAATTTGGTGAGGGCCTTTGAAGATTCAGGGAAACGCAAGTCAAGATCGCATTCAGGGTGTGCTGCGATTACACCGGGTGAACGCATCTGTACCATCAGCCATGTCCATAACAGAGTTAGAGAGGCTGTAGGGAAGGTGCTATATATGCGTTTGCAGAGCATGATGGCTCCGTTAGGCTCGCTCTAGCACTCGTGCTGGTAGCAGTAGTTGGATAAACGCCCCTGTCAGTGTCAGCGGGGAAGTGAGCCGTCCAATCCTTGAATTTTGCACCCTCCTGAATTCGCACTGGATGCCTTGTTGCCGGTGATGGAACTTGGGAGATGAATTAGCATCTGTATGTTGCATCACCTGGTTGATTCGTGGACGTCCTGATTTTATAAGTGATCAAGTAGGCGGGATCGCATGCAGATCCAGTCTCACCGCATCACATTGCTTCTGCATTCCATTGTCCAGTAAGGTGCGACGATCGATTACTCGGTCATAATTCTGCCACGGTGCATGGCAGTACCAACGCTGGGAAATTGAGGGGCTGGTGAGGTTGACGAACTGCTGCATGCTGCGACGCGCATATGAGCCAATTGATACATCCTACTACTCCATCCAAACAGCTAATACGACGCGCCTGCAGGTTGAGAAGAGACACGCAGTTCATGGTAAACATGCCTCACAGCGGCAGCCTGTATTCTGCAAAAGCTCTCCAACTGGAGATTTGCGACTAGCACTTAGTATCTGAATCCAAATCAAATTTGAAATCGTCTACTACTGGTCGTGGAGTGGTAGTTTTAACAAGTTCGGCCTTTTTGAAGTCCCGCCGAGGCCTGACTCACTCCACCCGAAAGTATTTGAATCTCGACTACCATGTCCAATCACCATTTATCCTCTATCTAATCATGATACCCATTTCGCTTTGAAAAAAATGAGAAGCATCCTGGGGTATTTATCTCGATGGCGTGTTGCTCACTCACAAACATCTCGACTCTATGGGGTTCCCTCCAGCCGTGGAGCTAAAAGCTACTCGTCAACATCTGCCCCTTCCAGAGCTTCTGCATCGCCTTCACGAAACGGTCAGTCAAATTCCAACCTATTTCCATACGGAGATAAAAGCGGTGAAATGTTGAATCTGATCTCACATCTTTTCAGATTGCTCTTCTGATGGCGTATTGCGTCTAATGCCCCTCGGGGGATCTGTCACCAGGGGCGTTGGCTCCTCCCATGGGACAGGCTACAGAAACTCGCTGTTAAAGTTGTTGAAGGGCCGGGGGCTGAATGCCCGTATGGTAGGATCACGAAAGGATGGTACGATGTCCAACAACGAACACGAAGGCTGGCGTGGTTTTCGAATCGACCAGATTGAAAAGAAAGCGAAGAAATCCGCGAGAGATCTATCGCCCGATGTTTTCATGGTGAATGCCGGCTCCAACGACTGTCTCCAAAAGTTCGACATAGCGACTGCTGGTGATCGAATTAGTCGAATGCTTGGCTTTCTTTGGGAAGAGTGTCCTCACTCGACGATCTTACTCTCGACTTTGATTGTTAGTGCAGATAAGCAGGTAGATTCGGTCGTGAGAGATTTCAATGGGCAGTATCGAGAATTGGCAGAGAAGCTGGCAATGAAGCAGAAGAGAATTGTTCTTGTCGACATGTACTCATCAGATGGACCTGGTACACATACTCTCGTTGATGGTATACACCCAGATGATGGGGGCTATGAGAAGATGGCTGATCTATGGCTTCGCGGTATACAGGAAGCGATTGAGATGGAATTCATTGACCCATCAAAATACAGGTCTAGGGCTGCATGACCCCGATTCATTTTGATTCTGTCAGAGTCCAATAAGTTTCAGGTTCTATGTACTTTTATCTCAGGCTGATAATTGATGGAGGAAGTGTATCAATGTTGGCCATGGCAGACTCAACGCTGGAGACCGATTCTTGGTCCCGAGCATGGAATGCCGAGGCCCCAATCAAGCTCCAAGGAAGACACTCTGGTAACTGCAATTTTTGAAGAAATCAACACCCGCTGCACCGGGCTTTTCGTATAGTTATGACTTCAACTCGATAACTGTTGTATGGACTGGAGAGCCAGGTATAAACGGCCATCTAGTAAACATCATCATAATTTCACTTTGTGATTCTTGAAGATCAGCCGAGACTTTTCGTATCCTTTTCTCTTCTGGAATATCGCTTGGCTCCATAACAGCACCGAGATATTGCTCTTCTAAATCGATAATGCGTTGTGCACAGAGACCCGAGTATCGATCTTGCCAGGCACCGTGGTAGACGGGGGATTGAATCATCATTTGCGCAGCCCTTCGTCGTATGAGAGGGTGACGGCAGCGAGATGCTGCAAGGAACATCGGCGGTGTGATCCCAAGGTCAAAACTAAACAACAAAGAGAAGTCTTGTGATGCTGCCTTCCATGACTTCGTGACGTCCTCAGCAAGTTGAACAGCCATTTGAAAATGATTCGTATGTTCGTCAAATATTGTTTCGCTTTCGGAACCATATGTCTCGGTTATTATAATAGATGCGTGGTAATACATAGCCAATAGCTTTCTTGTACACTCTTGCAATATTGAAGACTCTCCCTGGAATTTAGAAGAGTCTAGGGCAGCCTTCCATTGTTGTAAAACAATGCTAGGACTCCGTGGCGGAGATTCTTCCACGGGAGGGCCCCCTCGTTCCAAAGAAGAAAATATATGATTCATCACGCGGTCAAAGTCCTGGCGTGCAGAGTTGAGTGAGTTATATGATGATGGGATATTTGGCAGTGGTAGGCAGAGGGGGACGCCAAGATTTTCCAAAGTGTGACGCGAGTCCATACATAGCGAGAATTGTACTCGCAATCGCTGTAATATCGGGCTTATTTGGTCATTGATAAAGTCCACGGTCGGGCGTGAGTACTGTTGCAGCGTTCCATAAGTCGCAGTGCTCTTCCTCCACCAGTAAAGTAATTTCAAGCCTGCACTCAGGTGGACAAGGCATGCGGCATCACCGCTTCGAAATTGTTCAAAGCATATAAATAGAACACAGAGGGTCATGACAATATCCGGCCTATATGACATGGTTGGAGATTCTGTCTGGACGGAGTTGATCGCGGATGTATAATGTCTCAAAGCTACCATTTGTGCGGAGATCTGGGCCTGCTTTCCTGGTTGGCGGATGGAAATAGTTGTGCCCCCGGTTGTATTCGCAGCCTCCATACTCTCATGTAGCGATGCCAATGCAGTGAGAGCATGCTTTACTGGGGCTTCTTTGTGGCCAATTTGTAGCAAAGTGGGAAGCCAGTCCACCACATCGCGGTGGCCAAAGATCCGATGCGCAGTCCGGCTGCGGAAAAACAGGAACGCCCTGCGTTCTTCATCGGTTAGAGAATCAAAGGATAAGGATCGCGGAGGCGACATCGGATAGCCTTCGCATATCCGTTTTGTCGTGACACAGCGCGAGCATGATGGCTTAGCCTCGTCGCATTTGACACGCCTACATCGTCAACCATTAGCCTAGTAGAAAATATCGTTGGATATCAAACACGCCTAGTACACACCGAGACCTAAGAAGGCATTGGGTCAGCAAGTCGTTGAAATTAGCTATAGTTTCAGACCTACTTGCAAGTAAGACAGCCATTCCGCGTCTTCCGTTTTGACGTTGCGGCTGAACTGACAGCCTTCATCTTTGTCGAAATGTTTAGAGTCGGGTGTGTCCTAGCACCGCTCCGAGGTGACAGCTAGGGACAGGCGAGCCTCAATCTGGCCAGCGATAGCCCTGGAATCTAATTGTTCATCAAGTAAGTTGTGGTCTCCGAGGCCAATGCATCGCAATGATGCGGGTCGGTGGAACGTGAAGTTGCCGTCCAGCGAGAGATATGGTTACCGTGTAGCCTGATTATCAAGGTGTCTATCAGATTTGGCTGGGAGGAATTATGAACTTCACTTGGGCCACAGAAAACGAAAAATTCTCTTGATATGCTACTAATAGGTCCGTGAATATTTTTATGCAGATCCTTCCTACAAATAAATCAGTAAAAAGAACGCTTGTTGCTGAATGTTCGAAGATCAACGACCCTACGAAACGCATAGTAACAGTTCAACACTTTATATAGATGCAATTGGATACTATACTCGTTTTAATACTATGTGCTATTAGCTCTTTTGCGTCAATTAGTACCTATGTAGTAGTACAGTAGTATCTATTGTGACCCATTCTATAGTATTCGAAATCTAAATGCAGTGAACCTTTCCAATACCCTATCTTCTCTTCAAGTGCCCAGGTGGCATATCAAATCTTAACACACCACCTCCATTTCCAATCCAACAACGCCCAGCGCGAAAGTGTTATACTAATCAAACCAACAAGCAACACTGCCGAGTAAAATCCAATCAATACCTGAGGAGTCGTTGACTGAAGCAATTTGCCACCGACAGGCACGGTCAACAAAACTCCAAACGATGCAACACTATAGATAGTGCCATAAAACCGACCATAGTCTTCCGTTCGACAGAGCTGTCCTGCACAGACAGGTGCTAGAGACAACCACCCGCCAGATCCGAAACCAAATATGGCAACAACGGCGTAAAGCGTTGCGTTGTCGTGTGATCCATATGGTAGCCACACTGCCGCCATGACAATTAAAGTCGCACATACCATCGAGATCAGTGTGTTGAATCTCCCTAGCTGATCGGCTGCGAATCCTGGGATAACCCTACCGAATAGACTCATGCTGTTTAGCAGAGTGAGGGAATAAAATTGTACATCCTCTGACATTCCCGCGAAGCGAACGTATGTTGGCAGTAACGCAGCACAGCCGAATATGATGAACTCAAACGAGAAGACAGCCACTGCAAGGAAACAAAGGCGTGGTGATGCGAAGGCTCTCAAGTCGATCGTTGCTTTTGCTGTGTCTTTCCTAGGAAGACGCTCCTTGACAAGGAAAACACCCAGTGCGTAGCATCCGAGAGCCACAAAAGCAACGATCCGAATAGACCATAACCAACCATGCTTTTGTAGAAGAGAACGAAGAATTAAAGGAATTAAAGCTCCACCGGTCGATGATCCAGCCATGCAAATACCCGATGCAAGTCCGCGCCGTCGATAAAACCAGTGACTAAGGACGGCAATCGAAACAGTGGTTATGATAGCAGATGATATACCACCCAGAATACCCAGGCAGAGCATAAAATGCCAGTACTTCGAGCATTGCGCTAAAAGCATATAGCAGACGAAATTTGCCAGGCTTCCTCCGATAATCAGATACCTTGACCCGTACCGGTCGAACAGAGGGCCAACTTGAACACCAAGAAAGAGAGTCAAGAAGACGAGTAGTGCGGTTATCCAACCGACATCACTGACACTATATTCGGCGAGTTGATGGGTACTTATGTAGTCCTGGACAGTTCCAACTTGAAGCTAGGTTAGCATGTAACTGATAGCTGGGAGGAGAGTCGCTTCATACTGGCTGTCTGGAAACCAAACGATGGAAACATCATCAAAAATGAGCCTAGGAGACATAACCATGCCTGTCGACTGTTCTCTGGGTATTTTTCCTTCTCATCCTCGTCGGTAGATGAACTTTCTACTGCGTCCTCGGCTGGCTTGTCGCTGACGGCCGCCTGGTTTGACATCGCATGAGTCTCGGATAACGTCGTTCGTAGCATGTTGTTTGACGAGTGGTACTGCGAAAATACTGCAAGTATTAGGATTTTTAGAAATTTCATGCAGTTTGTATTAAATCAGGCAGCGCAGTATATGATTACCTCGAATTTCTGACGCTCACACTTTTGTCTGATGAAGAATCCGTAAAGAAAGACGAATGTCCGCCTAAGGCCTAACGACTCCTTTGAATCAATGAAATGAAAGATACGCTTCAAACGACAGAAAGAATTTTATCAAAAAAAAAAGAATCTCCTGGTAAACTCTAGAAACAAAAAAAAGAGAAGAGGAAGAGAGAGAAAAAAAGGAACAAAACTGTGACTCGGACTCGGAGGAGGTATACCTCTAGGAACAGCTGGTGGAGTATCTACTGCTGTAAAACCAGCCCTCCGATTGGCCAGCTCGCTCTTTTTACTGGCCAGCCAATCAGCGTTTGGTATTTTTAAAGTCTTTGCGAACTCGTTGCCACAGATGGTCAACTCTGATAATGCATGAGGCGTTTCTTTTTTTTCTCCCCTTTTTCTTCGGACTTTTTTGGGAATGCTGCTCACCGATGTGAATGCATCTTGCTACTACTATCAGGTAAAATTTTCACCATGAATCGTCATTCGTATCTGGTTTCTCTGCCAGTTGATTGGTTGCCAGCATATAACACTTCCAAGTGAGCTTGAACCTGAACATTAACAGCAGTGTCCCGTCACTTCTTATACACTACAATAAACCTACCAGAGCTAGTACGTTAATTACTACAATTGTAGTGAACAACCAACAACTAGACCAGAAAAATAGAAGCTTAACACGGATTGAACACGTAAAATGCATCAATTGCTATCGACTGTACATGAAAGGAAAATAACCTAGACGCGACAGGAAGGGGATCAAACGGAGTAAAGGAAATATGGAGACAACCACCTCCACCAGCCAGGAAAAAAAAACCATTACCGGCAACACGATGAAGAGGTCTAGGGAGATCTAGAGATAGAAGATATCAACCTGATCCTGTTTTCCAAGCTCGAAAAGACCGGAAAACATTAGGTTGGAATAAGGAGGGGGCTTTTCGTTTTCTTTTCTTTTTTTACTGGCCGGGAGAGATCAGCTTGCCCTCGTTGCGGCTCTCGGGGTGCCAGCCACCAGCGAAGGGAGCAGCGCCAAGCTCCTGTTGGTGTTGGCGAATGCGAGCCTCCAGTTCGGGACGGAAGTGGCGGATAAGACCCTGGATGGGCCAGGCAAAGGCCTCACCAAGAGCGCAAATGGTGTGACCCTCGACCTGCTTGGTGAGCTCCTGGAGCATGTCGATCTCACGCTCACGGGCGTTACCAGTCTCCATACGGGACATCATCTGCTGAGTCCACTTGCTGCCCTCACGGCAAGGAGTGCACTGACCGCAAGACTCGTGGCGGTAGAAGGAAGACAGGCGGGAGATGGCGCGGACGATGTCGGTAGACTTATCCATGACAATAACAGCAGCTGTACCCAGACCGGTCTGGGAGTCCTTAAGAGCGTCGAAGTCCATGAGTTGGTTGTCGGCAACGGACTTGGGGATAACGGGGGTGGAAGAACCACCGGGGATGACAGCCAATAGGTTGTCCCAGCCACCGCGGACACCTCCACAGTGCTTCTCGATCAGCTCGCGCAGCGAGATGGACATCTCCTCCTCGACAGTGACGGGGTTGTTGACGTGACCAGAGATACAGAAAAGCTTGGTACCGGCGTTACGCTCACGGCCGAAAGAAGAGAACCAGCTAGGTCCACGGCGCATGATAGTGGGGACAACAGCAACGGTCTCGACGTTGGTGACGGTACTGGGGCAACCGAACAGACCGACGGCAGCGGGGAAAGGAGGCTTAAGACGGGGCTTGCCGGCCTTGCCCTCAATGGACTCGATGAGAGAGGTCTCCTCACCACAGATATAGGCACCCATTCCGCGGTGGATGTAAACGTCGAAATCGTAACCGGTGCCGCACGCGTTTTTGCCGATGTAGCCGGCGGCATAGGCCTCGTTGATGGCCTGCTGAAGGACGGTGGCCTCGTGGTAGAATTCTCCACGGATGTAAATGTAGGCGGCATTCGCATTCATAGCGCGACCAACAACCAAGCAACCCTCAATCAGCTTCTGGGGGTCCTTGCGCATAATCTCACGGTCCTTGCAGGTACCGGGCTCACCCTCGTCAGCGTTGACGACCAGATAGCGGGGGCGAGGATCCTTGTCCCAATCCTTGAAGTTCATGAATGACTGTAGAGTAAAAAAAGAAGCACTGGTCAGCCAATTGCACCCACAAATTCGCGGGGCTCAAGACAGGTTGGTCTGTTAGCCGTGGCTATCTCACTTACGTATTTCAGACCAGAGGGGAAACCAGCACCACCACGGCCACGCAGGCCAGATGCCTTGATTTCGGAGATGAGCTGTAGAATTGTATCAGTACAATGTCATTGCAATTGAGAATCACCGAGTCCACCCGATTCATCACAACCCGAGGCGGGCGGGCGGGAAACGTCATGACACTCACCCAGTCGTGGCCCTTAAGAACCATATCCTTGGTGCGGTGCCAGTCACCGTACTTCATTGCCGACTTCAGATCCGCGCCGTGGTGTCCGTAAAGGTTGGTGAAGATTCGATCCTGGTCTTGGAGGCCGCCATGGTGCTTGACGGGGGGTGCCTCCTGCACCGTTGCGAAGGAGCGGGCGGCCGCCCCATGGGCGCGGAGGGAGCGGGTGGAGAGTTGGGAGAGGGAGGAGGACGAGGGAGCCGCCGCTCGAGATATCATGATGACGGATTGCGATGCGTGTTGGCGAGTCTCAAACGGTCATGGAGAGGGAAGGGAAGGGGAAGCTGCACGGCAATTCCTGCGCTTGCTGAACGATCCGCCTTTACATGGAGCCTGATTGGGCGATGGCAGCACGTGATGTGCTGACTCAGGGTCCATTCCGGCTGTTTCCTATTTGGGAACAACTGCACATCGCTCTTTCTTCAAGAATTTTGTGTGTATTTACATTTATAGATCATGTTCTTGTTTACATAATGTGTACTTTACTCCCATCCCATGGACTGCACACCTAGGGCATAACTAGTTTGATGCTAACTTCTCTCTTATCTATTCCTGGGGCACGTAAAGCACCGCCTGCTTCGGCATCGCTGGGCTACCCGTCTCCAACACCTGCAGCGGGGCTAATGGAATCAATACCATCTCACCCTTGACTACTCTCCAGGCCCATTGCAGCCACTTCGAGTCTAACCACCCACTCTCCGAATCCAACCAAGTGACACCATCAGATACAGCCCAAGATTGTGCACCCTGGTTGCTGGCGTAGGCACCCAATTGCTCCAGGACCCCACTACAGTCATCTTCGTCATTATTCTGGAGAGGATATTCCTCTAGCAGGAAGTCCACCCATCGAGTCAAACGCGATGAGAGCTGTGACGACACTTGGGCTGACCGGCGGGTAGCAACCAATAAGTTCACCACCAGAGCAAACAGGGCTTGCGGATCAGTCTGAAGAGCAGGCACCCGTTGACTACTAGCTTCACCCAGAATACGGGCAAAGCATCTCTGAGCCGACTCTTGCATATCAGATGGAAGCAAGCTGTAAATTTCGCCCAATCGAAACAGCTCACCATTCTGCGTAAGAAGAGACTGTCTCTCCAATACACGCACGCGAATCCGAGACATGATCTCATTCGAGAAATGGTCTGTCGGGATACGCTGCATATGCTCGTGAAGAAGAATCTTGATATCCTCCCACCCTTCGCCTCTTTGGTGTTCCCGTGCCCGGGAAATCGTCCAAGCCGCAATGACCAGAGCAGTCTTGTCAAGCGTGATTTGACCGTTGCGGTAAATTTGCGCAAAGGTCTGCTTCAAGTTTGATGGCTGCTCTGGGAGATCTTCAGCGGTTTCCTGAAGGTGAGCAATATGCGCAATGAGCTCGAAGCTGATTTGTGCTAGGACTGCTAATGTGTTGCGTCCGCTGCCGTAGCCTCCTGGAATAGAGATACCGGCCTCTGTGATCTCAATCTTTTTGCGCTCGCGCTCGTTGGCCTGCATGACGGCTATCGCGTTGAAGAGAGCCGGAGAGAAGATTGAGTGTTCCATTGGTCCCTCCCGAGCCAGTAGAGGATAGAATATATTAAAGATGTAATAGTGATCTTCAACGTTCTTGGCCACCTCTGGGAATAGCTCGACTTGACGAGCTTTAGCTTGGCCGAGAGGGCTCTCTGCCGGAAGGCCCAGTTTGACAATACGGTAGTCGGTAGGGTTGTTCAGAATGCAAAATCCATAGTTCATCAACACTGCCTTCACTCAGTTAAACCATTCACATTTGATCGTTCGAAGAAGTAGGCAGCACTTACGTTGTTCGTTGTTTCGAGGACCGTAGTTATTAGAGATCTCCTCGCCGGGTGCAACGTTTTCTTGAACCAGCAGCCCGACATCTTTATCTCCAGCACGCCACTCGACCTTTGCCAGGGGTCGATGATTAGGAAGATCAATCAATGGCAATAAGACGGGAACCGAATCTTCCGGAAGATCTGCTTCTTCCACAGCACCAGACAAGACCTTCGGCGAAAAGGCTCTCGAGGTGATTATAGTTGATGCCCATAGATACAATTCCCTATATCATCATCAGTAAAGTCATTCAAGTAAATTTGATGCCAGAGAATAAAACCTTGAAACTCACCAAGTATAATTCTCCAACCCTTCAAACCCCAACTCCTCCAACTTCGACATACCCTCCTCAAACTTCTCATCCCAAATCTTAAACCTAAACACCGAAGCATCCGGAATCCCAGTACCCTGAAGCCAATCCACATCCGTCTCACCGAAGAACAAAGGCGTAGTCAATTGACCCGGCTGAGGCAAAGTCCTCAAATAAGGATACCAAAACCCTTCCTCGCCGCGCAGAAACTGACCCATAAGGAAAAACGCCGTTGTCTCTTCTTTCCCCATGGCATGGATGAACTCCTTCGGAAGGGAGACGCCATGATTAGAGAACGAGCCTTTGCTGCATGTATACTCTATCGCGTTGAAGTAAGACATTGTTACGTTCAATGGCGTGTTGATCACACGCGTCTCCTTGGTGATGGATTCTGGTAGATCGGTATTCACTTGGATGTGGACACCGCGGGAATCATCGTGGGCAACGAATACCGTGTCTGCGATGTACCCGCCATGATTTGTGACCCAGTCTACTAGGCTCTTATGAGACTCTAGTGAGTTGTTGGCTTTGATACTGCTATAGTTGTGAGCTAGTGTCTTTATTACTAGTATCAAATGTGGGATGGGGTATAGGGTATCAATCGCTCAAAGCTTGCGGGACCAGAAGACGTACTCCTGAGGATTCGAAGAGGACATTATTGGAGAGTATTATATCGCTCTCATTGGCTGTCTGTCTCTTTGGTCTTACGTTCTGCCAGTGGATCAGTGTCGAGAAAAACGAAGCCGTGAAATGATCTCATCGCCAGAAAATATTCGGCGGGATGGTGGGTGAACCCGGCCCACTTTTTTTCTGCTGCATGATTTAACTACTGCCATTCACAGTGTTGTTGACTACTAGTACAGTGTACAGCAACACAGAAATCCCAAATTCCATACCGCTACCTATAGTAGTTTAAACAAATATGTTAGCATTCTCTATCTTTTAGTATTAAATCTGACTCTCTTAACTCTAAGTACCAGCCCTGGAGGTACTAGTAGTATTTGGATCTAGGTGTCTGTTTCCAACTAGATTGATACTATGCCTATCAAATACCTAGGTACTAAAAAAGGCGTTTAGTAACTTGAACAGCTCGAGAGGCAGCAACGATTAGACGAACTTGAATAACTGCGTATTTATGAGTGTAAGTAGGCCTAAGTACTCCCAATACGGCTAGCTACCTAGGTAGGTATAGGGCAGATAACCAGAGGTCGCCGAAGATATAGCGGACTGTCTTAGTAGTATTTGTGTTAAGTTCTAAGTTGATTTATTTAATACATAGAAAAGATAGGATAAATAGTAGGTATAAGAGCCCTATTAATAGTTAGGTAGTACTTCTTTAGAAGATGGGATGAAAGGGCTCAAAGAAAACAGTGGGGCTTTTTAGTGATGATACCAGGTATAATTTTGTCGTGCTGTAAAGATATTCCGTCATTAAACTAACGCCACCCCAGCAACATCCAAGGGCTTCTACAACGGCAGATTTTACTAGTACATTCAATGAACTTCTCAGGCTATTTTCTTTCTTCTAAGATTCTGCGCAACTTAAATCAATTCTTCTCTCAAGGTTATCGTACACAAGGGCATCAGTCAACTCAAGCAGATATCAAGAATCTTGACATAGAGCTCGTTAGATTCTTCACTCGCATGCGATGGCTCAGGCTCAAACATCCCTCTCTACTGCAGAACGCATTCTGCAGAACCAAATTCTCAAAAATTCAACTGAAGATCGAAACATATATACAAATCCCACTGGGGTCACGGTAGTAGTATGGGTATAGTATGCCTCCTAAGCAAGAGGAGTCCAAAATGACCCTAAGCAAGGCAAAAAAAAAACCTAACCCTACTCAAACCTTAGCGCCTATCTGAACTTTTCTCCACCGGAAGGAGAGCAGCAGTAGTGTAGTAGTATGCACCCTGCTGACAGCCAGGCGATGGGCTAGAACTCAAACTCAAACATGAAAAGTTGAATATGCGAAAGATTTGAACTAGATGGGGATGACGGGGGGTATCTCGTCTAAATTCTCTCCCTCTCTCTGCTTAGTTCGAGGTGGAGGATTTGCGGCCTGGCACCAGAATTTCTACCAGTCCATCGTCCTCGCCGTCACTGCTATCGTTTTGGTCATCGTCAAAATGGGAGCCCACAGTTCGTGATCTGCGGAAGGTATCGTATCGGGTTTGGCCTGGGTGATTCGAGTAACCGAGAGACTCATTGATGATGGCCTCGTCTTCATCGTCTGAGTCTATCATGCCGGTGGCAGTAGGTGCGATCATCTCGCCCATTTCGTCGTCATCGTCTTCTTCAACCTCTAAAGGGACACGGACTCGCCGCCTCACGGATTCAGAGTGACCGTCTTCGTCTGAGGAATTATCGGAATATGAGTCTGGGGGACTGAAACCCGAGTCGTGGAAGGTGGGAGAGAAAGTATGATCGGCGGCGGATCCAAAGTCTGAGTTAGGGAAAGCCGAGCTGCCTCCATCGGCGTCATCATCAATGCCAGCGATCACGAAAGGATTTCCAGACCATTGAGAATCTCTGGCTCTATCCTCGTCCTCGTTACCATCGACATCGTCATCTCCAGACGCCTGTTGTTTCTGCGCGGCGAGACGAGCCGCCAACTGACGCCTAGCGCGCGAGGGGCCAAGGCTCAAGGGAGCAGGGGGTGGCGGCAGAATTGGAATTGGCTGACTAGTCGAGTTTTCCGAAGCCTAAAGAGAACATGTCAGTATCAAGTTTTTCAACTCATGTTTTGACTGTTGTGCAATGCAATGGAAGGGAAGGGATATGGAACCAAGCGCCAACTCAATGAATATTCGGCGTTGATGGAAAAAAGAAACATTTGGGGCCAAGAGCGAATAGTAAAGCATAATGTCCGCAACAATGAATCACTCAGACAAAATACAAGAAACATGATCTCAATAGATCGTACATGTAGTGGATTAATCCAATTGAAGTATGACAGATATCATGGACTAGAGAGGAAAGAGATGACTCCAAGATTGCAAGCGGAATGTATCAGTGTCTCCAGCGAACAGCGCCCCGAACCAATCTACTGGCCGGTGGAACGCTATTCGCCTTTTGATCAATCCAAGTGGTCGTCTTGCGCCAGTCTTGTCCGAGTCATTGATTCGACATCGACATCATTAAACAATATTATCGAGGGTAGGCAAGGTGTATTTTGAGGCATTGGACACACGTTCTTCATGAAGCGTGTCCTAGATTTTGATCGAAAGGTTACCCACATTCTCGGTGTCGCCATCATCGGCATGGATAGTGTTGTCGTCCTGGTCCTCCATTTCTTCATCCTCATCGTCACTTGAGCTGGCGAAGCCGCTCAGAACTGATGTTCCACTACCCCCAAATGCTCCTCCAGAGACGCTTCCTGAGTTAATGTCAAATCCCTGAAACGTCGAGCCACCAATTCCGCCATTCAGGCCTGCGTCGGACAAAGCGGAGGAGTTTGAAAATCCCTGGTTGGAGCTGACTGAGGTGAGAACAGTCTGGCGCGATCCGACAGACATATCTGGGCGCACGCCACCTAGAATAGCGTTGTCCCGTTCCCTAGTCTCGGAAAGTGTTTGCTCAACATAGTCAATCCACTCCGGGTTCAACACTGATTCCATCACAGATCTTGAGAGAAGCTCTGGAGGATGGCGTTCGCTGAACTTGACAACTTCCTCAGCGACAAGAGTGAGGTGGCCCATGTAACCAAGACGGATCTGCTTAGTTCGCTGCGCCTCGTCACTACGCTTTTGTCCTTCGACAATCGCGGCAGTAATCTGACCCGTCTCGAAGACATTGATGGCCAGAGCCCGGTTATAACCACGCTCCATAGGCCCGTTAAAAACTTGTTGAACAACATCGTACACAACGTTGTGAAGGAAGTTGTTCCACGGGAAACGGAAGAAGAATCCCTAAAACCCTTAGTTAGCCCTAGCCCACCGGTAAATTTGCCAAAATCAAAAGGGATCAAACTCACTAGTATCGTCGGGACCACCTTATTCTCAACAAACATGATCTTTAGATAGTCACCAACAACAGGTTTTCCATCAGTGTCGTACTGAATGTATTGCTCCGCAGGATCTTCAGCACTGCCGTCATTGATCCTCTCGGTTTCTTGAGTCGCTTCCGGTGCAGAAGGAGCCTCTGTTTGTTCAGCAGGCTGTTGAGCAAGTTCTGCTGATTGTTTCTTGGGGGAGAAAAGTGGTGGGGGGACATCTTCGGGTTTAGGAGATACAGGCTCCTTTTGTTCAGTGGGAGTTGACTCTTGTTGCTCACTTTGAGCTTCAGTAGCAATATGAATATCTGAAACTTGTTCCGCAAGGCCAGCAGGGCTGGCTGGGGTTTCAGTCTTAGACTGCTCAGTTGATTGAGTCTCTGTGGCGGTTTGGGGAGTCTCCTGAGGAACGGCAGGTTGTTCTTCATTACCCGGCTTCTCGCCGACCAAGACGCCAGATGCCCCGACATCTTCAAAGCCGTCTTCTTCGCCTGCATTGGCGCGGAGAGCCTCGGGAGAACCAGTATCCATAGCAGAACCATTGGCAAAATCCGCTGTTGACTCATTGTATTCCATGCCAGAATGATCGTTTCGATTGGGATTGAAGAAGCCCTCGCGAATCAACTTCTCACGCTCGGCATCCCGGTGTCGAACATACTCGTCACTGCCAGGCTCATTCAGAAGCCCCATGTTACTGCAGTGAAGAAGCTCTGCCATCAATTCACAGGTCTTGAATCTATCGAAGCCCAGCGGTTCAATCTTGCCACCCCACGCTGAATTGAGGCTGCCCCTATCAACGCTCTTCAGCTGGGTGCCATCATGAACTGCATGCTTGGAGCTCTTGATGAGCTCCATGAAATGAGGAATATGCCGGGCAAATATACGCAGAAGATTGCCCAGGTAGATTGGGTCGTATGGAGTAGGCATGGAATCGGGTCCACCGAAATGTTCTGGATCATAATCGGAGTTGTTCTTGCGAATGACTTCAATGACAATGCCCACGCCAACTGTTAGTGGGTTTCCACCTTTCAGCATTGCATCAACAAGTTGCTGCACACACTCAGCTGATACCAGCTGGCGAGTCAGACTATTAGGGCCAATACAAGATTGGTCATTGGGGGTTGCGTTTGCCGAGATGGTGATGATCGCTTTCAAGAAGTCACCGGCCGATGTCTGAACTGAACCAGGGTACTCCGGAGTGAGGAAAGAGAGAAGCGTTGGGATCAGATCTTGAGATTTGAGCCAGTCCACAATTCCTTGGCCACCCTCGGCCTTCTCCAAGCTGATGATTTTCAGCAACAGATCCATAACCATTGGGTTGTCCACATGTTGCAGCAGCGCAGGGACAATTCCATCCAATGACTTCAAAAACTCAAGCATCTCCTCCGTCTTTTTATCCAGGAGAGTTTCGTTCACTTTGGTGAAATAACTTGCTTGTTGGGAGTCCAGGGGTGGAGGCCGTCGCAGGAAGCCCCAGAAGTCGCGCAGGTATGTCGGGTTTTCCATGATCGATTCCAAGATGGAATATGTCTCCGAGGAGAGAATCTCGCATGAGATGTAGGCGTGCTTGATTCGAGTCTTTTCGACCTTTTCCAGTTCCTCTGGGCCTAGGACATCCTTGAGGGGGTCGGATTCCTTCTCATCCTCATCTCCCTTGTCCTCGGTCTCCGCTTGCTCATTTGGTGTGGTTTCTGGGTTGGCCTCAGTGGAGGGAGCCTTTGATTCCTCCTTTTCGTTGGTATCGTCGTCATTTTCTTCGTCGTCGTTGACCAGGCTGGGCGCGGTCACGTATTGCATAAGCCGTTTCAAGACATGATCCTCGCGCAGGTATTCTATCAGTTTTGTATTATGCTGTTTCAATTCCTGAATGATCTCCGGCTCATCCAGTAGGTCCTCAAGGGTCACGTCAGGTTTGTCGAGAAGGGTATCGATGGTGGAGATACTTGCATATCCCCCAAAACGCCAGAACATGATGGAGTATATAGCTAAGGAGAACGATTCATGAGATGGATTCGTGTCGTCAATCTCCGAGGTGTCGTAACGGAGCGTGGGCTATGGTACACTGGAAAGATATTCGTAGGATGGAGAATGGTGGGGTGAAGAAGTTCACCGGGAGCGCGATAGGCCGGGAAATCCACACGCACACACAAAAAAGAGCACGAAAGGAACCGTGAGGAGGACGATGATAGGTCCAATGGAATGCCGAAAAGAGGGAAGGTCGGTAAGAGGGAAACTAGTATAGGCCGAAGCGAACCTGGCGCTGAAGTTGAAATTAGCGATCGAGCCAGAGTGGTTGTGTCAACCCCGGAGCGGATGGTGTGCACCGCTGGCGCAGGCGGATCTGGATCTCACGAGGAAGAATACGGTGGGGCCAGGGGGGAAACAGAGATCAAGTGGGGAGTGAAGAGATAGGGGGCCAGTGACAAAGGGAGCTGAGATTGATATGATATGGGAAAAGAAGAAAGCCAAGCGCAACACGTACCTCCGAGATGCAAAGAGAGTGACGGAGAAAAGAGATGGGGGGGAATGGGGGGAATAGAAGAGGGGAGAGGGAGTCTCCCGGGAAGATTCAAAGGGAGCCAAGTCGAGCTGAGGGAAATACAAGGCTCACCACGGGTCCATCAAGGAACAAGGGTAGGAAAGGATGGAATGTTTGAAGAGGAAGAGGAAGAGGAAGAGGAAGAGGAAGAAGGAGGAGGATGCAGGGTGTACGATGGGAGTGCCAGTGTAGGAGTGGCAGGGGCGGCGTGGACCACACACAGTCATCGTGCGCGCGGGGGAGAACCGCAGCCCCCAGATAAGCATGACAAACCATCTGTTCTCTCCAGCTACTTAGACCGGTCACGAACTTGAAGTTTGCTATAAATCAGTATACAGTATACAAGATAGCTCTACTTTGCAGTGATCATTCTTTACATTCACGCAGATCTCAACCATATCCCAGCCTACCCGATGATAGCGACCCTATGATTTAGCTATGGTTGATGGTCGATTCCGGCGCGTTCCAGCCCATCTATTATCTAGTAGAATACATGTATGTAGGGGACACAGGAGAGGCTGGAACAGATACCCAGTCACAATTTCAAAGATCACCAAATGATCCCGACTCCTTTTCCTGCCACCAATTCTATCAGAATCGGGTCATATGAATTAGTGATGTGGACACAGATCCAGTTCTGACACTCGCACGAGCAACAGTAGGTGGGGGGAGGGCAATAATGTGCCCCGGAACCTGGAACTTGGTACTTGCTCATCTCGTCCCACACGTGTGCGTGTGCCCAATCCACGCCCAAACACAGATGTGACAATGTTCATGTGCTATCATCATGAGTGTAGTTGTGAATTCTAATGTGCTGTAGGAGAATCAAAGTGGTTCTTTGCAAGTCTGCAGAATACGCAGTGGGCACTTGTAGAGTTCAGGGTAGCTCTGATATCAGATCAAGATGTACTATAGGATGGACCCCAATGGTAGGGTTCAACTGTATTGGGCTGCATTGCTGGGACTATGTTTATGGTCACGTGAGACACTCCCTTGAGTATGTGGCTGCCTCAGGCAGTAAGGCCGACTGGCCCCACTGACGTCGGCCTCCGCATGGCAGTTGACGCTGGGTGAGCATCAGAACAGAGCAAAACAGAGAAAGGCAGCAGCCATACCAACCGCAAGACGAACACGCTCGGTGTTTCTCATGGGGATAAGCTTGCCACTTCAATACTCTACTTAGCAACCTACTACAAGTACAGCATCATCGCTCACGGCCGAGTTTCGTACCCCTCCATCCACATCTCGCCCCTCACAATGAACCGTCTATTTGGCTCCAAGAGCACGGCTCCCAAGCCGACCCTCGATGGTGCAATTTCCAAGGTAAATAATACACCTGTATACTACCTCTATCACTCAAAATACTAGCTAACCCAAACCAGGTCGACGACCGCGTTGCCAGCATCGACGTCAAACTCGCCGCCCTCAACTCCGAACTCTCAACCTACCAAGCCAAACTCTCCAAAATGCGCGACGGACCAGGCAAAAACGCCCTCCGACAAAAAGCCCTTAAAGTCCTACAAAGGCGGAAACAGTACGAGGCCCAACGGGACCAGCTATCGCAACAATCCTGGAACATGGAACAGGCAGGCATGATGCAGGATAACCTGAAGAACGTCATGACAACCGTCGACGCAATGAAGACAACAACGAAGGAATTGAAGAAACAATATGGCAAGGTTGATATCGATAAGATTGAGCAGATGCAGGATGAAATGGCGGACCTTATGGAGGTCGGTAATGAGATTCAGGAGAGTATCTCGCGCGCCTATGATCTGCCTGAAGAGGTCGACGAGGCTGATCTGGATGCTGAGCTCGAGGCTCTCGGTGAGGAATCGATGTTTGATGCGCCTATTGGGGAAGATAGTGTTCCGAGTTTCTTGCAGGATGAGGTTGCGCCGCCGCAGTTTATCGATGAGCCGCCGGAGGAGACCAAGGTGAAGGAGGCCGCTGGCGGTCTTGGATGAATGTCCCATCCCGGCAGGATTCTTGCGAGGCCTTCTTAGACTACTAAATGTAGGCCGTGGACTATGGAGTTGATTGGGACGCTGTTACCAGTTTTCTGTGTTGTTTCTTTTCTGAGGTTTCCTTGATCCGCTTGCGATCAGATCATTTGATAAAACATTTGTTATTTTCATGCAATGCTTAGTACCCATATCTATAGCGTTTGGGGTACTTTCTATCTAGTATCGTCTATCGTTCAAATAAAGCAAAGTGATATGACCAAGGATCGATTGAATCAATCTCTTGAAATGCAATAGGTATGCTGAGATTCTGTAGCGCAGATGCTATGTACGCAGAAAGACTACCCTAGAGTAGTACTAACGATAAGTGTGCCCTGGATGATCAAGAGGCTTTACCCATGCCCACCAGGACCAGGAGAGCCACATTCATCACGACGATGATGATCCAGACAATGACTGCAATAATCGAAGTCACAATGTGGTTTCGCATCGAGACCTGCTCAACAGACACCTCTCCATCGGCCTCGGTGCGTTCAGTAGGCACGGTCATGTAACGATTGAAGCAGGTAAACCAGATGAGGGGAGCAGAAACAAACGGCAGAATGACACTCAGCACGACCTGACTAGCAGTGAGAGTCTTGTCCAAGCCATCTCTTCCAACGGCGGCGGCAATGATGATACTAGGAATGATGCTGATAGAGCGGGTGATGACCCGACGGAGCCAGGGTCGAATGCTCCATTTCAACATTCCCTCGCTGACCATCTGGCCTGCCATTGTACAGACAATACCGGCTGAGATACCAGAGAGTAGAAGTGCCAGAGCGAAAATCAACCCAGCAGCCGGGGAAATAGAGGAAGAGAGTAGTTTGTGGATGCCAAAGAGATCGGCATCCGCGCCGCCTGGTACTTCATAGAGAGAAGCTCCAGCGACGATCAGAATAGCACTGTTCACAAAAAGAGCGAATGTGAACAGTGATAGAGACAGCTCGATGATGGAATATTTCAAGCAGCCGCGAATGGCTTGGAGACTTGGTCGGTACTCGACCTCTCCATCGGAGCTGCCCAGGGGTACTGTAGATTCCACATACCCGGCTGTGACATCAAATTCCTTCAATCGAGACTGTACCACACCACTGCCAAGAAAGAGGGAGTGGGGCATCACCGTGGCGCCAAGGATGCCACAACTTTGATAAAGACTATATAGAGTACAAGTTAGTCAAGTAAACATTGCCAAGTGATTGCATGAGTCACGTATAGTCACCTACCCTTCAGATTGAACGATGGCCGATGATGGGAGGTAGCCCCTGAACACTTCTCCTACCGATTGGTCTTTGATCAAGGCGAGTTGAATGCAAAAGCAGACAACAACACCCAAGACCAGGGCCATGACGAAGAATTCAAACAGGCGTAATCCCCACATGGAACCATCGGGGCGATAGAAGAGGAGGAGGAAGAGCACATCAGCCAGCGTGATGGCACAACCCGCCACGAGTGGGATCTTGAGAAGTAGATTGAGTGCAATCGCCGAACCAACTACCTATTGATCATCATGTTACTCGAGATATTCAGTGTCAGCATACGATTCCGTGCAACATACCTCTGCAATATCAGTGGCGATAATGGCAGCTTCGGAGAAGATGTACAGAATGATAGTCAGCCATCGCGGGAGGTGTTCTCGACAGTTCTCGGCCAAGTTCAGGCCAGTGACGGTACCCAGTTTGATGCACAGGGTTTGTAGGAGAATAGCGAAGAGGTTAGAGACAAGAACTATGAAGAGCAAGGCGTACTTGAACTCCGCGCCCGCTGCAACGTCCGTGGCGTAGTTTCCCGGATCGATGTAGGCGACGGCGATTAAGAATCCCGGACCAATAAAACGACCAAACTTGGCCAGGCTACGACCCCAGTTGAGGGCCGCAGATGAAAGAGAGTCTTGGAAAGGACGGCGAGGTGATCGACCGGACTTCGAGGGTGGTGGGCACCCTGAAGTCGCGATCACCTCGCCGCCCGTGGACTTCTCGGTGGCGGGTTCGGGTTCGTTCAAACTTTGCGGACGGGAGTCGATGGACATTGTATCGTCACCGACTGCCCCGCCATCGTTGGTGACTCTTTTGCGGTGAACTCGGGAGTTGGCAATGCCGTTAAAGTCATTCCGGGTGGTGGTATCTGCGCTTAAAGAGCGCGGGCTCTGGTTCCAGCCTGGGTGCTCCAGATCATCATCTGTTCGTGAGGGGCAATTCATTTTGTTGGGGGAGATGAATATGAATATGAATCGCTATGTGAATGTATGTATGTATGTATGTGTGTGTGTGTCTGGTCCTTGGCAGAGATCAGCCCCCAGGAAGAGCCAAGTCGGTGTCTGGTGATCTGGTCAAAGTTGGAATGTGTCTGTCGGGGGGAAGATCGTAAGGCGAAAGGACCTTGTGGAGATCGCCCGACCCTGCCCGAGTCTCGCGATGGTTCGCCGAGGTGAAAGACCACTGTTGGCTTAAAATTCGGAAAAGAAAATAAAATTGGAGATTCAAGTCTCGCTCCGAAGAGTGAAGAATAACGAAGAAGAAACAAACAAAAAATATTTGGCAATTAGAGTAGAATGTCTTCAAAACACATTGAACCCAAAGCGGGCGTGATTGAGATCTGGAATTGCGATAGATCGCCCTGGGGGAACATCGCAAACGGTCGAGTGGAGTGGATCGCGGCCCCAAGCGGAGGAACCCCAGAGGAGACCACGCGATCCATATATACATATTTCCGGTTCGGTTGCCCCATGTTGTTTCCAAAAGAGACTACCATAGACTGGCCAGTGATTTCTTCAATGGTCAATGATAGCTGTACAGAGTGCAGAGCGCAGGTGCAGTGTGCAGCCTGAGTGTGTCAGAAACAGTCTGATGAAGAGGTTGGAGTCGGGTTGGTTGTGCGACATGACAGTGCAGACACGAAGGGGGAGGGGGACTAGACTCAAGCAAAGTTCCAAGTCTTCGAGTCTTTCAAATTGACAAGGACAATCCCAGGATGTGATGAGTATGTTTATGAGAAGGTATGTTGTCATAGATATCAAACAGTGAGAAGTACGAAGTACATCTACCTTAAGAGAGGGTATACTTGGCAACGGATAACCCTACTGGATCTAGATTCAAGTTGCAGCCCAACTTGAACCGTTGAAAACAAACAGACCACCATGGCCAAGTCATCTTGCAGATGCAGTATTTCTGCATACTAGTATTTACTATGTATGTATGTATGTATTCCTCTTTTTTGAACACTGCATTTCCCCCTCTTGATTCTCTCCACCATGACATGCTTGTTCAACCCGATTGATCGGTTGACCGCCACCAAACGCTGGTTGCCCGGAGCAACCTCTTAGCCCGCACTGTGTTTACTCTCTCCCCCACTTTTACTGTATCTTGGGCTAGTTTACGGAGTGGTACTCTCATAGAAAAGGCTCGAAGTCATGATCGCCTTACACGCTAGTTGAACCCGTGAGAGGAAGTGGAGTTCTCATCCTTGGACGTTGCCAACAGCAGCGAGAGTGTACTGTTAGTACTTCAATTCCCGGGGCAGCCCGCTTTGTTTTCCTCTCCGTCATCGCCCTTTTTTTTTGATTCATCTTCTTCTTTGCCTGCTACCATTTCCATCCTGCATTGCATTTTGTTTTTCTTGCATTGCTTTTCCCGTTTGTGATTTTTCCTCTTCTATTCTCTTCTTTATCTTTATCTTTATCTTCTTTCTCCTTCTCCTCCCGCGTTTGTTCTGTTTTCTTGTTGATCCATCCCGTACGTACATACATACCCGACTCCTGCCTCTACCCATTCTATTCTCGACTGTCAACTTACGCCTCCCTCAGTTGCTGGTCAAAGGTGATAAGCAATGGCCTCCAATATCTCCGGTCCCCAGATCTTTGATGATGCCAATCGCCCCCCAGCTCGATCCTCTGTCTTCAGGGCCATGATGTCCAAACCTCATAAGCGAAATCAATCCGCCGATGATGCCATGAGCCCTCAGTTACCCAACAATCAACCACCAACCTCCAATCCTTTCCCTTGGGCAGATGCCCCCTCTTCCGGTCCCGGTCACCTTCCATTGTCCGAGATCGTCCCCAATCGTGATGCCGGTGAGAACGGCACCTCCCCTCGGAAGATGGGAAGCAAGGAGAACAAGGGCGCCCTACATAAGAAGACCAAGAGTGCCGTTTCCCTCAAGTCCCTGAGAAGTTACATGGGAAAGGACAAGTCTGAGACCAACAGCGTTGCGTCTGACGAGATGCAACCAAAGAAGACAAAGTCGACTAACAGCCTGTCGGCCATCCTCAAGCGTTCCCAGCGGGGACGCAGCAAGACCGACAGCTCAAAGCAGAGCCGCGAGAAAGAGAACCGCAGCCCTACCGATCTCATTGATAACATGCCATTACCTTCCCCGATCCCTTCTCCCGTTTGGCCGCAAACTGCCCCGATCTATAATGATTCCGTCACCCGTGCCAGACAGAACTCAACCGCCGACAAACGTCGGAGCGTTGCAGATGAGGTCTCCCTATACACCCCAAAGGGCTATAGCCCCGCTCAGCAACGTAACTTTTACGATTTCCACCAGCCATCACTCACCAGAACCGGCGAGGGCAAGCCCCGACCAAAGTCGGAATGCCTACAGGGAAACAGGAAGCTGAAGGATATCGTGGGTAACGTTCAACGCGAACAACCGCGAGAAGGGTATGCGATGGACAGAGTCGACACTGCCTCTTCGAAGGGACACAAACTCGAGAGGTCTCGGAAGATGTCTGCGCCGGAATCACCTGCGAGGCGAGGCTCACAGGAGCAGGCGAGCCCCAAGAAGCTGTCTCGGGTGCAAGCAGCCATCTCTGCATTCAATGCAAAGGAACGAGATATCGACGTTCACAAGCATTTGGACTCGAAAGACCTAGAAAGCGAGTTTGAGAAATTGCTGGTTGGTGCTCCGAAATCTCGCGCTCTCATGCTCAGTATACTTATATGTCACTAGGATGCAAGGAACATTCCCCACAATATGCGAGACAAGATGCGGTCTCTGGATACCAACATCAAGGCCGACTTTATTCAGAAAGACAAGACCGAGAATGGTAATGGTACACCCCACAGTGCAGGTACATCTGATAGCCGCCGGGGTCGCGGTAACGAGTCAAAGGACTCTCAAGACCGTAAGGGTTCTCGATCACGCTCCAGAAGTCGTGGCTTTACCTTTGGTCGCGGTCCTTCATCTCCAGGGAAGAAGGCTCGCCCGGAAAGCGGAGGTAGCTTTCATCGACCCCGATCGGTTGACCTGTCTCAGCCTGTTGGCGTCTATACCACGCTCTCGGCCGCTGGATCAACAGCCTCTCTCACAGATGCTGCGGCTGTAGACACTGCGGCGGACCCATCTGATTTCGTGCATTACTTGCGGGAAATCCAGAAGCCAGAGATGATTGAAGTTGGCAAGATCCACAAGCTCCGTCTCTTGCTCCGAAATGAGACTGTTGCTTGGGTCAATGGCTTCATCATGGAGGGAGGAATGGATGAGATCGTCCAGCTGGTTTACCGCATTATGAAGATGGAGTGGCGGTAAGATTCGATACTTCACTCTTCCAGATTCAAGACTGAGCAAATACTAATGCTGGCTATAGTGAGGACCACGAGGACACCCTTCTACATGAGGCTTTGCTCTGCCTCAAGGCCCTTTGCACCACTTCCATCGCACTGGCACATCTCACCAGGATCGAAGCAGAGCTGTTCCCTGCCCTACTGAAGATGCTGTTCGATGAGGAGAAGAAGGGCCCAAGTGAGTTCACAACTCGAGGCATCATCATTAACCTCTTGTTCACTCAACTCTCCGCCCTTAATCCGGGAGAATCCCCCGCCATCCGTGCTAAGCGTATGCTTTCATACTTGCGAGACCCATCGCCCGAAGATGAGAACCAACCTGTTGCCTTCATTGCCAACATCTACCAGTCACGACCTTACCGGGTCTGGTGCAAGGAAGTCACCAACGTTACCAAAGAGGTCTTCTGGATCTTCCTGCACCACCTGAATGTCATTCCTCTCCCAAAGGCAGGCTCAAAACTGGATGACCCCTTCGTCGAGACAAACACTACGGTAGACACCAACTCTTACTACCACCGTAACTTCCCTCCTCCTCGACCTCCTGTCCCCGCTGCCCCATACGTCGGAGGCGTGGAGTGGGACGCGACGAACTATCTAGCCGCGCATCTGGACTTGCTGAATGGCTTGATCGCTTCTCTTCCTACAATCGATGAGCGCAACCAGCTCCGCGGTGAACTGCGCGCATCTGGATTTGAGAAGGTCATGGGTGGTAACTTGCGTACCTGCAAGGAGAAGTTCTATTCGTCGGTCCATGAATGTCTTCGTACTTGGGTCGCAGCAGCAGCGGAAGATGGCTGGCCCTATATCGCCGTCCGCGAGGGTCCTCCTCGTTCAGTTGAGCCTAGCTCTCCAACCAAATCTCCAAAGAAGGCCCCTGGTTCTCCCAAGAAGGGCATGATGGAGGAAAAGCCACCCAAACTGGAACTTGTGCTCGATCTTCCTGAGAACAGACCACCCGCTGGTCCAGGAACACCATCGAGTGACTTGCGCAGTTGGCTTTAAGTGTCGAAAAAAAAAAAAAAAAAAACAAATTAGGGAGACAACATCCCTCGACACAATATTTCAATTCTTTCCTTGTGTTTTTTCCCCTAACCTATTTCTCTTGAGTCTTTCTCATGTTTCATGATCGGCGTTTTCACTTTTTGCTTTTTCAAGGATTTGTTTGTGAACAGTACATACCAGCCTCACCATTCGCTGGTCAACTTTGTTTACAGTCGGCGTTTCTTCAAGTTTTCCTTTTTCGCAAACCGCCTTTTTTCCCATCTTCTTCGTTTGGGAAACCGCCGGCGTTGGCATTTTTGGGTGTTTTTGGGAGTTTGCATATTTCATTTATTCCCGAGGAATTGAAAAATCTAATCGCACTGCCCACAGTCACAGTCCCCGCATGACTGTGGCAGTGGCAGTGGCAGTAGCAGTGTGATTGATTCAAACCTCCAGTGGAAGACATGATGTAATGAAGTTCAAGTTTACGGTGCAGGTGGCGGGGAGAAGAGGAGTCAGAGTCTCGTGTCGATGATTTGGATTTTTTCCCTTTCTTTCTTTGCTTAGAAGGTTTCCAATACTCTGTGCTTCTTTCTTCTTCACGGTATAGCGACGCCTGCTGTTCGGACTGGATTTGCTCATGATATTTTGGATCAATGACAGAAATGAGAATTGAATGATCAGATCAAATCAAATCAGAAATCAGCTGTATATTATTATTATTGGTACATTTATGGTTTTAAGACTTGTTGCGTCTGCAGATGTAAATGGATACTAGTACCTATAGAAAAGTGCATGTAAATGCTGGCCCTGCTGCTGGTAGTGGAGAAAGGCGGCCTCTAGTGCTAGTGGGATATGATGAGGTTGGGAGAGAGTTCATTCCAGATTCTGATATATTGTACAACATGTATATGTGACAAGGCCCAATAACGTACAAAAAGCACAGTGGCCATGCATGATTCAATGATCATGTGGAGTTAATGACTTATTCAGTTATCTTCGTTTGCTTTCTTGACCGGGCCGGGAGGTGTGGGAGTAGAGAAGATGCCTCGGAAACCAGCGAAAAAGTTCTCACGGATCTGGAAAAGCGGTTGTGAATTAGTATAAGCAGATTATACGGGGTATAAATGCCCCGTATGAAAGAATATTTGACTTACACCGTCGAATGGCGTATCCTTCGTGTCCCAGTCCATAAATAACACTGCGTAAATTGCGACAACTGGAAGTAGTGTCAGCATTGTCAATAACACCATAACGAGCTCCAGCATAGAGAATCCTAGCTACAGATCCCACCCTGGGTCTGTAGGATATCCCATATATATGCGTAAAGCACTTACACGCGATAACACCCCATTGTACCAAGGTGACAGTCTTGATGAACTTCGGCCGAGCGTACTTCAGCGCCGCACGCCGACGGTACTTGCGCTCAAGACGGAACTGGTGTTTTGGCGACAGGCTCGACATGTCTGGTGGCCATTGGCGCTTGGGCTTGTATTGGCTGTAACGGGCATCGTCATAGACCTGAGATTGGTGTTCGTGTTTGTCGGAGGAGAGGCGGAAAGGCGATGAGGACTTTTGGGTGGTAAGTGTGAAGCGCGACGCGGGTGTCGTTGAGAAGAAGCGAGATGAGTGCGCTGATGTGTTAAGAGGGTATTTCTAGAGCATGGGCTTTAGTTAAGGTGTTTCCCTTTCGTGGTGTACAGACAAATCATGTTTTCCAGGACGTACGGATTGAAGCCATGTTGATGGCTGGGTGGTTTGACCCTTGAGGGTTGCCCTTGAGATCTGGCAGCCCGATCGCGCTGTTGGTACAGCGGTAGAAATTAATTGGCGGATCATTGGATGCGACTTTGAGATTGGGGACAGGCACTGGTTGAGGCCGCAGACTTTGGGGTTGTTGGAGTGCGGAGTTCGCAGGTGGTGCAGATCGAGAAATCATTTGACCGCCCACTGGAGATTGGCTCCACCTCAGGGTACTAGGGTGCTCCGCTATGTGCCGTGGACTTTGGTGTTGGGGATTATCTTCATGTGGTGATCCTCAGATTAAATTAATTTTAGAATTATTTCTTACAGTGATAACGTACCACTTCTCCTAGTACTATTAAAAGGCGGAAAACATACTACTAATTTTCTTGAATGCCACATGGACGTAGGTAGTAGTACCACGCTTCAAGTGTATACAACTTAGCTTGAAGGATAAATCCAGATGGCAGTATACTAGCCTCGTTTGCATACTATTGAAAATACTGAAAGATTTAAAGGAGTAGTATGCCCCAAGCCTGGATCGCAGTCCCAGAGACCAGATTTTCTGCTTATTTAGTATAGGCAGTGTCGTGATTTTTATAATCAACTTGAGCCATTCAACTAGTAGGAAAGGTTGGGAGCTGCCTAAGGAGATATAGGGTAATGCTGCTAGCCCGGGGCTGGGCTCGGTAGGATCACATTCACTATACTACATGAAACCCGGGGAAATCTGGGACAACGACTAAGCAGATCGAGGCAGGCCGCAGAGACTAATCGGTGATATGACGTTTTGGCTTTCAGTGAGATCCCCTGCTCAGCCTTTACGCCCATGCTCACACTCACACTAAGCATTATCACATTCACATTCATGTTGATGAATGTGCATTTCACATGTCACAGCGAGCGGCTTCCCGAACCCCAAAGTCACGGGATCTCGTCGGAACAACAATAATGCGGGGACCTCGGCTCTTTCGCAGCGTCGTGAGCGGCGGATCTACTTTCGAACAAGGGAAATACCACCGGATCCACGTTTGCTTTAAAAGAGAGGGATATCTCCTCGGGTATCGTCGTCCATTTTCCATCCTAGCTTTTGTTCGTTCTTTCTCCTCTTTTGTCCCCTATCCTATACACCCTCATCAACCCTTCCACCTTACACGCCTAATCAAGTTTGACGTCATGTCTTCCGGTAAGTACTTCCTCGGTCAGCAGACAAACGCAACTGAGACTCTCAGCTCCCTGCGGTGAAAGACCGTGGGTGAGATCTCGGGGCACCCAGAGAGATTTCACAAGCTAACCATCATATTTTCAGCCCAGCAACGCCTGAACCAAGTCTCCTCCCACTTCGGTGGCCAGAAGGGAGCCGCCGCCATCACCCAAAAGCACCCCGATGATATTGTCGTGACATGTGCCCTGCGCACTGCCCTTACTAAGGGCGGAAAGGGTGGCTTCAAGGATACCGCTGCCGCCGATCTGCTGGCCGGTGTCTTCAAGGCTGTTATCAACAAGAGTGGTATCGACCCCAAGGTCGTCGAGGACATTGCCGTTGGCTCCGTTCTGCCCCCCGGTGGTGGTGCAACTGAGTTCCGTGCCGCAGCTCTCGTTGCTGGCTTCCCCGAGACCGCCGCAGTCAAGAGTCTGAACCGTCAATGCTCTAGTGGTCTTCAGGCCATCGTTGACATTGCCAATGCTCTGAAGTCTGGTATGATCGATGTTGGTATCGGTGCTGGTGTTGAGAGCATGAGCTCCCAGTATGGGTGAGTAAACCGACTATCTGCATTCATAGCCTTGCGAATCTTTAGCTAACCTTATTTTCAAACTAGCCCCGGTGCCGTCACTGAGTTCTCTGACCTTCTCGAGGCTCACCCCGAGTCTGCCAACTGCAAGGTTCCCATGGGTGTGCTGTCTGAGAACATGGCCAAGGACCGCGGTGTCTCCCGTGCCTCCCAGGACGCTTTCGCCGCTTCCTCCTACCAGAAGGCCGTTAAGGCCCAGAAGGCTGGTCTCTTCAACGAGGAGATTGCCCCTCTGGATGTGAAGTGGACTGACCCCAAGACCGGCGAGGAGAAGACCATCACCGTCAAGGCTGATGACGGAATCCGCGACGGCATGACCGCTGAGTCCCTGGGCAAGATCCGCCCTGCCTTCGCCAAGGACGGCTCCATTCACGCCGGTAACGCCTCTCAGATCTCCGACGGTGCCGCCGCCGTCCTGCTCATGAAGCGCTCCACCGCCGAGCGTCTTGGCCAGAAGATCATTGGCAAGTACGTTTCCGCCAGCGTTGTCGGTGTCAAGCCCCTGCTCATGGGTGTTGGTCCCTGGGCCGCTATCCCCGTTGCTCTTGAGAAGGCCGGAATCACCAAGGACGAGGTCGACATCTACGAGATCAACGAGGCCTTCGCCTCCCAATGCGTGTGGTGCGTCAACGAGCTTGGCCTGCCCCAAGAGAAGATCAACCCCAAGGGTGGTGCCATTGCCTTCGGTCACCCTCTTGGCTGCACCGGTTCCCGCCAGGTCAGCACCCTCTTGACTGAGCTTAACCGCACAAACAAGAAGATCGGTGTCACCTCCATGTGTGTTGGTACCGGTATGGGTATGGCCGCCGTCTGGGTCGCCGAGTAAAACATTACGCACCTTCTTCTTTTTTGATCTGCACAGCGATTTTTCTTTCCTTTTTTCTCTCAGATGCACGAACTCTGATATGTATTGAATACCTCCAAAGATACCACGAGATATCGAATTTTCATGTACATTTTCACAATCCAATGGATTTTACCCCGGGACAAACTCGGTTGTTACATTTTTACCTATTCCTACCCCATAGAAACATGGTAGTTTAGTCTCAACGTAGTGATTATGCGCGAAAGTCCTTGAAGGCCTGGGTGACAGTCATCCCTTGAGCAACAGCTTCGATGGCCTGTTCGTCCATTGAAATCAGCTTGGGCATCAGCTCTAGGACTGGCTCAAGCAAACCGCGTGGAATGACGACTATTCCCTCGAAGGGATCACAGAACACGATATCGCCCTGAGGAATCCATTAGCAACCAAACCAAAGACCGATCATATGAAGTATACCCACCGGAGAGACATTAACTCCTTCAATAGAAATCGGCACATCACGCGCTGCCGCCTTCGCCTCAGCACCAGTCCCCACAGTCGACGTAGAACGGGCCCAGATCTATAGAATGTTTTGAAGATTAGTACTCCGATCCAATGATCATCGACACTGGCAGGGACTCAAAACGAACCGGCAACCCCGTTGCTTGCAACTCTCTCAGATCCCGAATCCTCCCCCCAACAACAGCACCCTTAAGACCTAACGCCTTCATCCTCGTCGCCATAATACCTCCTGTAACAGCACAGTATTGATGACCCGGTTGCTCAATAACAATGATCGATCCTGCATTCGCCGGATCGGCCGCGGCAAAGTCACCCGCATAGTCGACCCAGTGTTTACCCGGCGGGAATCCGTGTTTCTCGGGGTTCTCCGTTGCGATTGTCGGTGGTGTCTCTCCCTTTGAGAGGAACTTGAAGGTTGTTGCTGGGGCGGCGATCTTTTGCATTGTGTCGTTTCTGCCGAGAATCGGGGAGAAGGGGGCTATATGAAGTTCATTCAAGTTAACGAGTTGCCATCATTTTTCGAGCTATGGGGTTGCAGCTTCAATATCGTATCGTCTATGAAAAACGACTTCAAAGCTTGCAAAGCCAAGTTTGTTTCAATCAATATGGTGGATGAGAGTCTTACTCAAGTCAGCCAGATATCCTGCTCGTGCCACGCTGCCTTCTGGCACTTTTTGTAGTTTGAGAAGGGCATCTGATACCTAGTGTAAGGAATTAGTTGGGCTAGTTAACGAGGTACTACACAACAAGCTGTAGCATATACTGCTGGCACTTATGTATTTATTGAATATGCAAAACGTACATCGCATGCTGTATACTTCTCCACCAGAGTCGCAAGTTGCTCAGTGAGGGTTGTCATGGCGGGGACGCGGGGTGCGGGGAGACGCAAGGGAGGGGTTTAGTAGTATACAAAGATGGTGAATAGAGAATGATAATTTGTTTGTCAGTGGTCACCTTGTCTACTATGACAGCTAAAGAGAGCTCAGAGAAGATGAAGTCAAAATTGGAATACTTTCCCAAGGTTATCGCCGATGGAGTTGCGCACATGTCCGCTAGTCCGGGTATCGGAATCAACCTCATCGGCCCACCCTATGCCACCCGAGGATATCCAGAACTTGGTATATCCCGGTCTCCACTTCTAAGCGGAGACTATTCCGGACTCAATACTATGTAGTATGGTAGTATGCGTAGTCATTGCTTATGTTTAAAGGATAGCTGCTTCAAATTGTGCGAAAGGTTGCTTTTGGGTTACTGTAATCGGATGGTAGTTATGCTCTTCATCGAGTTAATGGAGACGACACCATAGTACTAGTGAAGCGTAGTGTTAGCGAGATCTACAGATTTTATGTAAGAGCAAATGCTGCTATTCAAGAGATGAGCTAGATCCAACCTCAAGTATGAGGTATTTACAATGTACAAGCAAAGCCCGATGCCCTTCCTTTCTAACTTGCAGGATGCAGTAGCAAAGAATGCAACATTGGAACTAATTGTTCCCAACATGCTCAACCCCCGAATTGCTCTTAGTTGTCTCCACTCTTGTCGTTCCATCTTCATACCATAGTCTCATAGCCATCTGACTGATAGCATCTCTATCCCAGCCCTTCTCCACCAGGTCTAGTAATTCCGGCTGGGACTTGAAATGTAGGATCTCGACGGCGGAATGTCGTAGACTATAGAGTAACCAGTGATTAACAAAATTGGATTTGTTCATTGGCATTGGTCGTGCTGTTTCGAAGAATGGCGATTGATCATCTATCTCAGATGCACGCAGTAGGTCTGGGAGTGGCTCGTCTTCGGGGATTTCAGGTAGGTATTCTTTCAATAAATCCCGCAATTCCTCGTCTGGAACTACATCTCCGCGAGGTTTCCCATGAACCGGGTGTCGTTCGAGTCGAATAATTGCGGCATTCAATTCTTCTTCCATATTGTCCCTTTCATCATCGTACTGATCAAGGAATAGCTGCGCATTATTGTCAAGGACCATGTCATCACCAAAAGGCTGCTGGTCAACAAGATTCATGTATGTCAACTCAAGATCCTCGAATCTTTCACGAAGCAAACGAATATTTTCGACAAGGGATTGGTATTCTGCCGCTTCAAGGGAGTCCTCATGTGGATTGCTGTTAGGTACATAGTGTATCGACGAGCCAGCTTCCGAGGAGTCGGCATCGTCATTATGTTGAGAAAGTGATGTGGTCTCCTTGTCCAGAGAGCTAGTAAGCTGTGCCATTCGCTTATCTAGTTCATCTTCCTTCTGCTCCAGTTCATCTTCTGCCTTTTGATATTCGCATTCTAGTGCTAAATAAGATGCTGTAGCTTCCTGTAGACTCTCGATGGTCTTGTTTATCGTCAAAATATCTGACTCTTTCTCTTCAGAAGTGAGCAAGTTGAGTTCATCCCGTAGAGCTAGTCGCAAGTGGCCTTCTTCATCTCTTTGATGTCGAAGGATGGTACGCAAATGCTTAGCCTCTGTCCGTTGAGTGATGACCTCTTTTTGAAGGGTAGCCACTTCGAAGAGGATGTTTTCTAGCTGAGTGCTGCTATATTTGAAACCCACGGGAGCAGGATTGGGAAGATCGGAATATTGAGATAATGTTGAAGGTTGAAGAGATTGTGCTTCATGAATGTTCCCAGGGTTCTGGATTCCCATATCAAGTTTTGGTATTGCATGGCTTTTAGCAAATTCTTCAGTGGAATGTCCAAATAGCAGACGAGTTGATGTATCCAGAGGAGGGGTAATTTCAGAGGCTCCGGGAAGCAGTTGTTGATGTGTGCCCGTTATGGTTGAAGTCGGGACTGTCCATGCCGCATAGTCCTCGTCTGGTGAGCTGCCATGCGGTAGGTGTGGGGGCCTAGCAGCGTAGATCTCGCTCCGAGTCCTTTTGTCTTCCCATGAGTCTCCAGCAAACGATGCCTGTACGTATTGTATCACAGAATGCGTATAAGCCAGAAATTACACCATCACATTGTTTATCACATGGGGATGAAGGAGAAGCTTACCAGTGCAGAATCACTGCGTGAGGTACCAGGCCAGGATGCCATAATTAAAGATGAGACATCAAACCATCATAGTATGTACTATCTTGGTAGAAGGAGAACGAAAGGTCCCAGCCCTGAGACCCGAGATAAAAGCACCAGATCGACACGGATGGTGAGCAGAGGTGATCCGGAGGTAAATGGTTTCAAATATGAGTGGGGGTGATACCCAGCATGCACACGTTGCAACTGCTGTCTGAGTGGTCGGGCGGCCAGGCAAGCCTCGCGAGGCGACGAGGAGCCCAATTTTCGTTGCTCCGGTACTTCCCTTTCTTGCAATCCCTGCTAATTTAGCGCCCGCGCTTCCGTCGTTTCTGCTGATCTGTGGGTTTCCAGTGTATCGAGAATCATCAGGTAGCTAGTTAGCACGGACGCTGATTAGTTAGTACTCGCCAGGACCACTAGATACCAGCCACTGAATACGAAGTCACCAACCACTTGGCACTGGCTAGCTATTCCTCCTGAAACGCCTAAGATATAGTAGCATGGTAGGAGATTGAGGAATATGCGCTTTGGTCCTTAGATCAGATGACTCTACGGGGTTATGGAGCGTTATTAATTAAGGGACAAAGCTTTCGCTCTCCAATATGATCCTTTTTTGACTCTAGGGGGGCTACATTATTAGGTGTGCTATAAAGTTTTAGTAGTATATTTTCGTATGTTTAATTGATTGTCCTTTTTCTTATACTTATAAGTTAAGATTCTATACTCTAATTCGCTACATTCCATATTTGTATACTTGCAGACTGGAAGATGTTCAGGCACCAAGGCACCAAGGCAGAAAGAGTGCAACCTTCACCGCCCGCAAAGATCTCACCGCCCGCCGAAATTTCCCATGCAGATGCTGAGGCAGTATCTTTTTTTTCGTCTTCGACTTGATCAACATACATACTATAGCAACCATGAAGCGCAAACTCGATGCAAACGATATCCCGTCGCCCGAGCCCACAGGTGCCGAGGAACAGGAACCCGACTTTGAGGCTCTGGGTTTGGATCCCCGACTTCGTCAAGCCTTGATCAAGGAAAAGTTCAGCAAACCTACTCTCGTACAGGCGAAGGCAATTCCTCTGGCTCTGGAGGGTAAAGATATTCTGGGTGAGTCGCCTTGTCCTGAATCATCCTAAATTGGAAGAAGAAAATCTAACGCGTTCTATTAGCTCGTGCAAAGACTGGCTCTGGAAAGACTGCCGCCTATGTTCTCCCAGTTTTGCAATCCATTCTCCAACAAAAATCTGTACGTACTATCGCATCTCCTACCGCGACACTTCGATATAAATATACCATGAAGTGCTAACAAATGAATCAATCAGGCCGATCCTTCCTTGAAAGCCACCACCGGTCTGATCCTCGTCCCCACCCGCGAGCTTGCAGAGCAGGTCCAAAAAGTCGTCACCTCTTTCATTGCCTTCTGCGGAAAGGATGTTCGCTCCGTCAACCTTACCCAGAAAGTGTCCGATGCTGTCCAGCGCACAATGCTCGCCGATTTCCCCGACCTAGTCATCTCAACACCGACTCGCGTTCTGGCCAACGTCAACAACTCCGCCCTCTCGCTCGAAAAGCTCTCCTACCTAGTTATCGACGAAGCCGACCTGGTTCTATCCTATGGTTACGACGAGGACATCAACCTTTTATCCAAAGCGATTCCGCGCGGTGTGCAGACTTTCCTGATGAGTGCCACTCTCACCTCCGAGGTCGATACTTTGAAGAGTCTGTTCTGCCGTAGTCCGGTAATCCTCAAGCTTGAGGATAAGGAAGACAAGGGCGGTGAAGTCAGCCAATTTGTGGTCAAGTGCGCTGAAGACGAAAAGTTCCTTCTCACATATGTCATTTTCAAACTCCAACTTGTCAAGGGAAAGGTTATTATCTTTGTTGGTGATGTGGACCGCTGTTACCGCACGAAGCTTTTCCTCGAACAATTCGGTATTAAGAGCTGTGTTCTGAATTCTGAACTCCCTATCAACTCTCGTCTACATGTCGTGGAAGAGTTCAACAAGGGTATTTATGATATTATCATCGCCGCTGATGACCAAGAAATTATGGGCGTTGCCAAGCCAAGCAAGAAACCCCAGGAAGCTGTTGAAGATGAAACCGCAGATAAGGAAGAAATCGGCTCCAGCGACGATGAGGAGGAAGGAAGCAGCAACAAGAAGACGTCCAAGCGTCGCAAGATGACCAACAAAGAAAAGGATTACGGAATTGCGCGCGGTATCGATTTCCAGAATGTCGCCTGTGTCCTCAACTTCGATCTCCCAACTACCTCAAAATCATACACCCACCGCATTGGTCGTACTGGCCGTGCTGGTAAAGCCGGCATGGCTCTTTCATTCGTTGTTCCGGCCGACCAATACGGCAAGCACAAGCCCACCTCGGTGGCCTCATCCAAAAACGACGAGACTGTTCTCGCGAAGATTGTGAAACGCCAAGGCAAACTCGGCCACGAAGTCAAGCCATACCATTTCGAGATGCAACAGGTTGATGCCTTCCGATACCGTATGACCGATGCTCTGCGCGCCGTTACTCGACTCGCAGTTCAAGAGGCTCGTGCCCGTGAGATCCGACAGGAGCTGATCAAGAGTGAGAAATTGAAGCGCCATTTCGAAGATAACCCCGATGAGCTACGACAACTACGACACGATGGAGAGCTCCGCGCGGCGCGTGTGCAACCCCATTTGAAGCATGTGCCCGACTACCTGATGCCGACCAAGGGGCGGAAGGGTATTTCGAAGGAGGATGTTGGTTATGTTGGTTTCACCAAACCCAACGAGAACCGCATTCGTAAGGCCAGAGAGCGTAATCGTGGAAAGGGCAAAGGAAAGAAGACTGGGGGCAAGGTTGACCCTCTTAAAACATTTAACCGCCGTAAATAGATGTGTGGCAGTAGGGGTATTCGGTGCATGATAGTATGATTGATACCATTGTACAGTTATTTGAAGCCAAAAAAGGGATTTTCTAGTACAATTGCATTTAATTTTCATTTTCAAGTTCTATCTCATTTTATATGAATCGTTTTATACGCAATCGAAAGTGGTCTTTTCCCTTCAAGTTGTATACTATACTCTTTAACTTGAAGCAACGACCAGTCTAATTCAAGCCCTTCGCCAAATCTTAGGCACGGCGGAGATTGTCATCGTCTGTCGTGACATGTCCCTCAATCCACTTGCCCTTGGCATTAACTCTCAGGTTCTGGATTTCTTTCAGAACCGCGAAGCCCTGAGAAACAGCATCTTGCCAAGCCTTACGCCGTTTCTTAAATGCTGCCATCACACGTTCATGTTCCATATCCCACATCTCAGCTGGAGAAGCAGACGGTGGCTCCGAAGCATGAATAGATGAGCCAAGGGAAAGCTCACTCCGACCATCTGCACGATCAAACCTTGCTAAAAGCTGAGTCTCTGATTTGGATATATCATTCATCCACTGGCCATCCTTGGGATATTCAAACCCTGGTCCCAGATTGACCCATTCAACATCTCTCCAAGAACTCGTCCACTCCGGCCCATTCGAGCCAGGTCGATAGGGACGGCCGTCGGGATCTGTGCCTGTCCAAGTTAAAGCTGCAAGCCAGTCGCTGCAACCTTCGAGATCAAGCCATTTCAGACAGTAGACTGAACGAGAGAGTTGGCGGAGTATCGCCGCCGACTCGGCCCAATTGTTCTCCATTGAGGCATACATATCAGTACCACTGTAGGCGAATCTCAACGAGCGATTAACTGGATGAACCATTGTAGCGTTTGTAGCGTTAGGCGTTCGAGTTGGAATAGGCCAATAAGCCAAAGATAAATGGGTAATTGTCGGGAGATGTGACATGAGTTGCAAGAGAGTGTTCCAATTCGCAGCCCTTGCGGTTGGATGCGCCAGGGAAAGGTAATGGAGATTTTTGAATCGCATCCGCTGGCCAATTGATTTCGGAATATTGCTCGTCTGCGAAGTTTGCGCAGGCAAGTCACTTTCCAACTCATCCGAGTCCGACTCTTGTTCCCACGACATCGGTACGGCATCTGAATCTTCCAACTTTGTGTCAAGAGCCGGCTTTGTTGATCGAAATAGTTCATGGGATAGCTCTTTCAATGTGATCCATCGACCAAGCGCGCTGGTCAAATCTAATCTGGTGATTGTCGCATCGGCTGCGGTAGAACCGCCCGCAATGGCATCCATATCAGGGTTGTCCGCATCAGTTGGGAAAAGTAGTTTGAGACCCTTCATACCACCTCTGAAGTCAAAACGATAGAAATACATCGCCAAATAGCTAAGCAGCAGCTCCTTGATATGGCTAGGAAGCTGGGCTAGAAAGTATCCATCGTAGGCCAAGTGCCATGTCCAGTTACGAGCCATAGACATCAACAGTGTATGCACCAAAGAACGGTCGCCGGGGAATTTAATCCCTGGAAGTCTTTCGAGGTGATGTATGATATTTTTACTGTCTATGTCGACCGCATAGTCTTGGGATGACGAGTTCGAGTTGTCTGCGTCTCCTGACAACCAGCTCTGAGGCGGCGGGGGACCGGGGACCGGGCGGGTTGGTCGGATGCCGAACACTGTACGACGAGGACGGGGTGCCGGAGTTTCTGGCAAATGCAAGAGGTTCCTAAGAGACGGATGGACTGATCTGGGGGATACGAAAGACGGTGCACTGGGCGTGTTGTCGCTGGAGACCTGAGTACGTCGAAGATGGCTGATCATGTCATTCACGGACGAATCGGCCGTGGAGCCTGCATTTCGACGGGATGGATCATTCTGACGGACACTAGACGGACCGAGAGAATGATGAGGGGTGGTTGGTGGTTTGTAGACAAACGATCTCTTCTGCTTTTTGGGCATGAGAGTCGTGCTGGCGGGGTTGTGGAGGGAGGAAGTGTCCGGTGGCAACCGTCGAGCTAATCCTCTGAACTGGAGCCGCCCCCACAGGAGTTTACTATGACTGGAAGGTCCTACTCCACATGCACCACGATCATATCATATAGTACCAGTGATACTATGGTAGTAACTTCCTCGATATCTACTGGATATTCAGATCGTGATGATTCGGTAAGCAGGTTCGCATAAACACAAAGAGTCGCATATGCAACTTTCTATCAAAAAGCTAATTTTATACAAAATATGTGTACATCGTTATTCTACAAGGTGGATCTGGATTAGATATCCCGCACCCACGAGTCATCCTTCATATGGCCTTCTCGGTTGGGGCCCTCCTCAAGCCATGTCTCGACCAGACCCTCCTTAGGGTCCTCATCTGGGAGACCACGAGACCGACGTACGTCAAGAACAAGGTTTCTGATCTTCATGGTGACCTCTTTGCGCAGCTCGACTGCTTCCTTGTTGTTCAACAACTCTTCACTTAGGACTCCAATAGGGAGATCTCGAGATTGCGCATCGGCCTTTTCCACTTTGGCTTTTAGCTTCCGCCACCGAGTTCTCACTTCTCCGAAGATTTCTTCGGTATCAATCTTCGACCCGAAAGTGACACTGACGTCCTTGCCTGGACGAGGAAGGAATCGCGGGAACTCGCGACTCTCGTGCATGATATCATCGATACCCTGAATCCACATAGGAACAACATCGGGGCATTCGGCCGTTTCGAGTATCAGACGAGCAACACCCCACTTGAAATATCGCATCGTCTTGCGGGGTGCTTGGTGGATCTTTCCCTCGGGGAAGATGTGGACCCACGAGTGAGAGTTACACGAGTATGCAGACGGCGCCAGATGGGAATCTTCCCCATTGGTAGTATAGGCGATAGACAGATCAGAGAAGGGATCAATGCAAACATTCTGAAGGCTGAACTTTTGGCGTTCCGGACTGGCCCGGTGGTGATCAACGGCGAAGGGGCCTTTGGACAATAAACGAATAGCCTCCGTCATCGCAGGTTGACCTAGACCACCAAATGCAGAATGCGCTAGACGGTGTGTCGGAAGAACTTGGCCCATGGTGAAAAAGAATGATAGCGGTCTAGAAATATGCACAGCATTTCATGTCAGCATAAAGCCTAGAAATCTAAGGATTCTGGGGATTTGGAAACTGACCGGCCCTGGAAACAAATATCATGGCTACCGAACGACCACCGTTTATTCCAGAATCGCATGGGAAGTAGACCCCAAATCAACGGATCGTCCATACTAATTTGTCGCAACGAGATGTCAGCGATTGTCATGCTCCGGCGGTGCATTGATTCACGAAAGTGGGCGGTTCGAAGGTACTACATACACACTGATATGGTTTGAGACTGGAATGAATCGGTCAGCGATATAGTCCCAATCAATCAAGCTGTTGCAGATAATTGCGGGGAATCCTACCTGTAATTAGGCCCTTTGATCTTTGCGCTGGGTCCTTTCTCGAGTCAAGAAGGGCAATGAACTCATCACCACCATGAACCTCTGCATGGCATAGTCCCGAGAGGAATGCGCGACATAACCCGGCCACTCCCCACATCGTTGTGTTTGACCAGGCCCGCCAGGGGAGGGACGGCGCCTGGGCCGTTGAGCCTGAGTCCATGGTGCTGGCTTGGAGAGGTTCGGAAATTAAAGATAATCCATAGACGGGATGCGTGTATCAGATACTTATAGTATCAGCATGGGGTATCGAGACCCTTTGGTCAATGGGTTGAAATGCGGAGGGAGAAGCGCGACTTCTCGGCGAACAATTTAACCCATCGGAATCACGTGGCATGGGCTACTCCGGAGGAGCTGTTACAATCGTGTGACAATATGATAAGATGGAATATTCTGACATAATAAGCACTGATAACCAGTGTTATATATTCAATTAATCCTTATGGCATGATCTCTATATTTCTACATACACTATTTTGTTGATACAACCCGCCGTTGTCCTCCGGCTATAGTTGGATAGAGCGGTGCACGGACCAACCGCAGTTCCGACTTCAAGATCGATTTTGCTGCAGGAAACTCATCACCCGCAACGTCTACCAGCCATGTTCAAACCCACAAATGCCCTCTTCGGAGGTCTTCTCTGGTAGGACCCCGGCATATCCTAGATATCCTATCCATGACAGTGATTCCAGCGAGCTAACATTCTCTTTTCCGAACTTGCAGGAAGACCCCATGGCGCCTGTCCGCCCCTCAAAAAGCCCGCCAGCGCAAGCGTCTACGCGCCGTCGACAGTGTCGTTGATACTCTAAGTGCCGCCCTTGCCCGCAATGGCCAGAGCGCAAAGGCTGTCGAGCGCTGGTATGCCGAGATGCCGCGTGAGGAAGAGATGTTGCCCAAGGACAAGTACACCCTCTTCGACAAGAAGGAGAAGAGCTACCGCAAGAGCATCCACAGTACGTTATACACCATATTCGTTTTCTTGATTTATCCGAAGTGAGTTTTACGTGAACAATGCTGATCAATATCTCTCTTCACCCTATAGAACTTCCCAAGTGGACTCGTGTCAGTCAACGTGTGAACCCCCCTGGTTTCTAAGCTCGATCTCTTTTATTTGCAATACCCCGAACGCGATTGCACTCCTTCTATCTGCCGAAAGAATAACGGCACCTGTATTATACGCATCGAACTCAATCCGGCATACAATGGCTATGGCCTGCTTGGGTAGCAAGGAAGAACCGGAGTTTTTGGCATCTGAGAAAATAACCGGGGCCACTCTACGATGAGTACCCAGGACTACAGTATCTTATTATTCAGCGACTAGAATTTCATCAATCCAAATATTTTTACTTGGGAATGAGTTGTGTCTGGTGATTGCTTGATAGAAACCTCCGCTAGTATAGGGTGTGAGACTGTTCAAAGCCAGTCCATGGAAGAACATGGCAGGTAAGGATATAACATTGATGACAGGTGGTCTAATGTTTAAGACGCTGCCTTGCGATATATTGACATGGGTATAAACAAGTTGGACCAACTGGTTAGACATGATGGTTGCTCACGACACGGCCAAACTAGGTGCTGGCATTCGCTGATTATCCTTAGAAATTACGCCGAGAGATGCTGACCGGCAGCATTTATTAATCCGACTGCCAACCCCTTTCACCCAGTTCCGATTAACATGTCCCTCTTGAAGGAGCTTGCGAAGACGGTAACCTCTGGGAACTTGCTGCCAGTCCTCAAATGTTTCTTGCCAACCCGTACCACCTTCATACCATCCATACTTCTGTTTGGTCGAAACCTCAAATCCCTGGGGTGGCCTCGGGAACATCCAACTTCCAGGATCGATATGCCCATCCGGAGGCTCTTCGATAGAGTTCTCAAATAGTTCCACTGTTCGAACAGCATAGCGAAGCCCAGACGCTCTTCGCTGTCTATTGACCGAAGCACGCCATAAATCAACGCGAGGCATGTATGCGCGCTTTTGAATAGGGGCAGGATACTTGCGCTGGGGGCCAAACGTAGGTTCCGGATATGGGACATTGAAACGTGGATCTCCCCATTCTCGTCTGCAATCAAGAGGTACTCTGGATACCGGATCGATGACCAACCAAGTCTCCCTGTTTAACCAGTGGTTCGCCAGCTGTGCAAAGTGATATGGCTTTTGACCGGGAGTGGTCTCATTGAATATCCAAACAAGCTTGCGGTTCAGCCCATCTATCAATCTGATCTCCCAATCGCATAGCCCGTCTTCATTTTGTCCATCACTTTGGTCCGAAAGTGTTGTGTTGGGGCGTGATATAGATCGACTTTGACCCGTCGACACTTGTAAGGCCGATTTCTCACTTTCCCGTCGCATGAAATCGAAAGTTGAGCCTGAAACCTGTGCCTGTTCTGGTATGCGATTGAATCGTTGCCGGATTATGGCTGGTGCCGTGTGGAATTTGGTCGTTCTATCATGGGTCATGTTTGCGTTTGGCTGATAATGTTGATTGATCAAAATAGACAGCCGGTCGACTGGCGACCTTGGATTTGTTTGGTTCATGTTTATCGGCTGCGATGGGATGGCTTCAAAGCTCATCTGCTCTGAAAGAAAGCTAGACAGAAGATCAACGAACGGCGTCCCTGGCGGACCTGACGAATATTGCGACTTTCGTAAACCTGGGCTAGATGATTTCAGTTGCATCTTGGCCGACCACATACGATGTTTGTATAATTGAGCACGTCTGGCTTTTATCCTGGCACGAGCAGATGGCGAAGTTTTCGTTATTCCTTGGGTACCCAGGAAGAGTCTAGACCTATTAAGTGGCGCATCGTCTTGTTGCTTTCTGACCTTCCCAGACGAACAGGCAATACCTTCAAGTTGTCTGAGGTCTGGGGTGGACCTAGCCCAATTTCTGAATAACACATTTGTATTTTGATTATCCACCACCGACAGGCAACCGTGCTGCAACGGAATTAGAGGTCCCGTCTGCATTCTCTCGTCAAGTTTCTGGCCGTGGTTGTCGGCCCAAATTCCGCTCATTGGTTCAAGGGGCGTAAAATCTTGCTGAGTACTTTGACGTCCACTGATAACTTCTGGCTCAATTTCTTCTGATTCTTGTGATGCTCGCAATATTCCAGGTATCGGAGAGCTGATTCTGGAGGCCTGCATCGAAGACTCTGTACTATTTCTTTCGGTCATGTTGTCGGCAGTGTCGACCAAAGCTCCATGACATTGAGTGAATGATCCTGGGTTCCAGATCTCATCAGCTGGGCGAGGCTCATAATGTTTGAGAAACGAAGGTATCCAGCTTGGGGATTTCCCCTCTCGTTGGCGCTTTTGTTGCGCCTCTTGACCAGGGTCCCACCATACCCAACTATAGTCCATTCTGCTCGAGTCCCACGACAGCCAATCCAAGATCCAACGAAAAGCTTTGGCCAGTATTCTCTTATTTCTTTCGTGTGTTTCCAAAGGTATCCAACCATACCAGGTCTTGGCATAACGAGCAGTTGTCAACTTGCCCTCTCTTAGCACCCTGTGCTTATTCAACGAGCGGATATACTTGCCAATTTTCCAAAATAGAACTGCGAATATGAAGATCCCCACCGTCCCCGCAAACAGCTCACCGAAGACCGCACCGTCAATATGAGTCTTCACGCTGATTGGGGGAATGTATGGCCCCTTTGGGGGCCGAGGTGGTGATGGAGTAAAGGAGTGATTTTGGCGGATCTTCAACGGCGGCATTTCGGGTAGTCGCAGGTATGAGAACTCTATTAGATCAGATAGTAGACTTGATAAGTGAATGTACGATTAAAGAACGGTAGGTTCTGACAAAAATGAACATGCCAGTGCCATGGTGGGTGTGATTGTCAAGTTGGATGAGGTTGAGAAGGTTGATTGTTTACTTCCACAACGGAGAGTCCGCGGAAGGTTCCATGGTTGCTGTGGGTGGTGGTTGCTCTATAAAAGTCACACCTGGAGGCCTAGACACAACTCTACTTGGGCTGCAGTAGTAGTGGAAGGTTGTTGTTGCTTGTAATTGTACTTCCTGCTGTATCAAAATGAGCAAATGTCAATTTACGTACTTGAAGGCTACCAATAGTTTGGGGCGAGGGATACAGAAAGGGAAAATAACTTGAACTATCAAGTACAAGTGCGAGGGTTAAAGTTGTTCATAATTGTCAAGCTTTCCATCTTCTGTGGTATCCAGGTCCACAAATTTAAGGTAAGGCTGAGAACTACTGTAGGAAGATCAGATAATTTCATTGGCTGATTAAACCTGAATCCTGCCGCGTAAGGCTTCGCAAGGCTTGAATTCGGTGAATTGTCCACTCGGGTTTTTAGCCCCGATTTTTCGGTCTGTCCAAGCCCCGAGTCCGTCGCACAACTACACCACTCCAGGAACATGAGTGGAAACAGTTGCATCTACCCACAGTACTCCGTAACCTACTCTGGTACCCTTAACCGACTAGGCTGAAAGACTGCAAGAATGCGAAAGTGTATTCCTTCCACCCTGGACAGCCTACAGCCAGGGATACCCTACCTCAGGTTAGCCCTCGCTCGATGCATGTTGAATCAGCGAATCGGCGTCGTACAACACAACTTTGGTAACTATCGGTTACCTATTTGGGTCAATAAGATGGGAATCAGAGGATGGAGGCTCGAATCCTTCCATCGAGTTCTAATATAAAAAAATCGTGTTTTTTCCCTCCAGGGCCAAGTTCTTATTGTACATTTCATTCAGCATCATACACTTCAGACTCTCAATTTTTTACTACTACTCACTTTTCTCCAAATTTGAAGTTTATCTCGAAATGCCTGCATTAAAGATTGCCATCATCGGCGCTGGTCCAGTTGGCTTGGTTCTTGCCTGTCTGCTCGCTGATAATCCCGCAATCGATCTTGTCGTCTTCGAATCAGACAAGGCTCCCGATGCTCGTGTTCAAGGCGGACCTCTTGATCTTCACCCTACCACCGGCCTCGCAGCCTTGAAAGAAGCAGGCTTGTATGACGAGTTTTTGAAGCGTGCTCGATTTGATGGGGAGGCTCTCATCATCTGCGATAAGAAACTCGTGAAATATGTCGATCTGCAAGGCACAGACGAAAGTACATCGCGAGGCCGACCAGAAATAGATCGGACAGCGCTTCGTGAGATGCTTCTGAACGCTGTCCCACCGCACCTCATTCGATGGGATTGTCGTCTTCGCTCGATTGACGAGCAACGGAGGTTGACTTTCGACCATGGCATCGAATCTGGATATGACTTGGTAGTAGGAGCGGAGGGAGCCTGGAGCAAAATTCGAAAGCTTATCTCCGACCAGATGCCAGATTACTCTGGCTTGACTGGAATCACCTGGACTGTTCCAGATGCCGAGAACACAGCACCTGAATGCTATAAGCTTGTCAATAGGGGGTCGATGTTTTCCTATTCTGATGGACGATCGATTATGGGTCAGCAACTCGGAAATGGCAACCTGAGTGTGTATTCCATTGCACCTTGGCCCGAAGACTGGAGGAAAAACCCACCTTTTGATCTTCATGATACAGACTTGGTCAAGAAGTTTGTACTGGATGAATTTCATGATTGGCACCCGGACCTAGTAAGTTTGGTTCGTCACGGCCAGACCCCTGAGCTCCGCCCACTCTACATGCTTCCAGTGGGCTGGTCTTGGGAAAACTGTCCCGGGGTCACGTTGATAGGCGATGCTGCACACGTCATGACACCATTTGCAGGCGAGGGTGTGAACCTGGGTATGCAGGATGCCCTATTTCTGTCTCGGGCCATCATCAAGGCTTCAAAGTCAGCCAACCCTTTGACCACCCTTCCAGCTGAGATAAAGTCTTTCGAGAGCGATCTGTTCGCCAGAGCAGAGAGGACTGCACGTTTGACAAATGAGAACAAGGTGTGGCTTTTTGAAACTGAAGGGGCTCCCGCGTCCATTATAGAAAGGATGGCTGAGAGGATGAGTGGCTTTTCGAAAGAATGAATTAGTGACGCCGCTAGATTTACTCACGACCAACTGGGCGGCGATTGACATGGCTGCTTAGAGAATGTAAAATGAAATCTCATGATATTAGTTTCTTTCTTCCCAATCCAAGTTATTTTTGGAATCTCACAGACAATCTATCTGTTCAGCCCAATATAGGTGCCCGGGGCAGTACGTACTAGTAGTAGTAGTAGTAGATTCCGGATTTCACGAATAGGCTTTGACTCCGACTCTGCCGTGATGCAAGCAGCTGTATAACTTGAACTCGAGGGATCAATCATTTCGATCTCATATGCTATGGCATTTGTGAGGGCGTGGATGCTATCGTCATCTCATCTGCAGTGATCAGGTCATATTATGGAGTCGTATAGAAGTTCAAGTTGATTCGCATAATACATTTCGTGTAAATGTAAATCCTACAGATACGCGATTTTTCTGATTAGCAAGTAGCAAGACATGGATAAGTAGAGGAGCACTGCAAACGACTTCAAGTATATGACGTGGCTTGGCTCACCGGCATTCCATGACCTCGTGGACTTGACGAAAGAACTATCTGGGATGAATTCAAGACGACATGTCATATTACAACGTTATGTTCGGATCCTGAAATCACCCTGTTTCGACGTGACTTTCACATGTCAGACTCAAAGCTCAAGTCATGGAGAGATCCAGGATCCACAGGATCGAAGATCTAGTTTCCCGTCTTCCTGGAAAGAGGGATGATCCATGTTCACCCGGCGGAACGGAAGCAGTGAGACAAAAAAGCAATGCAATATGAATAGAACTGGGAAAATCCGAAAGAGGTCATAATATGCCGGTTTTTATCAAAGCGCTTCGGGGTCCACGGAAACTCGAGCCAAGGGACTTGCCTAATTAGGCAGGCATAGGGTCCACCGCCACACCGCTCCAGCCACTCCTTGCGTTCAGCCACAACTAGCCACATCATCAGCCGCAGTGGCGGTGCGACTATTGACGTCGGCGGGTTTGATCGACACGGGTTTTCCAGAGCAAACAAGGTTCGTTCTCTCTCCCTTCGCTTTTCTTTGGGGAAAATCGCGTCTGGCCCACGACTTGAGGAAAGCTACTCTACACCGATAGATTCATGCTCCTCCTGTTCACGACCCAAAAAAACAGAACCGTCATTGATCCCCCTGCATGGGAGAAGAAGGTCGCGCTTGTCCGTGCATATTCATAGAATGAATGACATGGGTTCGCGCAAAGCTGTCTTGATTTCTCTGAAAGTCTAAATTCCGGCATTACATACCATGAGCCATGGTTGACTCCTTTGAAACAAGCCCTACATGTCCCATCTGATCTCAGGTATGTCTCAAGTTCACCGCGATAGCCAAGATCCGGCTCGAACTTGGTTTCCTAGCTCACTTGCCTCTGCCGAGATCATCTCCAATCATGATGACCCAATTCCACGACATCCAATTCTGGCTCAAGTACTCCGTACTCCATATTGAGCCCCCGTTTCTCTGAATTGGACGGTCCAAGTGGATGCTGCAAACTCCGAGCTACGAACTGAGAAGAACTATTGACTGGTCCGTGTCGAATTAGCGGGATGATCGTCAAGTCTAGCCTCGCTGGGTGGAGGACGGGCCAAGCGTCCGTCGTACAGGACCTGGCCGAAGCTTCTTCCTCGTGGAACGCATCTCAGATTCTCAACCCCAACTTGTATCTTAGCGTACACATGGTGCCGCGGATCCTACCTCCCTGGTGGTCGACGAGACGTGGAACGGACCCGAGTGGAGCCCAATTTATGGGACTCCTGATGGGGGCCAAAAAAGTGAGGCTGACGAAGCTAAATGCTGTGGCTAGTGAACGATGGAACCATCACCACATTTTCCCAGGCAGCACTATTGCTTGGAAATTCGTAAGTTGTACGAAAAGGCTGGAAGGGGATGAAGAGAGAACATAGAACTGGCACATTATTGGGCTCGATCAGTCAAACTCCAGCATGGATACCAATGACCTCTCGGAGTGACCGATAGCACATAAGGCATGATTACCAAATACCTAATAGACTCCACGCGCCACAATCCACCGTTTGTGGCTTGCAGCTTCCTGTTCAGAGGCCCGACTCCTGCAAACCTGCTGTGGTCTGATCTGATTTGATCGGGTTCGGCCGCATATTCGCCAACTCTAATGTATGCTACTGAGTCTTGTCATGCTAGAGGCTTCAGGTGTTCAGTGTCTAGGAACTAGCGATGGCTAAACATAGATAGACTGTTGCCTTAATGACAATTCTTCATTTTCCTTTCCTTCTGTCACCAAGGAAGCTGAAAATCCCAGGACAAAGAGCCATCATCAACGCCACTATGTGATCCAAAGACATCGTGACAGCTGCAACAGGACGGTTATCGCAAGCGGGGCATGTTTTGGTGGATCCGTGCACGGAACTATTGGAACACAACCCCTCCCTACTCCAGTTTGCCCCTGCACACGAACGTCGATCGTGCATGCCTAGGCGCGTGTCAATTGTTCACTAGGGTCGTCCTAGGAGTTTGGAGGAGAGAGCGCGAAGTGACCGAATCAAGGTTAAAGCTGCGTGGTAGTGGGACCGTGACCTAAACTGCTCCAGAGTCGATCTACACGCTAGTATCAGATCTTCCTGCATCACATCGATCTCTCAGATCTAGCACCTGTCCGTCCCTTTTTCTGCCCCTCTGCTTCTTCTTTTGGCCAAAAAACAAATAGCCGATCAATTTTCCTTGAATTGAAATATAAGATATTTCAAAATTGATTTTTATTTTTCCTTTTTTTTATTCACTTTCTCGGAACGTGCTGCTGCAAGGATTCATGCAGTTACCGAAGAAACACATCACCGGCCGAATGATCTTCACTTTTTATTGCCCTTTCTTTGTTTTTTCCCTCGATTTCCTTCAATCTGAATTCAAATTTATAACCCCGTACAGCACTATAGCTGCCTTGGGCTCGTCCCAGGAACCTGGAAATCGACCATAATGCGCTCATCGCATAGTACTTTTGCGGGTGGCAACATCTAGGAGCTCCTTCATCGTTGTGAACCGCATATTCTGGTACATGGGTCTTCCATCGGATATTGGATGTTCAGCATTGGTCTCGGCCGCTGCGGGAAGGTATATGAAGACCAGACGATCTCCCGTCAACCATACTTTTTCTCTTCAACCATAATCACAACCTGAACACTTCTCCTCTCCTGCTCTAAGCACAGATCTAAAGCTCCCGTTTCGCAGATTTTGATCTTTATCTGCTAACCACCTCTCGCCTGAATTTTGAACTTTACCTTTCGATCCACTTCTGCTTCTTCGATCTCCCGATTAACTCCACCGATTCAGTCTCCTCTCCTTATCCCCGATTGGTCCAACAGAGATCGCTTGGAGTTTACTTTATATTCGCCATACTTCCCAGTCCAAGACCGGCACAAAGTTTTAAGGACCTGATTTTAAAACTCTACTACTACAACTATAAACAAAATGGCAGCCCGTGAATTCAACCTGACCTTTGAAATTGCTCCTCCTACCACTGTGCGGCCCGGGCTTCCCTTCACCATTCCCGTCGTCATAGCTGTTCGACCCATTGGCACACCTGCAAGAAACGTACAACATCTGGTTGTGAGCGCCAGTTTGCGCGACGAAAACAGTACTGCGCCTGCCGTTGGACTGGGCGGCAGCTTGACGGCTAGTGTACGCAGTCGTAGCGATAATGCGATGAGCGGATATGCCAAATTTAGCTCTCTCATGATCTCGCGACCAGGAAAATATCGTGTGCGAATGATGTTGAGTGCGGCATCTTATAATGGAGTTGTCACTAAGGAATTTGTCGACTCGGGTGTGATTAATGTGAACGCTGCGGCTCCTGCAGGTCAACGACCAAGTAAGTGATTAAGTGATCAATTGCTTGATGCATTTCATCGTTCTCAAAAAGAGATACCTACTTTTCTCCCTTTCTCCTACTGCCAGTGCCACTTTTAGGGTTGTTTTCTTTCAAGTGATCCCGACAGAACGGCTAGCCATGGCATTGGGTCTCCGATCCCAAGTGGCGGGACCCATCCATTTCCATTTCTGGACTCTTGCTGACAACAAATTTTTTCTCTTTCTCTTTTAGCCCCTCTTCAAGCTGGAACCTTGCAGCGGCTGACAGCTGAAAATCTGGATATTTCGGCGGCGGATATTGCGAAGTGGCAGACTGCGTGATAAAATAACTTCAGCCTCGGATGAAAGGGAGCTATTGCTATTGGGTGTTTTTGTGGAGTTTCCTGGAGTTTTCTTTTCTTTTCATTTGCTCATCGGCTTTAATTCTTTTGGTACTTTTGTTTTTTCTTCGGGCGTGCCGTTCTCGCTTTTACTTGAGTTCGTTCTTTTCTATTTAGACTTCCGAGGTTTCTTTCGTGCCTTGCTGGCCTTCTATTTTAGGAGAAGCGCCAAATCCTATCATCTAGTTATCATGCAACGAGTAATGGACAATTTGAACCCGATTTCCAGTTTTATCCCCCTTCAATTAGTGTTTTCGTCTTTGTTCATTTGTTTCTCTCGATGTCCCAATTTGAATCACCGTGATAGAGCTGATTGTGATGTGATAGGGAGACCCTTCTTTTTATTTATTCTTTGAGCGACGAATCAGAGCTCAGCTCTGGAGAATTCTGACGGAAAAACAAATTCTCTGGTGATAAAGCCTGGCTCTATTTGGAATTTATTACACTGTCAACCAAGGTACATAAATATAATTGATTTTCAATGCCCGCTTCCACCCGATCGAATCCCGAGGTCACCGGCATTTACGTGATACTAACCTGTTCAAGACACTTCTTTAGCCTCGAGATCTCCCTAATCCCTGTGTCGATCGTAAACCGACTCGGAGAGCATACTAAAATTGCAAAAGGATTGGACCGTTTCAGCCCAGGGCTCGGGCTGCCAGATTTCCCGGGCTGGGTTGGTTCTCGTGACCTACGAGTGGTCGTCCAGGATCTGTGATACTTTCAAATGATCTTCGGATGTCAAATCTAGTGTGATACTAGTTTGCCTAAAGTTGGGTTCTAGAAAATCGCAAACATTCATATTTCAATGCATTTTCGATCTCAAATGTTTCGAAGGCCATTCGAAATCTACGATCTGGAGAAACGTCATCACACATCTGGGCCGACATGTAAACTCGGCTTGGAGGCGAGGCTAGATTGTAGGACTCTGTCTGTGTGGGTCTGAAGGTGTGATATCGGTAATTATACTACTACTAGGAGTAGTATTGTTTACTTAATGGTTTCGTATCAATATCGAGCATCTTGAAAGCGACTCGGAATAGGTTCAATTTTGAAGTTTGTGATCGGCTTTAAACGTCGAATATCGTTCGAAATCGTGTGCTACTTTTCGGCAATATAGCCACGGACTCGCACTCTTTTATAAAGGTCCCATACTACTAGTACTATACATGATAAGCTACAGCATTCAAGTCGTCGAAGCTGCTCACGGAAGAGTCATACCTGGTTCCAATCACGTTGGTTCTGCAATCCTCGATCCGAGCATGCCATTGAAGAGGGTACAACTGGAACAGTATATTATCCCCTTTTGGTTATGAATGCATAGTAAGGTCTCAGAAGTACACGGATTGACTATTTCATCAAAAAGGGTGCAATATGCTTCAGGTTGCCAACCTCAGTACTAGTCTACTGATTAAAAGTTTGGCAAGTTTTCACGCCATAGCTTCCATTATTGCGCAATTTGAACTAGTCTATTAGCTGCAATATGGTAACTACACCCGGGGTAAGGGGAAATCGTCATTTACTACGTTCAAGTCATTTCAAATGGCCGCAATTTTCGATTCGATGGATCTTGAATAGTAGTACTATATGGCCGACAGTTGAGGTAGGTCAGATTCTCCGTATCACCGCAGAGAGTCGTTATGAGAATCCCCCCCCAAGCTGTTATCATGCCTGTTTAGACAAACTGGGGTGTTTGGCTGTCGTCAAACTTTGGAGAAGATTCATGTGGCATCAAATAACTGATACTAGTAGATTTCAGTAGATGCTCTACAACTTGAACTTGAAGAAGTCACCTTCGTGAGCCCAAGCAATACTAGCGGCTACTATATTACACCTACCTCTAGTATTTAAGTATACGCCTGTCTTTGCTTTGATGGGCGGAAATTCTTTTTCTGTACTTTGAGAACCCCTGGGCGTGAAGACTGCCAGTGTAAGCCATTTTCTTCCTAAGTGCCAATGTTAGAATTTCACAGTCGATAGTAGTACAATCCCCAGAATCCCAATAACCAGCGTGTTGAAGGAGTATACCACTGACCAGATATGATAATGATTAGGTCAAACCTCCAGCCACAAATACACGAAGCACAGATTTCAGAGTGATTGCTGTCTCTGTAATACAATATTACTATAATCGACTCGAAGCAGGGGCATGAGTACAGTACTTGCAGCGGCGTTCTAAAGAAATGAAAGACTCCTCCTGCTATTTCCGGGTCGCCTTTCTATTACGGGCCTTACTAAAGTGAATGCCACTGTTCCCCGAGTTTTAGTTTTAATGAAACAGGGCTCCCTCTTTTTCGGGGGCTTCAAGCCAATAGATCACCACTGTAATCAGTCTACTAAAGTACCGCAATGACGAGAATTTTGGGGGCCATCATGCCATGCGTCGGAGATTTAATGTTTTCTGGGGGTCAAAGCTTGGCTCCAGACTATACTACAGCATGTTGTGGTTAGAGGCGCGAAAGTTGAGCGTGGGGGCGGTTGCTGGATAGGAAGTTTTCCGAGTCCTTCACATGCATGATACTTGCAGCCCAGAAGCCAGGCTCTCATTTTCAACTAGCCCTCTGGAGCTTCAAAGCCTCCTATGAAGAGTCTGTACATATGTTAAACAAGAGACATTGGCTAGGGCGCAACATGCTGATTCTCGGAGTCGAGTGGAGTGAGGTAGTTTAAACGAGGTCAAAAAGCCTGCCGTCATTACGGGACTACAATTGAAGAAGGAGCATTTTGAAAGTAAAAGGATCAGCGCAGCTGATGATATTCATTGAGACAGTATAGATGAACAGAGAAATAGTATTGTGAAAGTGATAAGCACCAGTCCAAACAGGGTAGTCTGGCACTCCGAGCTTTGCCAAGAATGAAGTCACAGGTAAATGGCAGTATTGGGGGCCAGAAACCATCCCCTTCGCCCACTCCCAAAAAGGCCAAATGCCGCGACATGGTATGCAGCGTGACCAACGGGGTGGTTTTGGTATGGTATCCATGAACCCAGTGCGAAAAGGGCCAATTTTGCCCTGAATCGACTCCGCACCTGGGGATGACATCAATTGTGGGGAAGAAACAAGGATGTTTCAAGGGCGAATCGGATAGGGATAATCCCAAAAGCGCCATGGAAGAGATCGCTGGATCATTTTCAATGAGGAGCAACTCGAGAATTCGGAGTCCCAATTTCGTATAAGAAGGGATCTTGCCAAGAAGGAAAAGAATTGGCGATGGCGATCAAAAGAAGAGAACGACCATCATGCTCGAGAGTAGTTGATTCAACCCTCCTTGTTGCGCAGCTTGTCGAAGCTATCGCGGACAGTCTCACGAACACTGAAGCCGCCGAAGAGCCAGTCGTTGGAGTGTCGGCCGTAGTGATTGACGGTACCGCTGTACCGCTTGTAGTCACCACTGTTCTTGCGAGTAGGGGTGGAAGCACGCTTTGTGCCAAATTCCTCCTTTGGCGAACGAGGCGAAGACTCGTCGGGCGACATCTGGGTGGGACTTGTGGAACCGTGGTGTTGGTCGAAGTAGGTTTGGTGGTGAGGAGCACTGCGAGGAATATCTCTAGGTTGAGACATGCTGTAGGATTTCTTTCGCGAGTAGCTTTCAGGAATATCGATCGGGGTTAAAGGCTTTGAGGCCGATCTGAATCGTCTGGTAATTGGATTGGAGGATAGATAGGATGGTTTCTTCTCGTTGTTGGACTGTTGACTAGCACGAGAGGAGTTGCTAGTAGTGGAGGTTTGGGACAGGGATCGCTTGGGATATTGACCAGAGTTGTATGATTGAGAGTGCATCACCTGGAGAAGGGAATCGAGGAAGAGGACGAAAGAAGAGGGAGAGAGAGAGGATTACCCCAGAGTATATAACTTCTTGAAGATGTGAAAGTGGGAAGGTGAAGCCTGAGGAGGACACGGGCCCTCGGGTTATTTATGCTGCCTTCCCTCCTTCTGCCGTCTGCCAACTCACTCTCCCTCGTACTCGCAGAGACCACCATCCTATCGAGTTCCTGCGGGGGGAGGGGCCAAATTTCCCATTCTCTCTTTGATCGTCACCCGTGCCCATAGGGCAACCAGTTAGATTGCAGCAGGGAGTGTCGTAAACCTGCCCTTTGCCTGTCGAAAAGGAACGCCCCAAGCCGCCAGTCACCAATCACTTCTTCAGATTCAGCATGAGTGCTCCATAATGAGCGGACCGGTCCTCGAATTCACCAACCGGAGGCCTCAGCAGGCGAACCCGAGTATCCACCGGTAAGGTTTAGTGGGGTGTCGGTGAGATATCCCAGAATTCCACCGAGTTGGTGAGCAACGAGCCAATCCGCGTTGTTGTCTGCTTTAGAGCCTCCTTTGTTCCTCGCTGGGACCCCGCAGATTCACCGCTGCTCAGAGACACGTCGCCATTTCTGCCGCCTTTGCATGCTTCTGTCCAGCTGGCATCGTTATTCACGCAACCCATAGGGCTGCACTGCAGACTTGCAAGTTCTAGCCCCCTCTATCTTTGCTGAAGACTCCTGTACTGTGTACAGTACAAATCTTACTGGCTTGTTCTAGTGGTGAGATTATAGGCCCTGTCATAGGGCTGGTTTCTCCCCCCTTCCCGCGGAGTTAGGCAACCAGGAATCCTTTCCAATTATTGCTGAAGGTCCACTTTCTTTCGTCAGACATGTGGGTCGTACAACTCGAGGCGTGAAGCCAATCCATCACAAGGCTCTTACAGCCAAGTCGGTTGCCCCGAATACACGCACAGTCAGTCGCCAGCCCTATGGCTCTGACCCAGTTAGGAATGTTCAAGTTCCCCATCTTTGCCCGCTTCGGGGCACTGCACTCGCCAATGGACATGACTGGCCTGAGACATTGGCATTCTAGCGCCCTTCGAGAAGCTCTTGGTAACCGAGGAAGACGGCACGTGTGCCCGACTGACTCACTTGGCCCCCACGAGTCGCACAGGGCCAAGAAACACAGCTGAAGGCATTCTGTTACTTGGCACGGTCGCTCCGAGCATTACGCCAGAGTCTCTCTGCAAGTTGTTGTTTGAACAACTCGGGCGCATGACTAGGTTGTTTTTAAACTCCTAAGATGATCACTGGCCCAAGACGCTTGACTACAAACGTACCCTATGTAGCGCCCGCTCAAGACTATTGAGCACTGGCTTCTTAGCTTTGTCTTGGATATTCCTTCACCTGGGTAGAGTAGGCATTTGAGAAGTTATAGACTATAACTCCGAAATGACATCATAATATTTGTATTGGCATTGGCGTTGATCAAAAAGAAAAAGAAAACTATGTACAGAAATAGTTCTCTGGTTCGGTCATAAAATACTACAATTATAGTATCAAGTTGCACCATCAAGCTTATTCTAAATCTTGCTGGTAGCAGTAGTATTTGGCGGTAGGCCGAATTTCGAGATATCTTCGTTCGTCTTACCATCCACGGCCAGCTCCGCAAGCACACGTCCAAAGGCCGGAGCAAACTTGAAAGCATGGGCCGCACCTAGCCCCACAATCACGTCCTGGTGGTTATCCAGTGGACTGATGATAAAGCGACGATCGGGAGTGATAGTATACTGACAAGTCACCGTGCGCAGCGGCTCACGGCCCTTATCTGGCATGAGCTTCTGCAGAAACTCAGTCAGCTCCCCAAGCAATCGAGGAGAGTGTACGTATGTGCGTTCTTCAGGCGTCATGAGATTCTGCGCAAAGTCATGGGCTGCCTTGATAGTCGGTTCTCCATAGCAAGGGAATCCATAATAGCACGGGGCACCACCCCAGATCCAGGTAGGGAAATGAGGGTGTTCGAACTCAGCAGGCTCTGTGGGCTTGAAGTATGTGACTTGCTCCTGCATGACCTGAAGAGGGATGTGTACGCCGAGTGGGGCGAGCAGCTTGTTTGTCCAGGCGTCGGTGGTCAGAATCACCTTGCTTGCGTGAAACGTTCCCTGCGACGTTTGAATGACAACGCCCTGTCCGGACGATTTAGGTGTAACGCGCTCAACACGAGTTTTCTCCTTCAAAACTGCACCCTTAGACCGGGCCAACCATTGCATCGTTGCAACTGTCTTGCTTGCATGGACGATACCAGTGTCGGGGTCGTAAACGGTATCCACCGACTCGGGCACATCGAACTGAGGCCATCGCTTCTTCACCTCTTTGCTGTCGAGAAGCTCGTGAGGAACATCGTTCGCGCTTAAAGCTTGTGTGTAGTTGCTGGCAGGGATTGGGGCGTCTTTGGGGAGGAAAAAGAGACCACCGGTGGTCGTGAGGAGTTTCTGACCGGAGAGCCTCTCAAGCTCAGCCCAGTCCTTGTAGGCAGCCTTGACGAGCTTCACATATTCGGATTCCGAGTTTGATTTTCGCACAATGCGCGATGTGTCGTGTGATGCTCCGTGAACGTGGCCAAATTCGAATTGTTCCAATCCAAGGACTTTGGCACCCTTGAGAGCGGCGTGATACGAAGCTGCGCTTCCCAGGACACCAAGTCCCACAACTGCGACGTCAAAATGTTCCATTATTATACTTATTTTGATATTGCAAAAGTATAGAAAGAAGTGAATTGTCTCAAACTTGAGAGCATCATGAAACTATGGCCCATTTAAGAGCTTGCCATGATGTATTCATGAAAGTCATAATCGGATACTCCCCGCTCACGTGTATCCATGCACAGATTGGAGACTCTTCGGGTACGATGTCCTGGGGTGATTTACTACCGGAGGACCAGATAACATCAAAGTTCTATCACGAATGGGGTTGACGAACCCGTCATTCGAATTGCATCTGGCGGGGTTGGACAGTGTCCACCCGAGAGGGGCATGTCATCCGGGGAGAGCCCCGTCTCCACACGGTACCTTCTGATATTCCCCGCGTCTGAGGAATATAGATAGAGCTGCAGACGGTTTATCGCATGAAGAACTATTCAGATATTCAAAATATGGGACAATATAGTCGAAAATTGTCTTGAAACAATGCTGACACCTAATTGTATATACGTTTTCCATTAATTCAAGCGCATGAACATTGTGAAGTATGAGGCAACTCAACACAAGCATGCTTCCCCAGGGCCGCCCACGTGAGCGGCGATCTCCCCGGGAAACCTTAAGTTTATCTTTGCTTCTCCCAAATTATCAGTTTTAAGTGGGCATTCTCGACTTAATTTCAATGCCAAATGGACTGCCAAAGCTGATGCAATATCCAGAACAATTTATGGCCATCTATCACTATTTTGAAGCTATCGAATTCCTCGGCTCAGTATAGTCGACCTTCCGCCCTCGTCAATACGCTTCAAGTTCGAATACAGTAGGGATACTGTATTTATTTGAATACTATATCCTCACAATAGTACTACTGCAATTCTATCAACATACTACAGTAGTAATACTGCGTTCCGACTTGAAAAATTGGCGAGGTCGAGATTGGGTATACAAATCCAAGTATTACTGTTCAAATAGCCACTGCTGCCTGCTAGCACTAGTAGAGTAAAAGATGTAATAGAAAATTTGCTATTTAGACATAATGATGCAGTAAGAATAAATACTTGAAATGCAGATACTACTATGGAGCTATCTGTGAATGATGGGAACAATCATATGGCGTGCCAGAGGCAGAACTCAGGCTGTGCTACTACTACATGGTCGAATCAGTTAATTCGGAAACTACCACTCTACGACTAGTAGGGCTCAAAAGAAACAATTAATTTTTAGCTGAGATTGAGCTCCTTGAAATATCTGCTGGTAGTCCTACTAGAAAATTATGGTGTTTTCTGCAAAAATCTTATTTTCTTACTATGTTCCTTGAAAGTTAAACTTCGCGACTCTTTTCATTCAATTTTTAACTAAACCCGTGACAGGCTTTTATGAATATCAGTAGGTACTACTCTAACTCCGAATTTCGAAATGCTGCCAAAGATCAAACCCAGAATGCATTCAATGATTCAATGACCCACCCTCCTCACTTCCTCCTTCTTCCTGTAGCGTCCACAAAGTAGCACTGGGTCTCCTCCAGGCACGTGGCTGCTCGGAATGACACCGTCGATGCCGCCTATCTGCGCCGAATCGTATGTCTTTGCTGGAAGGTAAAGCTGTATGCAGTCTATCCGTCATGATCACCGGCCTCGCCGAGCTCCTAGGCGGCATCCAACCCGATATCATAATCTGGTCGCGAGTGGTCCCGATCGTTGGCATGACAAAGAGTGATCGAGTCTTATCTAGTGGTGGTCGTCGAATCAGACGGCGAAGGACGCTGCGGTGAACATGTTTCCTAGCTTCAAGTGCAGATGTAGAGGCATCGAAATCTTCATTTTTATCCCTGGGGAAAGGTCGAGGCCATATGCGGTGTGTTCGTGGTGCGTGAGGCTGTACGATACCTGCCATCTCGGCGTCGTCGTTTGTGAACTCCTCGGTGATGAGTGGAACGACTGTTGCTTGTTGAAAAGACCAAGGTGTATGACCAGAAGGACCAACTTCGGGTTTAGAAACACGTATTTCGATGCTGCGTGGCTCTCGCATGCAAATCTCAGAGCCACAGTGGGGCCAAGAGTGGTGCCTTCGATGGTTGCGAGTTCGCGGCATGCTTTTTGTTGCTGAAGAAGAACGATCGAATAATGAAATTTCCACGGAATTCAAGCTTTTCATCCCCCTCCCATCGTCTGCCCTTTGGGACCGGTAGTGAACTAGTAGTAATAGTGAGCGATAATCAGATCAAGATTTGTAGAGCTGAACAGGGATGTTGAAATGGCTGGTAGGTGGCAGCATTATGAATGATTTCTACTGCCTCCAGGGCTGCGAGTCATATTAGGCTCATGCATGCCGCTGGGTCAGAATGTACCCCAGAGATGACCCGGGTGACTATTTCAATCATCATTCGATGTTCGAAATGACCTTCAAATTGATGACTCTGAGTTGGGGTGCATTAAATTCGGGGTTCATTTGGAGCAATACCCTCGCGACACGCCTGGGCAGCTCTGCAGGCCCATCGGTCAAAGATATGGGCATATTCAAAGATAGGTATTTTGACCCAGGTATAACCCTCAACCGATTTCAAGGCGAGTTGCTTGTTTCCCTTTTTGAAAAAGGGAAAACCCCAGCAGTGAACCTAATAAAACCATGAATTTCAAAAGTGATTGAGGCGAACACACCCGACCAGGGGAAACCCAGATTGAGGCAATGACCATTGGCGCTGATGAGATCAAGCGCGGCCTTGGGTGAGCGCCCGGGTCATCCTCCCGCATGCGGGCCATAAAAGGCCGCATGACTAGGAGGTCTACCAAGGCAGGGCTCGGAGATCATGCAGATCATTGGATCGGATTCAAGAACAGAAATAGATAGGCTTCCGTGCCTTTGCTGCTGACCGGGGATGGCTTGTAGGGCTTGATTGTTGGGGTCTGATGATCAGGGATTAAGTTGATTTCTTGGAAGTTGGAAGAATTGTTTTTAGGGACTCCAAAGGGTTCTTTCAGAAAGGAGTCACATGACCCTATAGTAGTACATTTGTCCCATTTGTCCCCGTTGCTGCCACTCCCTGATTCTAACTTCCGACCAACCTTTTGAGAGTAGTATTATAATACTAGTATCGGGCTAATAATCACTAGGTAACGACATTTTGACGTGACTTAGTCTCCTAGGCCCAGCACCCTCCCTACTTTTAGCGAAGAGATGGATAAAGACAATAAGAGAGCTTCAAGTTGGAGGATTTGCTGCATTCGAAATATGGAGGGACTATCTAGTGCTGGGGGCCTAGCTGCCTGGGATCGCAACAGGCCACGATAATCGATTCACAGACAAGGGACGACTCGGACTGGTCAAACCAATTCAGTCACCTGGAAGTGACGGCAGGCGTGTGGGGTCCTTCAGTTGCCATAGCTCCCAGGAAGGGAGAGATGTCATCCTCACCATCGCATTCTTAGAATTCGCTGACGGAATAAAATCGACAATGGATAAAGATACAAAGAAATGGTTGAGGCCGTTGAGGATGCGCGAAAGTAAAACGAGGAAGGTTAACCGAAAAGCATTGGTAAGGATAAGCATGAGGGAAACGACAAATGAGGAGCGCATGAGGTAACATAGTATGCCCAGATCGGGTGTCTGATTTCAATTCATCAGACAGGAGTTAATGTTCTTCAAGAAATGAGGAATCATCATTGAGATCTTGTTGACTAGCCATATCAGGTAACCCATTCACGTAAATCTCCAAATCTGAGTGCTGGATTCGATACCACGGTAGACTGGTTGACGAGCCACCTAGACTGTTGGACAACTCCGCGTCCACCTGGGACTGAGCTTGTGTATCGTCTACTACTCGCTCATCTGATGAGTCTTGCCGGTGTTGCGATCCCAAGATTGGATTGGTGATTCTGAAAAAGTCCTCGCCCAAAGAAGCCTTATAGCGTTCTAGGGCAGATTGAGAGCCCGCTCGTTCAAAGAACCTGGCAAGTCGAAAGTGACAGTCCAGTAGAGCTGGGTGTGGCGGTTGTTGCTGGGGATCATCAGAGGGGTGGAACATGATTCTGTTTTCGCTGTACCGCGAGGCTGGTATGATAATCTTGGCATCATCTATCATATCTTCAAACGCAACGGCCCTATACTGGTGGATTTCGCTTGGCTAAGGAATCATTAGTCTATATCGGGAATTTTCATTTTAGGTGTCACGATAAGAAGACTTACAATAGCCTCAAGTGAGCAAAGCCACTTCTCAAAGTCTGGTTGAATCATTCCAGAAAGGAGAAGACCATTTTGTTCTTTGTCAAGTTGGGAGGGCTCAATGTGCTGTCCGATATCAGGGAAGTATGAGATAAGCAGGCTCCATTTATCCTTTCGTGTCTGTTCGTCCTGTTCAATACTGTTATTCTATAGTTCGAAGGTATATAGATAGGAGAAAAGAGAGGAGGACTTACACAGTTGAAGAAGGACCAAGGAATGATGTGTGTTGCTTCTAGGCTGTTAGTAGTTTCTTTGTCTGACAGGTGATTCATCCTCTTTTTTAAGAGCGGTGGTTGTTCGACCTGTATACGCGCAGCAGAATTTCTCGCGGAGTTGTAGATTTTCTCCAAAATGACCATCTCGCCCTGGTGACTTGGGACAAATGAAACTCTCCCCGCCCATGAAGAATGAGTATGTAGAGATTGGGGTCTCCGCAAAGTCCTAGGAGACACTGGCCGGAGAGGAACTAGACACGCTTTGTGGGAATGCTGGCCTGCCAGTGCCTGAGACTGCAGCTCTTAAACGTGTGATGCCCACTAGAACGTATTAGAATGCATAAATGACAAGGTTTTGATTGAGAGTTGACAAACTAGGAGCAAGAAGACATTGGCTCAAGCTTTTGTATACCATAGACCCAACACCCTGAAATTCCGATGCCTGCAGAATATTTTGAGCTAGCAAAATAGCACCTAGATCTGGTAGACAGTCCAGTAGTATCTCCAGATGATGCCTTTTTCCAATAGGTGGAATGTCATCATATTGCTTTGTGAATAGGAAACCAGTGGGCCCAAAGAAGTGAGGGGCTTCCTCAGGCCATGGCTTTTGGATCTCTGCCACGGCATTACGTTTGAGAAGATTCCATTGCTCGGTATTTCCCACAAAAACGCTTTGATCAGTCTCCCACAAGGTGCCAGGCTCTGTATCCGTGTTTGGAGCAGAGGGCGAGACTTGATCGCTGGAGAATATCCAAGCTTGTTCCTTTAGATGCTTTTTTGCTTGGAGAACCCTTTCCCGTCGTTTCGTCATGCTCGTAGGCATGGTTTTCTATTCGCGTTTTATTGATGTAAATAGTATCAGGGGTAAAAGTCGAGTGAGATATCAGGTGTTGACAAGTTTGGTAATAGAAGTTTGCTTCGAACTCTGTGCGAAGAAGGTAGGAGAAGGTAGTAATTTGATAAGATGCGCATGTGAGGATGTCAAATAGAAACCGGTCAGCGAACTGGTGCCTATTTTTTCTTTAAATTTTTTACTCCGATTCTGCTCTTGATTGCCTTCGTTTCTTGATCTGCTAGATGGAATTTACTACTAAATTTACCTTTTTACCAATTCTAGCAAGAGGGAAGGTGTAAAGACTAGTACTAGTGCAGACGGGCAGGATGGCATAGGCATCGGTGTGAGGCGAGGCACGTCTGCAGCCAAGCTCGTCCTCTGGGGGCAGTGGGGGGTCAGAAAGGAGGACACAGGGGTAGCCCACGAACAGAAGGGTCTCTCTGGATTGTAAAATAACTGGCAACGAAGACTTTCTATATAAACGAGATGGTGACTTATACTCCTTCACCGTTGAATGTGATCTATCATATCGTAGTAGGGTTCCCCGCTACAATAGTACACTGGAAAGCGGCAAGCAACTTGAAGATTGAAAGCGCGTACCGGGGTAGTCTAGATCATTTCAACCGGTGAAGTTTCACTACCCTAAATAGTAGTAATAATGGCCTGTGCCTATCTAGCCCCGGTAGATGAAGGAAGATAAGCTGCTTTCTAGTACTTCAAGGCGCTACGCTAGTGTAGTAATAGTGGTAGTATGTACACTCCTTGGAGAAGAAAACCATAGCAAATGAACTTCATACAGTAAAATAAAAACCGCTGACAGTACTACTACTACTAGTAGTAGTAGCATTCAACGAATGTATTAAGCTTGGAGAAGCGAAGTTATGTAGAAGTTAGACTATATACAACACTTGAAAGAAAAGATCAGGCGACCTGATATCAACCCAGGAATATCTACATATGGCATGTTTCATCACAAAAGCGAGTGCAGTGTGTAACCCAGGTATCAAATGATCGGATAACATGTTTCCAAGACACCTCCAAACAAGCTCAAATCCATGCCGAAGTCATCCTCTTCAGAAAGTCCTTGAAGATCCCAAGAGATAGGGGATATTGAACCATCAGTACCATCAACAGTGTCAGGCCCCATGGAAAGCTCAGGGCCCACGGCAGCCAGACTATTTTGATATTCGGGGTCCTGAAATTGTAGACCCTGTAGTCCCGACTCGGATGGGCCAGATGTTGGTTGCGTCGAGCATGCTTCGTCTATGCCAGGCGGGCTCGGGCCTAAGTTGCTTTCCTTGGGTGGCTCAGGCGAGTCTGTCCATGATTCTGTGCTACTGGGTATCATGCTAGTAGATCGACTTGTTTGGGCGCTTCTGTTATTGGTAGAAGAGGCACCGGCAGACTTGCGGATACATTCTTTGCCGTTTCGTGCGCATGGCGGGCAAGGGTTGACAGGAGCACATTTCTTCCTGCTTTCCTGGCATGAAAAGCACGCACCGCCTATTTCTTTCAAGAGCCGAGCATCTCGTTTCCGTTGCGCTCGTTCTTGGGCAGTCGGCGTCCGTCGCTCGTGATAGGGAACTGAATCTGGATTCCCTGGATTCTCGACGATTATCCGCAGGTTGTTCTCGGACGATGACCCCGTAGGATTCTGACTCGGGGGGTGATTTTCAACTGGATGAAAATTCGTACTAGTAGACGGCTGGGGATGTACTAGCATCCAGGAACCGGGATGGCGCTGCTGCGTAGTATTATACATTGTATATTGAATCAAGATGACTCGGGATGTAGGCGGTTGTAGTGATAGAATTAGTGGCAAGGAGAAGTTGGTGTAGAGAGATGGCAGAGATAAAATATGGGATATTCTGTCTATTGAATAAAGCAGCAGCGACCTTCGATGAGGTCAGGAATTCAACCCTGGTAGCCAAAGGACGCCATTTCCTAACTCGGAACATTTGAAGCGATCTCGTCCCAGACTGTATTAGTTCGCCTTCATTCGTCAGAGTGGGCAGTCCAAGTTAGGTTAAATAAGGTCAAGGTACTCTACCATGGGTACTCTGGAGTCCCATACTAGCTCTAGTAGGGACCTTTAGGAGACATGGTTGAATGAATTCTTTCTTCTGACTGGCTAGGACTAATCCTGAATGAGAAGACCATAGACATGTGATGACGTGTTGGGTTGTGTAGTCATGTTCAGATCTAGCTTTTGTGGGTCTTATGCGAAACTGTCCATCTCTTTCGATTTTGAGAGGAACGTAATGTAGAGCGAAGCAAAATAGTAGATGTATAGATCACGGGCTGGATGCATAGATCATGGCCGTTTAGTGCTCCATCGAGCAGGGTCTCGTTGCGTGCCCAAGTCCAGATCCTCTAGAAAAGTCCGTCCGAGGATTTGCTCAGGGAGATATTCCTGTTCCACCTGACCATCAACATAGTTAGGGTTGTATTTGTACTCTTTCCCATAGCCAAGTTCCTTCATCAGTTTCGTGGGGGCATTTCTCAGATGGATTGGAATCGGTAGCCCTGCCACACCCGGCTCATTGAGAGCAGCGAAAACATTATTCAGCCCCCTGTAAGCCCGCGTACTCTTCTTTGAGAGTGCCATGGCAACAGTGGCATGGGCAAGGTTGATACGTGCTTCTGGTAGCCCTATCTTTTCCACTGCGGCATGTGTCGAAGTGGCTAACGTTAACATCGTGTTGTCTGCAAGGCCGATATCCTCCGAGGCAACGACGATGAGACGCCGAGCAATATACAGAGGATCTTCTCCGGACTGGATCATGCGTGCGAGATAATACAGTGCCGCATCCGGATCACTTCCTCGGATAGACTTGTGAAAAGCAGAGATTGTGTCATAGTGTTGATCACCAGCCCGGTCATATACTAACGTCTTGGTCAAAGATCCCTTGAGATCTTCCTTTGTCATTCCTCGTCGTTTAGAAAGATCCATGGCGAGTTCTAGTAGGTTAAGAGATGTTCGGGCATCCCCATCGGCGAAACGGGCTAGATAGCGAATCAACTCGTCATCCACCAGCTCTGTGGGAGAGTAGTTAGGGCCCTCGACCTTCAAAGCACGCTGTAGAATGGCCTCGATATTTTCGTCGGTAAGTTTCGCCAACGTAAATGTTCTGCAACGAGAAAGAAGAGCATTTTGAACTTTGAAGGATGGGTTTTCAGTGGTTGCACCGATCAAAGTCACTTGTCCACTCTCGACAGGCCCTAAGAATACATCTTGTTGTGACTTGGAAAAACGATGAATCTCATCACAAAAGATGATGGTCTTCCTGCCTGTCAAGCCTAATTCGCTGCGAGCCTCGGAAAAGATCTTCTTGCATTCCGCAACACCGCTGCTTGTGCTGTTGATCTCCACAAAGCGACTCCCGACTAACGAAGCAATTACCCTGGCTATTGTAGTTTTCCCTGTGCCTGCGCTGCCCCATAATATCATACTCGGAACTCTATCCTGTTCAATGAGTCCACGAAGAACGCCATTCTCCCCAACAAGTTCCTGGCCACAGACCTCTTCAAGGTTCTTTGGGCGCATCCGCTCAGCAAGCGGTGCCGCTTTGTGGAAGGCATTCACTTTTGGACGTTTGGCCTGCGGTTCTGTGCTATCTCCATTCGGTTGTTTTGCTGTATTGTTGTCTCGCGGTGGTGTTTCTTGCATGAACGATCGTTTGCCATTCAGAGGACGTGGTGTTGGGGCGGTTGGGCGGGAGGGGGATTCTTTGGAGACATTATTCTGGCTCGATGCCTTTCGAGCTGACGGTGGTTGGAAGATGCTGGGCACTGGGCCTGTCTGAGATGAGGGTTGGTCGCCCGGCGAGGATGAGCCATCATCCACGAAACTTTGACAGTCGGAATCGATGTGATCGTTGATCTTTAATTGTGGGACGGACTTTCCACATATCGGACAAGACACCATGATAGATCAAGATATAGTAGGAATTAAGGATCGGGGCAGTTGAGCTTGTGAAGTTGATTGATGTCACTAATTGATGGCTGGAATGGGATCGTCCAGCTGACTGTGATTGGCTAAATCGACGCGTCGCGTAGATGACATAATCTCGCGATCTGGATTAATGACTTGGTGCCTTGGTGCCTTGATGCCTGACGGAGCATTTCCGACTCGCCGGACTGAGATGAGATGAACAGAATATGAAGATATATTGAATATCCAGTTATACTAGCAATATGATATATATATATATAAATATCTGAGCTTTAGATAACCAAAATGTAAATTTAAAACAACTAACATGTGAGATATAAAAAAAGAATATTGATGCTATAGTACTTGTCAATAACTTTGAATAACTGTAGTATTCGGCGATGGCCATTACTAAAGGTTCCCCGACCTCGGAAAGCACGCCATTCGCTGTGACTCTTCCATGACCCATTGGAATACCCAACTCCATCCCACCTGACATCTCTCCCCGCACTCAACTTCAAGTTCTCCATGCTTGTCGCTCGCAATTCCCTCCTCTCCCTCGTCCGATCTACGCGCTCCCCTAGATACCTCGCCTCCGTTCCTCTACCCCGCATCTCTGGTTACGGCGTGAGAACCATGTCGGCTACCGCTGCGCGACCCGACCCCTTCAAGCCGGCGAAGAGAGTCGCCGGTCAGCGTCAGGATGTTTGGTATCATAAGCAATTGGCGAAGCGCACATAGGATGCAAGTCACGCTAACATACCCCGTCAGGTCCATTGTCAATGAAGCAGCCGCTGCTTCACCAGTTCAACCTATCGTGAACATGGGCCAAGGGTTCTTGTAAGTAATTGGATGTTATCGCATACAGATCGACTATCCTCTCTCAATTGTTGATATCCATAAGCTTATAAACTTCCTTCTGCAGTGGATATAACCCTCCTCAGTTCGCCATCGACGCTGCCAAGGATGCCCTGGACCGGGTGGAATGCAACCAATACTCTCCGACTAAGGTGGGATTTTCTAAAGATAACGGGAGCTCTGAATAGTTTACTCACCCTCGACTAGGGTCGCCCTCGCCTCAAGCAGGCCATCGCGGACGCATACTCGCCCTTTTTCGGCAAGAAAATCAACCCGGAGACGGAGGTCTCGATCACGACTGGAGCCAATGAGGGTGAGACTGCGTTCCAATACTGCATGAATTATGGAAGATCAAGCTGACAGGAAACGCGCTATGACCAGGTATGCTCAGTGCTTTTATGGGATTCATTGAGCCCGGCGATGAGGTTATTATTTTCGAGCCATTCTTCGACCAGTGAGTTTTGGCAAGCTTTGCGAGGTATATGGGAATATACCGGAGTGCTCACACGTTGGAACACAGGTACATCAGCAACATCGAAATGCCCGGTGGTACTATCCGCTATGTGCCTCTTCACCCACCCAAGGACGGCGCAACAAGAACTTCGCCCGCTTCGGAGTGGAAGATTGATTTCGATGAGTTAGAAAACACCATTAACTCCAAGACCAAGATGATTGTAGGTTTTTTTTTTCTCTCTTCAACTCCTTTGACCATAATTCAAATGCTGACTGTATACCCAGGTCTTGAATTCGCCGTGAGTGAAATTTGGAAGCTCTAGCAATATTACTCAAAACTAATCAAACCCAGTCACAACCCCGTCGGCAAGGTCTTCTCTAAGGAGGAGCTTCAACGCATCGGTGATCTATGTGTTAAGCACAATCTCATCATCCTGTCTGATGAAGTTTACGACCGTCTCTTTTATGTTCCCTATACCCGAATTGCCACTCTATCCCCCGAGCTCTATGAGCGCACCCTTACCGTTGGATCTGCTGGCAAGGCCTTCTACGCCACCGGCTGGCGTGTTGGCTACTTGATCGGACCTGAGCATCTGATCAAGTATGTCGCCGGTGCCCACACACGTATCTGCTACAGCAGTGTATCTCCTCTCCAGGAAGCGGCCGCTGTTGCTTTCGAGCAGGCCGACAACCATGGATTCTGGGACGAGAGCAGGAATGAGATGCAGCAGAAGATGAAGCGATTCTGCGAGGTCTTCGATGAGTTAAATATTCCCGTATGTTTATCACCGTGTCTTATTGTCACTCAAACGTCCATATCTAACATGCTTCTAGTACTCCGACCCCGAGGGTGGTTATTTCGTCCTGGCCAACATGGCCTCCGTCAAGTTGCCAGCTGACTACCCCTTCCCGCCCCATGTGGCTAGCCGTCCCCGCGACTTCAAGCTATGTTGGTTCCTGATTCACGAGGTCGGCGTTGCTGCCATCCCCCCAACTGAGTTCTATACCGACGCCAACGCACACATCGCCGAGGACTACCTCCGCTTCGCTGTGTGCAAAAACGACGATGTTCTTGAGACTGCGAAGGAGAGACTTCGGGGTCTCAAGAAGTACATCTCCTAGTGCAAAAGCATTTCTTGGATTTATTTATAGATGATCAAATGGATGACACTGTAAAGAAGTGGTGTACACTTGAATGACCCCGGTGGAAGCTACGAGAAATTTCTCCTTTCAACGTTGTCTGTTATAGAAGTTACTCTCCTATGGTACATTACTATGTTCCCAATCTCTACCTATGCCTTCAAAGTCGGTCCAAGTTCAAAGCAGATACTAAGAACTACTAGAGTTGCCTCTGCCAAACCACGCCTCAATTTTGCGCAAATTGAAATAGATTTTGAACTATCTAGTACTATCATCGAATAGATCGCGAAACGCCCAATTGTGTCATAAATCATGATATCCCACATTATTTTATGTCCCAATCCCAATTCCCGACTTCCCTCCAACTTTGTAAATTTCCAGAGTATGTCTCATTCCATCAAATTGTGCCATAAATTCAAATGACCGGCCTGATCAGCAGTTCCCAGCCCCTCTCCAACCTGACAAATTTCCAGAGTTCCTCATTCCATCAAACATCGACACGACTTCAAATTCCCCATCTGTTCAACCATGGTACTCTTGATCTCCGTCACGGCATAAATTTTCAGAGTATTTCCCATCCCACCACATTTGTCACAATTTCGAGTTTCCAATTCTTCAGCAATTGATCCCCTCGATCTCCATGGGGCCTGATCCAGCTCCATCCCAACCTTCGCCACGACGAAACGCTTTTTGATGTGCGGGGAGGACATCGTCCCAGCCATCCCCTCGCATGCGATCCCCCGGATTTTCCACCGTTGGGTGTGTTGTTCGAAGAACACGCAATATCCAATGAGAATTCTCGAGTCGGTCACAGGCCATTTGAAAGCATGGTCTAGCCCAAAAGTATCCCAGTGGAGTCTCTTCACGTTCTTCGACGCACATTGGATCTCTGCAGTGGTCAGGGTTTCTTCCATTCCATTCTGTCTCGCAGGCATGTCGATATCCAACAACCTGGTTGGGGAGGTCGATGTTCGTTTCCCGGAACATCTGGTATCGAAGAAGACGAGAAACGGTATTTGTAAATAGGTTCAATGACCTCAGTTTATCACGTATCAGCCGATAGGTGTAATTGACTATCGCTGGGTTGGTCATCGAAGCGAACAAGCAGATAGCGAGGCATCGGCGGAATCGATCTTTCTTCTCGGGATCGTTGAATTTGACCATTATATCCGGTAAGTGTGACATTGCTAGATCCAAGCGACAGCCCTGCTTGCTGGAGTGAAAGGCATCATGGTCATCGAATATGAAGTAATCCCCTTCTTTGACAGCGGTGTTGAACCACACAGCTTGCCGATGGCGCTGGGGAGTATCCCAATTGTGGAGGTTGATGATCAACGGGCACGCATCATGAACACTTGGTGGAATGGAATCCTTCACGCAATACCTATCGAACACCCTCTTTTCTTCACCCCAATGGCGCTGTAAATGCATGAACATATGTTTTTGACAGCAGTACCGGGTTCTCGAGTACGGTCCGCAACATGGGCAGATAACTGTGGCTCCGTCGAAGAGATTGCAAACCTTTCCACATTGCTCCAGTTTACATTTCAGGGGGTGATACATCAAGTCCCACCAGGGACTTCCGTCTGTCGGCTTTCCCTTTGGGGGATGATCTTCAGGCTGAACCAGGATCTGTAGTATAGCCCTGTCGACTTCGAGTGGACCCGGGGCAATGTAGCCTGGAAGAAATTGATAATTCTCCTCCGGGCCTGGTGAATAAGTACTGTCATCGTCAAAAGAGGATTCAGTTCCGACTGGATCGTTCGGCATCCGTGGGGCAACATCGAGGCTTCTTGAGGTCATCTCTATTGACCTAGGGTCCTCTGGATCCAGGGAACCGACTGGAGTAAGCTCAGTGGGCGGTTGGACTTCGGTAGCAAACTCAAAATCCTTTTTGATTTCTTCACTTTCCTTTGCCATCGTCGAAGGGGAGCATGAGGTAGACGGGCGTGGGGATGTTCTGAGGGACCCTTGGTCTCCTGGTCCAATGTCGTCGTGATGCGACATGGCGACTGAGGCAGCTCCTTCTGTGCCAGTGGTGGATTTATGTTGGATGACTGCGGGGGACCTGTCTGTGTTGCAAGTTGATTTGGAGGACGTCTTTTCGGAAAAAGGCTGTGGACCTTTATCTCCTGATGGCTTGGATGACATCTTGTCTTTGGGATGCAGGGGTACAGTTCTCAATTCTGAGTGGACTTCCTGTAGTGACTGGCCTTGGATGTCCTCAGCCTTCTGAGCACACCTGATCTCTTCCATGTCGGTGGCTGGAGCCACTTGGGGTTCTTCTTCTTCAGAAGTGTCAAGGGTTCCGAATTCTCCAGTCAAGCTGTCAGTCTCCACGTTGGATGAGGTCTCACGGGGTGTAGACAAATCCTGGAAGTGGGATGTATCTGACATCGACTGAGAGGACAGAGTGTTTGTTAGCGGAGTACTATCGGTGTTGAGATCGGGCCGACTAACCTGACTTAAAGAAGAGGCAAGAGCGTGGCAATTTGGAAACTCCTCTTCCTCGAGGCCAAAAAGGGAATCCGCGTCTTCGAGCTCTGATGGCGCCTTCTGCAGCTTTTCTCGGTTGTCTTGATTCCTCCGAATTCGTCTTGACTCTTTCTGGCGAGCCTTCTTCCTCGCATTCTTAGTTCGTTGCGGGCACACAGTAGAGCTGGATGGCGCCTTTATCTCGCCAGCGCATTGTTTCATCGCAATGCTTCTTCCCTCATTCGTCTCTTGATGCTGGGCTTGTCGTTCAGTTGGCTTTTTATCCCGCTTCCCTCGGTGAGAAGTATGGCCCACGGGTGGTTGTCCAACTTTCCTTGCGATGATCCCTTCCAAGAAGTGCCCTTCGGTCTTCTCTGGCTTGACTGCGATGTTGTATTTGCGAAGAGCCGAGATAGTCTGGAGCCTCTGGATTTGCGCCTTATGGCTTGTCTTCCTCTTTCGGCCACAGACCCTCCAGAGTAGCGCCAATAGCCAAAATCCAATCAAAAGGAAGAAGAGTAATGGCAACATCATCCTAATAAAAATTAGTAAGAAGCCTTTTAGGCAGAGGACAATATCATCTGACGTGCTCTCAAGTTTACTCCCTGGCAGCTCTTCACCGGTGGTCTCTTCGCCCACGAGAGACATAGAGATAGCCAGGAAGGCAGTGACACAGACCGAGAGATCGGGGCAATGTAAGCAATTCATGCTGTGGGATCACATACCAAAATGATTTTGTAATAGCGAGAAGTGATGTGGTGGGGAGGAGTAAAAGTCAGATTCCGAGGGTCAACATTCGTTGTGGTTGGAAGTCGGAAGTCGCAGGGCTCCAAGTGAAGTTAATCAGTCCTTCCCTCCACTGGAGTTGGTGAATGTGGTAGTAGCTATAGTATCTCGCGCAACATGGAACCTCATAGTAAATTCTTTCAATTTCTTACTACTAGAGATCACTCGTTATCTTTTACAGTCAACAACTTGGATATCAAGTGTCAAAATTGATTGGTTCTTTCTAACGCACCTGGGCAATTGAATCATCTACCAGTTTCCCATAACTTAGTACTATCCCAACTATTCCACAAGTGCCCACATGTGAACTGAATATTTTCTGTTCCGTAGCTCCATTTTCTCCAGTATCAACTTAGAATGTTTGACAAAATTTCAATTTAAAAACTTCAAACCATCGACGGGGCATTTAAAGAGTAGATATCACTTCACATAAACTGACCAATCTTTTAACAATCATGAAGGTTGTATCTCATAAAATATAAATTACCCTAAGCTGTACACTAAAGTGGAGATTTCTTAGGCAACCGACTATCTGAAAATGGCAACTTGAAGATGAATTTCAATTACCAGAAATTGGCAATTACATGTAAATTTCTGCTATAAAATGTCTATACTTTGCGTCTATCTTAATTCCTGATAGACAACTTGAACTTACTTCAAGTTGATCATTTCTTATACTTGTTTTCATCACGTGTGAATATTTGCCCTACAACCAAATGGAATGCTGCTTTAGTCATCACGTGAGGTTATACTGTAAGCGCTGGGCAAGGAACTCGTTTGTTGAAGTCGAACTTGAACTTAAGCACATGAAACACCCAGAGTACAAGACGGGCCCCAAGATGAATCATAGTGATCAATCCCCTCTCTACTACTATCTTCTATAGTGGGCGGACCTATTTGATCAACCGAGAATGGCTATATCCAATTGATTCTCTTTTCTAGACTTCTCATTGGTCACTTGCGGCTGGGTGCCTATGCTACACCGGAAGTCCAAACAATGGGATGACAATAACAAAGATTTCCAGATCACGGGTGTGAGACCAAAACAATGAACCGCTGCCTATTTTCTGATGCCCTATCTTCAAACCAGTGAGCAAGAATCATCAAAGAGGATTCTGTTCGAGTCTTGCATCCGGGGTCGCGAATGATTGGCTGTCAGCCTCCGGGCGCTAAGCGCTGCTGAGGCCTATATTTGGCAGACAACGTTCTCTGCAACAACACTAGCCACTTACGCGCCTTTCTCCAACATGAAACGACCCCGGTCATCGATCACCTGTATGCAGACTTTATTTTTATTCACGCGTTGTTTCAATCAGCGGGAGAATCATTATGATTCGATCCCTGGGTATCGCCAAATACGCTGATTTGCTACCAGATGGACCCTCTTTAAAAAAAGATCGGGCGTTTTCTAGATAGTCTTATTTAGCGCCGAGCTTTCACGAAAGCCCTTTGACGATATTCATGCAGCAAATTGTATTTGATCTCCCATTCATCCTCTTGAGGTGCCCTTTCATTTGAGTCTTTCTCTCTCCTATTACTAGTATTTCCTAGTGTCACACCTGCCAGTGCTCCCAACCTTGAAAGTGAATAACGCCTCTCATTCACTAGCACTTTTACCTACATACCTCGATACCTCACACAATACAGAATGGCCTTTGATTAGGCCCGGTCTCAACCTAACCCCTCTCTTGGATAATATTCCGCTGCCAATACTTTTTTGTTTTATCGCTCGAATCCTTTTCGAAATACCAACCCTCTTGGCCCTTCTCCTCAAAATCAACGCGCTGGCGCAATAATAATACATCGAAAAAGATCTCCCATCATGATATTCTCAAGCTCACAAAGACCGGTTTTCCCTCTTCTCCCTCCATATGGGGAACAGGATCCAAAAGATGGACAGGTAGCTCCATCCCACGCGGACGGCCTCACACCATATCTCGGACTACGATCCCGACTGTCACAACTATGGCTCAATCGCTGGACGATGCTCCTACTTTTGATACTCATCCGAATCCTCATAGCCGTCACGAGTATAAACACAAGCATGGGAAGTGCCAAGAGCGAAGCTCTATCAGCCTGCACGGCGTTGGAATCCATGGGAAGCTCGATGGCATCGATGCCATATTACCTAGCGGAGGGCATCAACGAACTGACTGCTAACACGGTCCAAAGTCAAGTCAACACCATCCGGTCACTGCTACTCTTTTCAATCACGGGAATCAAGAAACTTATTCTTCTGATTGTCGCTGCTTTATACGGCGTGGTCCAGTGTCTCCTGACAATGGCTCTTGAAACCGAAGTGCATATGATCACAACCATACTCGAGGGTGTGCTTGATGGCTTAAATACTACCCTGAACGGTATAACTAGTGGTCTCGAGAAAACCGCTAGCAGCTTCGAGAGCAAGCTTGAAGGGCTTGCGGAAAAGGTCAACCATGCTTCCGAGTTGCTTGGTATTGAATTCCCTACGCTCGACTTGAATGGGACACTTGATGATCTCAAAGACCTCAATTTCTCGATCCCATCAAGTGTCAACGACAAGCTGGAAAAGTTCAACTCAACAGATGTCAATATCAAGAGTCAGTTGAAAAAGGTCGATGACTTCATCTTAAGTCCATTCGATGACCTCGAGAAGATGCTGAACGCCCGTCTGAAAAACTACACTTTCGATAAAAGCGCCCTGAAGACTCCCGAGAAGGTGAAACTCAATTTCTGCGACGAAGATACGGGCATCAACGACTTCTTTAATGACATCGGAGATCTTCTCTCCAAAACGAAGAAAATATTCATCGCTGTCCTAATTGTTGCTGCCGTACTGCTGATCGTGGGGATGGTATGGAACGAAATCCGAAGATGGCGATTGATGAACGAACGTTCGCAATTGATGCGCATGGACACTCACCATGACCCCCTGGACATCGTCTACATCGTATCGCGACCTGACTCCGCAGCAGCCGGAATAAAGGCTGCAAGTTGGTTCAGTAACAGTCGTCGGCAGATTCTTGTTCGCTGGGTAATCGCCTACGCTACTTCCCCCGGTGCACTTTTTATTCTCGCTCTCGCCCTCGCTGCTCTCTTCGCTTGTTTATGCCAATACATCCTACTCAAATCTGTCTCGAAGACACTACCAACGTTAAACGCAAAGCTTGGCGTCAATAACTTCGCAGACAAGGTCGTCTATGCCCTCCAAAATGCTTCAGACGAGTGGGCAGACAGCGGCAACAAAGCCATCGGCGATTTAGAAGACGATCTGAACAACAACCTATTCCACTGGATCAACGTGACCGCCACCGGAATCAACAGCACCATAGGTGAATTCAGAAACTTCACAAACAAAGCAATCAGTGAACCATTTAGCTGGATCCCGTACATCTACGATAAACTCCAAGGGATTGCCGACTGTTTCCTGGAACCTCTCGTCACCGCGCAGAACTTTTCCACATGGGTAAGCAAAGAAGCCCATGTCCAGTTCATCCTGCTTCCAAACGACACCTTCTCTCTCGGCGCCAGGGACAGCATTTCCGACGGCTCAAGTCCATCGCAAAGTTTCCTAGCCGATCAAGGCGATGAAACATCGAACAAAGTCACCGAAGTCGTCAAGTCCGCATTCAACAAGCTTTTCGACGCTCTTCGCATTGAAGCTATTATCGCCACTTGTCTCCTCATGATCTGGGTCATCATTTTCCTTATTGGCGTCATCCGCGCCTTGACCCTTTGGTGGGGACGTGATCGAAACCGCGGCGAAGGCGGCGGTCATGCTATGGACGTGATACCAAATCATCCTGCCCCCGCACCGGATTCATCCGGGGCTGGTTTCAGTGATGTTCCTCTTACTGCTATTCCGAAGGGAACGCTTGGGTCTGTCCAAGCGATGCCGCAGTATGAAACTCCAGCGGAGAGCTCCGCGGCGCGGGGTGGTTCGGAGTTTAGGGATGAGAAAATGGGGTTTGCGGGACAAAGGAATTACCAGCTGGACTCTTCTTCTATGAGGCAGAGTAGTTATGTTGATTATGATGTGAAGAGGCCCTAAGAAGGATTTTCTGGTTTCTGGATGATGAACTGATCTTATTTCCCTTTCCCTTTGTTTTTGTAGCATGAGCCTGGTGTTATACTACTGTTCTTTTACGATTGCACATACTGGCTGGTATTTCATATCGGAGTATCTAACTATAGCGTTCAATCAATTCAAGTTCAAGTTTATGAGCTTCCTTGTTGTTCCAAAATTCATCGATTTTGATCTTATTTCTAGGCCTCATAGTACTGTACTAATTACTACTGGTAGTACTATTTTACAATTCGCACTGTGTAGTAAAAAACATCATGCAATCTGATTGCCTATACTGAACACTCCCCTAATGGGCTTATTGTCATACAAACGTGAATCATAAAAACGAACATGCAAATCTTAGATAGCCACAAAGAAGCTCTTCTCACCCTCCTTCGGGTGAACTCGAGCACGCTCCACAATAGGATCCGCACAACTAACACGAATGCGCTCTGGGGTAGCAGGACTAACCAAGCTAAGGACCTCCTCATTGCCCCACTGCTTTCGCGCAGCCTTAAGTGCATCACGAATAGCGAAGAACACAGCACTTCCCATGAATAGGGGCGGTTCGCCAATACCGCGGGAGCGCTGGATGGTACGGAGATTCTCCCATTCCACGTCCTTGAGCAGACTGACGTTGAAAATCTGGGGGATGTCGCGGAAACCGGGGATCTTGTAGTTACCTGGACCTCGGGTGAAGACCTGGCCGGAAGCACGGTGCCAGAGGCTCTCTTCGGTGGTGAATAGACCTTGTCCCTGTACATAAGCACCCTCGATCTGACCATAATCAATGGATGGATTGATGGTTCGTCCGACATCCATCTTGATATCGGAGCGCAGGCAGGTCCAGTCTCCAGTCAATGTGTCGATCTGAACCTCCGATGCGGTGACACCCTGAGTGAAGTAGAAGAACATCTGCCCGGTGTTCTCGCCCCACACATAGCCAATATCTGGTGTGCGGTAGTAGCCTTGAGCGGAGAGGTTCACTCGATCAAAGTATGCCTTGTGGGCAAGCTCCTTCATGGGAGCTCCTGGCATCTTCTCACGGTAAGGGCGTAGTCGCTCATTGATCTGCTCGCAGGCATTGAAAATGGCGTAGCCGTTGAGATCGGAACTGGCAGATGCAGCCGTAGCAGATGTGTTGGCGACAGTATTCGTGGCCGTTTCAGCAATGAAAACGCTGTCTTGGGGTACTTGAAGAGCCTCGGCAGCAATCATGATCATCTTGGTGTGAAGACCTTGTCCCATCTCAACACCACCGTGGGCAATAAGTACACTTCCATCGTGGTAAATGTGAACCAAAGCGCCCGCCTGGTTCAGGAAGAGGGCAGTGAATGAGATACCGAACTTGGTTGGAACAATGGCCATGCCGCGCTTAGACCATTTGTGAGACGCGTTGTATTTCTCCACGGCCTTACGTCTCTCGTAGTAATCGCTTTCGTCGAGCACTTGCTTGTACATCAACGGGACATACCAATCCTTCAAAGGCTGCTGGAAGTGGGTAGTTTCACCTGGCTCGTAAATGTTCATCTCACGCATCTTCTCTGGCGAGATACCAAGGTGATCTGCGACTTCGGTCACGTAGCATTCGGCAAAGAAGAGACCTTGGGGACCACCAAAGCCACGGAATGCAGTGTTGGAGACGGTGTTTGTCTTGCAGATACGACCACGGACAAACATGTTGGGGATCTTGTATACACCATCAATGTGTGACAAGCTTCGCTCAACAACAGCACCGGAGAGATCTTGTGTGTGGCCACCATTGGCATAGACGTCGGCATCAAGGGCCAAAAGCTTTCCCTCTTTAGTAACGCCAACCTTCCACTTGCAATAGAACGGGTGACGTTGACCAGAGGTGATGATATCCTCATCACGGTTGAGCATGCACCGGACTGGTCGTCGAGTCTTGTGGGCAGCAAGAGCACAGATTCCAGCCAATTGAACTGATCTGGATTCTTTGCCACCAAAGCCACCACCCAGGCGTTTCACGCGAGATACGATCTTGTTAGAGGCCACACCTGTGACCTGGGCAACGTAAGTTTGCCTATAGTACATTGGTTAGTTTCAAGCTCTTAATAATATTGTTTGAGATAACGCACGTTTCAGTAGGGTTCTGAGTACCACTCCAAACTTCCATCTCCCCATCTTCGGGCTTGGGAATTGCCAGGCAAGCCTGAGTTTCCAGATAGAAATGCTCTTGGCCACCCATGCGAGAGATACCTTCAAAGACATGGTCGGCATTTTTAAAAGCCTCCTCTGTATCACCGCATTTAATGTAGCGATAATGACCGTAGAATGACTCGGCTTCAATGGCCTCTTCGATGCTCAAAATCGTAGGAAGGTCTTCATATTCAACCTTGACAGCCCTCATACCCTCCTCCGCAATCTTGGCAGAATCAGCCAGGATTACACCGATTGGCTGTCCTGCAGTTGTAACCTCATCAACAGCGAAGAAAAGCTCGTCGGAAACAGGTGCTCCCCACCAATTCGCCTCAGGGGTGGGCAAGTCTGTATGATCGAGGTACTTAACCACCCCGGGAATATCCAGAGCTGCCGAAGCATCCACACTCAAGACCTTTGCGTGTGCCTTTGTGGACAGAACCATACAGGCGAATAGTTCATTCTGCTGAACGGGAATGTCGTCCGTGTATTGTGCCTGGCCAGTGGTCTGTTTCAGAGCTGCAACATGAGGTCTCGCCTGACCAAGAATCCTCTGCTGATAAGCAACTGAAGCTTCGCTATCTTGCTTTCCAGTGGAGATAGCACGCTCGATTTCCGCAACTACATCAGGATCCAGATCCTCGCTCTTGACTTCCATTCCAGAAAGAGCGTCGTGATAGAAGCGGTAAAAGAAGCCCATCGCCAGAGACTTCCGATAGGTGGCCATGCCACCAGGAACGCCGAACGGAAGATTGAAGTCTTTCTCCAGTGCAGTCATAACACCCTCAAGGGTTGCTGGGTTGGTGAATTTCTGGCCAATCAAAAATTCTTGGGCATTCTTCGCGGATACTGTCAGTGGAGCCATACCACCGAAAACCAAGTTGCAGCTCGTCACATCGTTGGTTTCGGAGAGCGAAACGCGCAGGGCGGCATTGACGATAGCAATATCGTCATCCTTTCGCTTCGATTGCTTGTAGGCCCGCATGTACTCGCCCTTCTCGGTGGCAGCTGGGATTCGAAGACTGGCAATAATGGCGTCTGGGGCCAGAGCTGTCTTACGGTAACCCTGGAAGAACTCGGTCATAGGGATCTCTTTGTCACCCGAGAGCGATTTCGCGACGAGAATAGTGTTTGTTGCCACCAAAACAGGATTCAAATCTGAAATGGGCGATGCTGTTGCCAAATTACCTGCAGGGGACGCGACATTTCGAATTTGTCTTCCGGCGAAATAGTGCAACTGTTTCTTGATGGCCTTGAAAGGCTGGCCGCGAGTCGGTCCATATCTCTCGACGGCCTGCTCACAGATAGCCTCAAGATCCGTCAGCGATACGTTGGCACCAATCTCCAAATGATCATCGTGGAAAGTGAAGGTTCTCAGTTCAGGAATGTCGCCAACGTAGACTGATGCCTTGTAGCGCATAGCCTTGAACTTGATCTCAATCTGAGTCTCTGTACTACCGCCAATCAACTTTGCTTCCGGATGAATATTTTTGATTCTCAATAGTTCATCCACAGTTACAGGTCGATACCACTTCTTCCTTTTATTACCGAACACAAGTGGCTTAAATTCGTGGCGTCGTAGAGCCGCGGGGAAGATTAGCTCTGTGTCGGGGCTGTATGCCTTGAAGTCGGGCCTGGGAAAGGTTGGCTCATCAGGGCCAAGCTTGTCGCCGTCGGTTGAAGACCCTTTGCAGCAACCACCGCCGCCATCTCCGCCCTTTTTCTCCATACAGCAACCAGATCCTCCATTTGTAGAAGCTTTGCCACAGTTATTGCGGGAGTTGAAGCTTTGAGCAGCATCGAGAATTGGTCGGTAGCCGGTGCAGCGACACAAGTTACCATCGAAAGCCTCTTCCACAGCATGTTCATCGGGGGTCGGATCGTTGCGTAGTAAGGCATAAAGACTCTATTTTCACGTTAGAAAGAGGGGTATTCATGATCTTGCAGGCGATGGAAATCGTACCATGACAATTCCAGGAGTACAGAAACCACACTGGCTGCCATTTCCAATTGCGATCCGCTGTTGAACCGCGTGGGGGTTCTGAACATCACCAATTCCCTCTACTGTAATAACATGCTTCCCGTCAACGCTAACCAGTGGTGCAATGCAGGCGTTCACGGAAGCGTGGTAAATCTTTCCTGTTGTTGGATTGAGATGAGAAACGACCTAATCGGAACAATGAATTAGAGCGCTGATCACCAAAGAAGAAGATCGGCCGGGATGCCGAATAGTGTACCCACCACTGTGCAAGCACCACATCCACCCTCGGCACATCCAAGCTTCGTGCCTGTCAAACCAATGCCTCGTAGGTATTCAAGAAGGGTGACCTCTGGGTTGACAGTATCGAGAGCGACTTTGGTGCCGTTGAGATAGAAGCGAAGTGTGTCGTCCCAATCTTCTGTCAGTTCAAACAGGGTTGCTGGCTTCTCAATCTCGCCAGTCGACCCCGCGGAGTCCGTATCGATGTTGCTGCCAGGTGCCATCGCGACAAGTCGTGACAATGCAGGAGGACAGCAAACAGAGGTGAAAGTTTATCTCAAGCGGGGTAGAAAGACCATACTGGGTATCATATATATCGAGACCGCAAATACCTTCCTAATGTTATCGGCCACGATAAAATAGGAGAGTCGCAGTTCGCCATTGAAAAGCGTCACAAGGAGGGGTGAGCTGCGGGCGAGATCAGCTATCAGGGCCGCCGGTATGACATCCAGCCAGTTGGGCGCTCTCCAATCCCCGACGTGTGATAGGAACAAGTGTGAAGGGCCATCCCCACCATACCCCACTATGGAACCGGCGTCTGTTGGATTGCGGGGATCGCCACCGTCCGATCTGAGAATCACAAAACAGGAAGTGGTTAGACCCTGGGAAGACCCTTGAAGGAGCAAGCGAGATGGTTCTTGACCTATGACAGCCCGCCAGCTTACTAAACATCGCATGGGATTGACGAAAGTAAAATAAAATAGGGAAAATAGAAAATAAAAAAAAATAGAGAATAGATCAGATAGTGGTTTCTAACCCCCTCCCATTGCGCCAGAGATGCTCGATTTCACCAACCAAGAAAAAGAAAGGAAAAGGAGAAAGAGAAAAATACAAAATGCCACTTCAATGCGAGATTATAGCAGGAACAAAGAAGTCACCATCCTTTGGTTAGAAGGGTGATCACTGCGAAGAACTCGCGAATTTCTTTTCCTCCTCTTGCCACTGCTTACGTTCGACTACACTTCGGGCACTGTAGGAGACAGATGTTAGTTAGTATAGGCAGGTACAAGAAGAACTGGGTGACATGAATGCCACCCCAGCAGCAAGGAATTGGATATTCCATCCTATCGCAACTTACCGGTACGCTTTCACAAATCGCCACACCTCGGTGTCCGCCATATTCCAGGCTTCGGAGACAGCCTTCATGTTGGCTCGGTTAGGATCTTGGCTCTTGATTGCCTCCCGGGCCTTCTTGATCAACTCGTACTCGCGAGAAACGCCCTGCTGGCTGGGAGTTTTGTCTTGAACACTCTTCTTGTCACCCTCAGTGTTGGGATCAATTGTACCCTCGCGAGGAATCTTGAAGCCAAATTGCCACTCGAATTCATCAAGAAGGTCAGCCGGAAGACTTTGACCTGCTTCGGCTGGCAGTGACTCGACAGTCATCCAGAGAGAGTTTGCAACGGCCTGGTCACCTGCAACAAATTGCTTGAACATAACGCCACGGTATGAGGCGCTCAGCTCCTGTCCATCTTCGCCAAGGTTATCCCGCGTCACATCGGTCAACCAGGGATCCCTTTCAGTTTCACGGCGGATTTGTCGCACGGTTAGTTCCTCGGAGCTTTTCTGTAGAGTAACGAGAGTGTAAGGATGGGGAAGAGTGCCGATGGTGAATAAGAAAGGAGTGTTCTTGAAGCTGGCCGGCTGGCTGATGCGCATAGGTTGCTTTGCAGAGCCGCAGGGTCGACAGTCTGGCAGGTTGGGGGGACAAGAGCTGGGTACTGGGGATTCGGGGCATTGAATGAGTGATTTGGCTAGTCGTAGAGCCGGCTCCACCAAAGCGGTGGTGTGATGGGGGAAAGGCTTGAGCACAGCTAATCCCGCCGGATAGGCATTCTGGAAGGTATTGTGGAGATGGGCGTTGATCAATTGTACAAGTTGGAGCCGACCACTCGCGGGGTTCTGGCCAATCTTTTCATGCACCTCTGGGTAGCGAGAGTTGATGCTGGATCCCTTATAGTATGCCAAAGAACTTGGCTGTTGCACCTTGAACAGCTCTACAGGCATCAACTCGGAGAGGGATGTAGATTGATCCGCCAGTTTCTTCACGCTAACATCGATTGCTTCGTCAATGCGATGCTTCTCTGCCGAAAATAACCCGCCTTGGAAGTTCTCGAAACGAATAATGAATTCAGGCTCGGTGCCCCGTCGAAGTGCGGAAAGAAGCGCATCATCGTAGCGTGCCATAGGGAAACATGTGAAGTCGGAGAGTAGACCTGTGCCCATGTGGCCCCATGCCAGCCAGCGGAATACTTCATTTTCCATTTCAGGAGTCAATTTGAGCTTCTGTACCAACTCGTAGTGAGGATTTTTCATCGCATCCCCAGGCCCCAAAACTACGGGACGGAATCCTTGCGCATACCAAGCTCGGCGCCAAGCTACGAGTAGCTCCCCATCCGACTTGTGATTCTCCTTCAGATCATTTGCGGAGTACTTCTTCGGGTTGTACTTGGGATTGTAGTAGGTGTAGATTGCTCGGCGTTCAGGTAAAGGAGGAAGCACGGATCGATCCTCGTCCAGGGTAATAGTTGAGGAGAACGGATTGAGCCATTCCCAATTGGAAAACCACTTCGATTCACCACTTGTACTGTTGGTTTGCTCCGGGGGTGCCTCGTGGGAAGGGGGACGGAAGGATGGTAGATGGATTTCGGGCAGCGAAGGGAGTTTCGGGACCGAGAGGAACTTTCGAGGGCCTGTAGGTTCTTGATTTTCTCCTTTTTCTCCGTTCTCTCCTTCGGTCGGCGGTTCGGGTTCGGGAATGGGGGACGACGAGAAGATGAAGAGTAGAAGGCCAACAAAAACAATGATGGCCAGAAGACCTGTGCTTCGATGCGGAATCATCTTCCAAGCACCAGGAGCTAGATGATCTGTGCCTGAAAATGAATAGCGTCGGTGTCGAGAAAATGGGACAGCCTTGCCTGCAACACTGCCTTCCCCTGTGTAGATTAAACGGGATTTGCGACGCGCTCTAAGCTTGGCGAGTTGTCGATGTAGCAAAAGGAATGAAAAAGGAGAGACAAGGAAAAAACCAAACTCAAAAGCTCAACAAGAATTATCCCATCGGAGGAATCAATGCGATTAGATGGAATCGCCTGTCGCCTCCAAGACTGGAAATATCCAATGATGTCAGATATGAAGTCCAGCTCTCCTGATGCCAACTTCCGACTTCACGTTCAGGAGCATAGTTGGTGCCTGAGGCAGTAAGCTGAGTCATCGATTGCATCACAGTCACTGAGGATACACCACATGGTAGTTAATATGGCTTAATATTTGTTCGTTTGCAACACAGACAATTGCGGTTAAAATTACAAAAAAAGCACAAAAAGTATATCATATACCATTATCCAGATCCAGATGTTTTGCTTTTGAAAATACGGAATAACAGTGTATAGTATGTCGTGTATAATTATCTTCTATCGATCTATACAATTTGTGACGCACAAAGAGTGTCTTTCTATTGCCCCCTCCCCCAAAGGCGGTGAGAGTGCGAGAATTGTGTGGGGAAAGCAATTCTGACCAATCACAATAGGCCGATCACGGCCAGAGCGGATTTTCTCAGTGTGCCCCTCCCCGCCGGCGCCGGAGGTACTTGACTCATCTTCTGTTTCTTGAAATCAAAGATTCTTGTTCGGAAGCAATTGAACACAGCTATTAATCATGGCTGTGGGAACGGCTTCGTTGCAGGATCGCCTGGAGAGGTGGTCCCAACGTCTGAGCAATCTCACAGTATCACCATTGACTCGCGACTATCCCGATTCTCAACAGGATGGCAAGCGGGCCATTGAGGCCTTTGAGTCTATTAAACTGCCCCAGGAGACTCAATTGGCTCTGAAGAAGCTTTCGGGCTCGTCTTCCTCGGATTTCCAAGTCTTTCTTACTGCTTTGGTCATTCTGGTGGCTCGTTTGACCGGTGATGAGGATATCGCAGTGGGAACAAGTGTGGGCGACGATGGCCGTCCGTTTGTTCTTCGTGTGCCTTATGATGCAGCGGAGACCTTCGCCCAGCTCTACGCCAAGGTTAACAAGGTATGTCTGCTTTTACATATAGCTAAAATTTTACTGTGTCATTAATATCAAGCTCTCAACAGGCATTCCAAGAAGGTGCTTCGGAAATTGTTCCTCTGGGCAGCCTCCGCTCGTATATCCAGGACAAGTCCAAGGCCGAACAAAGTCCAATCCTCTTCCGCTTCGCCGCTTATGATGCTCCTGCCGCCTCGCAAGAATACCCCGCCAATACTTTTGAAAGTGCCGACCTGGTGATCAATGTCGCCACCACCGAATCCGCGTCGGAGATTGAGCTAGGAGCCTACTACAACCAACGTCTCTTCTCTAGTGCTCGTATTGCAACAATTCTCCAGCAGCTAGGCCAGATTGCTAGCAAGGCCAATGCTGAAGATGCTGTCGGCCGCATCGATCTGATGACCGATGACCAGCTAGCTCTTCTGCCTGACCCTACACGGGACCTTAACTGGTCCAAGTTCCGCGGTGCTATCCATGATATTTTCTCTGCCAACGCCGAGAAGCACCCTGAGAAGCTTTGCGTCGTGGAGACCAAGTCCGGTGATCAAGCGCACCGTGAATTCACTTACAAGCAGATCAATGAAGCTTCCAATATCCTGGGTCACCACCTCGTCCAGTCTGGAATCCAGAGAGGAGAGGTTGTCATGGTCTATGCCTACCGTGGCGTGGATCTAGTCGTTGCTGTCATGGGTATCCTGAAGGCCGGCGCTACATTCTCGGTCATTGACCCAGCATACCCGCCTGAGCGTCAGAACATCTACCTTGATGTCGCCCGCCCCCGTGCCTTGATTAACATTGCAAAGGCTACCAAGGATGCTGGTGAATTGTCTGATATTGTTCGGACTTTTATCAACGAGACCTTGGAGCTGCGTACTGAAGTTCCTGCGCTTGCTCTTCACGATGACGGAACCCTCACCGGTGGCTCTATCAACGGCCAGGATGTCTTCGCAAAGGAGGTCGAGCTTAAGTCCAAGTCCGTCGGTGTCGTTGTTGGACCTGACTCTACCCCCACTCTGTCCTTTACCTCTGGCTCTGAGGGACGACCCAAGGGTGTTCGTGGCCGCCACTTCTCTCTGGCTTACTACTTCCCTTGGATGTCTGAGACCTTCAAGCTCACTCCTGATGAGAAGTTTACTATGCTGAGTGGTATTGCTCACGATCCCATTCAACGCGATATCTTCACTCCTCTGTTCTTGGGTGCCCAGCTACTGGTTCCCGCTAAGGAAGATATTCAGAATGAGAAGCTTGCGGAATGGATGAAGAACTACGGGGCTACTGTTACTCACCTGACCCCTGCCATGGGTCAAATTCTTGTCGGCGGTTCATCTGCCCAATTCCCTGCTCTTCACCATGCCTTCTTTGTCGGTGATGTCTTGATCAAGAGAGACTGCAAGGCTCTCCAGGGCCTGGCCCCGAACACCGCAATTGTCAACATGTATGGAACTACTGAGACTCAGCGTGCTGTCAGCTACTACGAGATCCCCAGCTACTCTAGCCAAGAGGGATTCCTCGATTCAATGAAGGAGGTAATTCCTGCCGGTCATGGTATGCTTGATGTCCAGATGCTGGTTGTCAACCGTTTCGACCCCACTCGCATTTGCGCGATCGGTGAGGTCGGTGAGATCTACGTTCGAGCTGCTGGTCTTGCAGAGGGCTACTTGGGAACCCCCGATCTCAATGCTACCAAGTTCCTGACCAACTGGTTCGTCAAGCCTGAGGTCTGGGCTGCGAAGGATAAAGCAGAGTCTCAGAACGAGCCCTGGAGGGAGTTCTACGTTGGCCCCCGAGACCGCCTCTACCGCAGTGGTGACTTGGGTCGCTACACTCCTTCTGGAGATGTGGAATGCTCTGGCCGAGCAGATAGCCAAGTCAAGATCAGAGGTTTCAGAATCGAGCTGGGTGAAATTGATACCCATCTTTCTCGTCACCCTCTCGTCCGTGAAAACGTGACTCTGGTGCGACGTGACAAGTTCGAGGAGCCGACCTTGGTCAGCTACTTCGTCCCTGACATGAGCAAATGGGCTCAGTGGCTCGAGAGCAAGGGTCTTCAGGATGATGAGTCTGCTGATGGTATGGTTGGCCTGCTTCGTCGCTTCCGCCCTCTTCGCGACGACGCTCGGGATCACCTGCGTAGCAAACTCCCCGCTTACGCTGTCCCTACGGTCATCATTCCTCTCAAGCGCATGCCCTTGAACCCCAACGGCAAGATTGACAAGCCAGCCTTGCCTTTCCCCGATACCGCAGAATTGAGCGCTGCTGCGCCACGCCGCCGCTCCTCCGCCATGCAGGCACTCAGCGAAACCGAGCAAGCTCTCGCTAAGATTTGGGCCAAGCGTATTCCAAATGTCACTGCTCGCATGATTGGACCCGACGACTCTTTCTTCGATCTCGGTGGACACAGTATCCTTGCCCAGCAGATGTTCTTCGACCTTCGTCGTCAATGGCGTGCTCTCGATATCAGCATGAGTGCTATCTTCCGTAGCCCAACACTGAAGGGTTTCGCTGGCGAGATTGATAGCCTGCTTGACTCCGAGTCCTTTGCAACAAGCGATAATGTGGCTGCGAAGGCCACCGAGCCCAATGACGAGTACTCCAAGGATGCTAAGCAATTGGTTAACGAACTTCCTGCAAGCTTCCCCACTCGTACCGAGCCCATGCTCTCCAGTGAGCCTACTATCTTCCTCACTGGTGCCACCGGTTTCCTCGGTGCCCACATCTTGCGCGACCTGATCACTCGCAAATCTCCATCCGCCAATGTTGTCACCCTGGTCCGTGCTAAGAGCGATGAGCAAGCCCTTGACCGAATCCGCTCTACTTGCCGTGCTTACGGATTCTGGGATGAGACTTGGACTAGCCGACTCCAAGCTGTCGCTGGTGACCTCGGAAAGCCTCAATTCGGTCTTTCCCAGGCTACTTGGGATGATCTGGCAAACCGCGTCGATGCGGTCATTCACAACGGTGCTCTTGTTCACTGGGTCTACCCTTACTCCACTCTCCGACCTGCCAATGTTATGGGTACCATCGATGCTCTGAAGCTCTGTGCTACCGGAAAGGCCAAGCAACTTTCTTTCGTCAGTTCCACCAGTGCTCTGGATAAGGATCATTACGTGGAGCTGTCTGAGCGTAGCATCGCGGAAGGCGGAAACGGTGTCAGCGAGGAAGATGATATGGAAGGCAGTGCTACCGGACTTGGTACTGGCTACGGTCAAAGCAAGTGGGCAGGTGAATATCTCGTCCGCGAGGCCGGTCGTCGTGGTCTGAGAGGAACCATTGTCCGTTCCGGATATGTCCTGGGTGATTCCAATACGGCGGTAACCAACACAGACGATTTCCTTGTTCGCATGCTGCGCGGATGTATTCAGCTTTCAGCTCGACCCAACAGTATGTAGATCCCTCACCCTATCATTGAAGCAAGGAGCCAACACGCTAACCCTCCAATCTAGTTAACAACAGCGTCAACATGGTGCCATGCGATCATGTAGCGAGAATCGTGATTGCCAGCGCATTCCACCCGCCACGCTCCCCCGTCGGTGTTGCTCATGTGACTGGTCACCCTCGACTGCGCTTCAACCAGTTCTTGGGTGCGCTTGAGTTGTACGGTTACGATGTCCCGCAGGTTGATTATGTGCCTTGGGCGATGTCTCTTGAGCAGTATGTCAACAGTGGTGAACATGATGACAAGGACTCGCAGCATGCATTGTAAGTGTTTCTTTCTTTTCTTTTCGTTTCTTCCCTTCCCGCCCTCTTCCCATTTCAGGGCATAAGCTATACCCAATCAAATACGGACCAACCACTGACCATCTCACGCCACAGGATGCCACTGTACCATTTCGTCACCAATGATCTCCCAGCTAATACTAAGGCTCCCGAGTTGGATGATCGCAACGCGTCTGCCGCTCTGAAGGCTGATGCTGTTTGGTCTGGGGTTGACGTCTCTGCTGGTGCTGGTGTAACCGAAGAACTGGTTGGCAAGTATGCCTCGTACCTGGTCGAGATTGGCTTCTTGCCTCCTCCGACTCTTACCGGTGCTCGCCCGCTCCCTGCCGCAGGTATCACGGAAGAGCAGAAGAAGACTCTTCTTGGTGTTGGCGGTCGTGGTGGAACCGCATAGTGAGTGAGGAGGTCTGGGGGGCATGATGAATATTCATTCTCTGGTATATACATGATTTTTTGATAGAAGTTTCTGCGCACCAAGATGGTGAAAAGCGTATTGTGATAAGATTTGACGGCCATAAGTACCATTTAGTTACTATTTAGTACTTCTACTACGACTCGCAATGCAAGTAGCATAAGATATTGAATGCAATGCTTACTACTATGTAGTACCACCACACTAGTGCTGAAGAACCCACTGGTGAGCAGATTCATGAAGTACATACTACACTTCAATAATTGCCAACTGTACATACAGATGTACTACATCATGATACTAAATGTCGTGCCCCTCTTAACACTCTAACACTCTCTGGGCATCGCCGGTCAACGAAAAAGCAACGCCGATCCCGCCGCGTTCCCCTCGGACTCGGAAAGACTCGCCCCTCCAACAAGTCATTAAACACTCAGTCAACCCTTTCAACTCTTCTCTCTTTTTCACCTCAACAACTTTTTAGCTCTTTCACATCAGTCTAATCCCTTTCTTTTCCCCTCAACCTTCTTCCAGACATACAAAGTACTACTAGTACCCTTCAGTGAACCAGAATGAGTGCAGGTACGTGCAATTGAAGAGAATCCTTTGGCGGGTATTCTCGCAATCTTCTCAATTTCGCCCATCCGCAATTTGCTTTCTCTTCCCCAACATTTTCTTGTTTGGCTTCCCGCTCTCTTTCACAGACACACTCTCTCTTTTGCTTGGAGAAGAGGAGACCGGCATATCAATATTCGGTACTTTGGTGGTCTGAGATTCATCTATTTTAATTGGACCTTTGTTCCGAAACACAATCTATTTTTCCCCTCTGTCCCCCCCATCTTCCCCCCCACCGTTCGTCATGAATCTTGCAGGATTGGCCGCCCGACCCGGCCTCATGGCACGCGCTGGCAGTGCCCTGACACGCAACTTGAACCCTGCTGTCCGACCTTTGAACCTGTCCTCTTCCTCATCCTTGTCTCTCCCTCGTGTCTCCTCCTTTTCGACCTCTTCATCTTTGTCTTGCGCAAGCCACAAGACTACCGGAACACCTGCCAATGCCTCCGACTCCGAGACTAACAAGGCGGGTTCGCAAATAGACAAATACACCGACGGCTTGCGCCAGAACAAGGACTGGGCTGCCAACACTGCCCGCGAACACCCCGATCTCTTCCCGACTCTCGCGACCGGCCAACAACCTCAGATCCTCTGGCTAGGATGCTCCGACTCCCGATGCCCCGAGACCAGCATGCTGGGTCTGCAGCCCGGTGATGTCTTCGTCCACCGCAACATCGCCAACATCCTTCACCCCGGTGATCTCAGCTCGGGCGCCGTCATCGAGTATGCCGTCAAGCACCTGCGCGTCAAGCACGTTGTCGTCTGCGGTCACACCTCTTGCGGCGGTGTCGCCGCCGCCATGGGTAACAAGGAGCTTGGAATTCTGGACCCCTGGCTGCTGCCTCTGCGACAGGTGCGCGAGCGTAACCTGTCCCTCCTGCAGTCCCTCACTCCTGACGAGGCCGCGCTGAAGCTGGTGGAGCTGAACGTCCGTGAGGGTATCAGCGTTCTGACTCAGAAGAGCGCCGTTCTCAACGCCATCCAGGAGCGCGGCCTTCAGGTCCACGGTCTCATCTACGATGTCGCCTCTGGTGTCCTTCGTGAGTTGGATACCCAGGAGACTGAAGAGTCCCTCAAGACTCGTCTGCTTGCCTTCCAGACGGAGTAAGCGACATTATGTTTTGCCATTTTGTGATTGAGCGAGTTGGTGGGAGTTGGTAGATATTTTGGGAGATGCATAGATTTGAAGAATTCTCTCGGATTTATTCAGGTTGACTACGATGATTTATGAGATATAACACATAAAACATAACAAAGAACAAAGAACAAACATGAAGGAGGGATGTTATTTAGTTTCGGGAATGCGATCTAGCGAGATGTTGATTTCAATTTAAACTTGTTCTTATGAGAGTCTAAGCCACAACTTGAACTGGGCTGTTCCTATGTTTTCTTCCGAACAGCCTGAGCTCAACGACAGCGTGTATAGCTAATTATCGTTGCAGGTATCTGACCCGAAACCGAGCAAGCGACGGTACCTGAGTAGGTACTCGTCTTTCTACGACGTCGGATGTCACTATGTGAGTCAAAACTGGAACTGAAGGTGATCGGAGACCAATCCCGTAAGTGATCGGCACGCCATCGCGAGGCTGACAGCCCTCGGGCACCCCAAAGGGGATTTTTTGATTCATCCGGTCGACTTCACTTGTGTATAAGGCTCGGGGATACCAAATCTTAGTGGCACGAGGCGGTGCAGCCTGCAGCGGTTGACTCACCTTGCTCAGTTTCAGCCTCAGCCTCATGGTGAAAGTACCATACTGCCCTAAGATAGGCAAGGCTCCAGGCTGATGCGGTGGGTCTAAGTAAGCTCCGACTGTCGAATTGTATACAATTGACTTGCTGTAAATGATGCGCTGGCTATTTGATCGGCTCGGAGACCTTGTTGGGCCACCGCTTCATGCAGAATTCTAGGCGTCGATGCAGCACAGGCAGGTGTTCATACTAGTAGCTATTCATCATGATGTCCCTCTGTCTTTCGGGTATAAGTAGACCTCGACATCTCGTGCTTTCTGCAGCTCAACAGCTTCAGCCTCACTACCGCCAACGACTCGGAGGTCTGAAATTACTACCATTTTACAACCCTTGCCTTATTTCTCACCTATACCCTCCTCCTCCTTCAATCCGAACCGACTTGAAGAATTCTCAAACAGCAATCAGACCTGTATTCACCATGACGGCTATAACTGACACTACCTCTGTGAATTCGGCTTCGGCTGAGGACACAACCAAACAGCCTATTAATGACAGTACAAATGGCACAGATACCCCAGGCATGTTCTCTTCAAAAATAATGAACGAGGGAAACATTTCTAACAAACATGAAGCCGAGTCAGAAGAAGAGAAAGAAACAAAGTACGAAACCCCCGGCACAATCTGCGGAATCCACAATGTCTATCAAACGAAACCCGATGAGAACGAAGAAACATCATGGACAAAAGAGCTTCCCGAAACCCTTGTAGACCCTGCCGAGGATGCAGAGTCAGCCCAATATGCCCTGATCGTACGAAACGTCAAGTGCTACACTGGACGCAAGAGCCTTTCTATTCATTCCATTGTCATCCAAAGCGAATATCTGAAGACCTTCCTCGGTAAAATCCTGGAGGGTTATCCTGGAGTGACCGTCACCTTGGAGCGTCTCGAATTCATGGCCCCCTTCAAGCCTTTGGTTCATAGGTGGGATGCTTTCCTGAAGGCGCGCGAACATGAGAGTCTAGATGAGATCACGAAGCAGCACGTGGATCTTTTACACAATGTCCTGGAAGGAGAGCTGCACGATGCCTTAGCACACAAGAATGACCTTATTCGAAATGGAGTTATCACTCACCACCTGATTTGGACCGTCTTCGAGCCCGATGATGTGATCATTGCCAATGTCGGTGGTCGCCAACACGCATACCGTTTCGTCGACGATTCCATAAATTGTCGCACTAAGGCGATTATCCTGCAAATGAAATGCGTCGACTATGACGGCGAAGACTTCGGATTCGTTGACCATTCATTCCAAGTTCCCCTTTACATTGGAACCACTCCTATTACATCTCTACCTGCCTTCCCTCTACGATTCCACCCCGACAAGGACGCGATCCGGGAGAACCTGATTGCTCGCGGAAAGTTCTGGGAACAACACAAGAAGTACCGCTTCAAGCAATACGAAGGCCCTGCTACTGGATTCCTGGACGACAATAAGAAGAAGAAGTACCACGTTAAAAGCCGTATCATCATTGATGTCGAGGCTTTCAATATCTTCCACCCTCACGAGAATGTCAGTGTCTATGGGTGGAGGGAATTCCCCGAGGAATTGACCGATGACCTTCGGCTCATCGCTTCTCCTTCTGTCTACGGCTATTCTCTCAAGGATAAAGAGTGGTTGCAATTCCATCTCGACTGTTCATCGGAAATCAAATGGAACTCTGATGCCTTCGAGTCTCTCGTTCTACCCAAGGACCAAGAGAATCTGAAGGACCTCATCTTGGCCTTCGCTAAGGCTCAATCCAAGTACATGAACTCCTTCGATGATGTCGTCGAGGGTAAAGGTCGCGGCATCATCATGCAACTGAGCGGTCCCCCCGGTGTCGGCAAGACCCTAACCGCAGAAAGTGTCGCAGAAGTAATGCAAGTCCCCCTCTACACAATGAGCGCCGGCGATCTCGGCAGCAATGCCGAAAAAGTCGAGTCAAACCTCAAGGACATCCTCCGAATGGTTCCAAAATGGGGTGCAGTCCTCCTCCTCGACGAAGCAGATGTCTTCATGGAAGCCCGTACAACCACAGATCTAGAGCGAAACGAGTTGGTTTCCATCTTCCTTCGAATGCTGGAATACTATGAAGGTATTCTGTTCCTTACTACCAACCGTGCTGAGGAAATCGACCCTGCCTTTGAGTCTCGCATTCATGTTTCTTTGGCTTATAAGGATCTGGACTTTACTTCGCGCCGTCATGTTTGGGGTCAGTTCCTTGCTCGGTCTCCTAATACGGATTCTTTCTCGGATGAGCAGTTGGATCAGCTTGCGGCGGTGGAGTTAAATGGGCGGCAGATTAAGAATATGCTTAAGACTTCGGGTCTTTTGGCGTGGTCACAGAAGAAGGATCTTGGGTTTGAGCATGTTGAGACTGTTCTTAAGCTTCGTACTAATTCTGTGTCGTTGTCAAGTTCTTGAAGTTGGTTTGTGAATAGCTCTTGGCATTACCATCTCGTTTCTTATTTTATTGCATATTCACGGAATCCATGGATCAATTTTGAGTAGATTATATCTTGCTCTGGGTTTATTTATTAGGATATCTCTCTGCTGCTTGAGTTGAATGACATGACAGTAACTTGAAGCACTTTGATACTAGTACTATAATAGTAGTTACTTATGGTAGGTGTATAAGCCTTGAAAGTTAAGGTAATCACTACTGAATAGCTCCTTCCCCGTCATTGATGTAGCTCTTTCTAAACTTCTCCTGCGCGTTCACCTGAACAGCCCACAAGTTTGTCGCGCCCTCATCCATCCAAGTCCTCAAACTTTTTCTTTTTGATGGATGCAAACCAATTTTCTGAACAGTCGACTTCAAGTTCGCGTCCAGTGTCACACAATCATCAAGGCGGAGATAGCAGTGAATGCACGATCGACACAGTAAGTCACCATAAAAACACTAGTACTACTGCTACTACATAGTATAAACTTCTATTCCAAAGTTGTCAGTCCTGCAGTGCCAAAGCTAATTCAAGTTTTCTTAGCCAAATCCTTCCACGCTGTCAACCCCGCGAGTGCATGTCTCGTTCGAGTCCGAGTCTTTTCAAATGTCACCAGCCAGACAAATACTGGACGATACTGCTACCGCTACTACTACTCGTGACTGAATTCCACCTTAGTGTGGTGGTTGGTACCACTACATGTACTACAAGTCGTAAGTTACCTGATGCTGCATAAACACTCCTCCAGCTTACGGGATTCTTTTCTAGATTATCAGACTAACAGGTGGCCCAGGCACCGTTGAGCACGGTTCCGATCATCTAGACTCCCATATTGCTCGGTCTTCACGAAAAGAGCCTGGTTTCGGCATCGAGGGAATAACAACCTTTTCTTTTCCCAGCACACAACGACAGACCAAATACCGGTATTGGGGAACTCCCCGCACTCGCTCTAGACTACAACATACCTAGCATCGGTATTCGAATGATCGATCTCTCCCCCAACGAACCTTCCTACGTCTGTCGCGGCCTCAACTTTACACAAACACCATCCACTGGAGGTAACTACAAGCTGACAAGCGCCGAGCCCCATATTCTGCCAAATTAGCGATTTCGAACCTGGGAACTTTGAAAAAGCTACTCTATCGACAAATGGACCTGGACGGGAAGTTCACCGCGAACCCCAGTCTTCGGAATGGTGTGTATTGTCCTATTTGTGAATTTCTTTTTTACAATGCCTTCGCCACGAAACCGTCCTGATATCTTTTGGCGGTGCTTCGAAGTTAGATTCGCATCCGGAGTACCTGAAGGATAGAAGATGGTCTGAATTGCTATGCAAAATTTTCTCTTTTTCAATTTTAGTCGCGGTTCCATACGGACCGCGTGGACAGGATGGGGGTGATACTCAGCCTAGGTAGCAGCACTTGAGGTTGGAAGAATGCTACTAAGTTATCTTACGCCGCGGGGTGCAAAACGAGGCAAGTGGTTCCGATCACCTGACCATCAGTGGCTTCAGAGTCGTGGAGCGACTTGCGACTTGCGATTTCAGCCAGAGACATATTTTCACTCATAGACCTATTTTGAAGGTAGTTCCCATTGGCAAGAAATAGTACGCCGCTACGCGGGGTTTTGCTATTCCAATCTGCGAGTGCATGGCGATAATGGTTCGTCGATCCAAATCCCGCCGAACGCATCTGCTCGGGGCGTGCGCAACGTGCAGACGTCGACACGTCAAATGCGATCAGCAACGGCCCGCCTGCAAAACATGTCACGCAACGGGCTATGTCTGCGAGGGATTCTCAAATGAAGTCCGCTGGATGTCGGATCTAGACCAATCAGCTCACAGGGAGAAAGCGCGGGAGAAGGGGAATCATCTAAAACGAAATGGGCTCCGGCGCTACTTATACTCTGGTAAATGATGCAATGGGCCCACGCTGCATAAAGTAATTTGACTGGCTAATACTAGCAGTTTATTAGAAGAGTCAAGGGTGTCTATGGGAGCAGCCTTAAACAAAGATCTCTTCTCGGGTTCTATCGATGCGACGATCGGGGAGATTGATGCAAGATCACAAGAAACGCCCTCTTCCCCAATTAATGACATTAGAATCGGACCTTTCGCCGTTTTGAATCTTAATAATACTGTTCAGGAGTCACAGGAATTTACCACTGCACATATTCCGAGGCATATTACGGAGCCCCATGCCCCATTTACCTACGATGTACAAGCCGCCCAACTTGAAGATTCATCACTACCGATAGAGCCTCCGGAGCTTGCAGGTGATATTTTCCAGTGGTCCGATATCTTTGGGCTAAATGACGACTTCTATGGAATCACATCTGACTTCTCACTTGATCTGGCAAACTACCCTGATCTCTTGACTCCTCCGGACTGGCTTACATACGATGATGCAACATACTACAACACATCTTCCCCAACTGTCCACGGCCCGACACCTAAAATACCTCAGATACCCTCCTTACAGTCCGATTCAAAATTGATGCAAGCTCATAAAAATCTACCAGATAATTCCAAATCTACCCGCGAGATACTGAGTGATGCTCCGTACTTGTTGCAAGTTTTCCAGAAGCATGTCGTGCCTCAACTGACGATTGTTCCCTTCGGAAAGAAAGCCTCATGGTCTATTTTGAACGTACCAGCTGCGCTAGTTACACTCGGAGACTTGACTATTCTGGAATCCCAAGATGTCAGCCACGCTCGACAGTCTAATCTATACAGTCTTCTTGCATGCGCTGCGATATTTCTTGCAATGAGCCCATCTACCGATTCAAATGACACAAACGAGACGGGAAATTGGCAAAGTGTTGCCAGCAAGGCTTATAGCAATGCCAAAGACCACACTATAATGTTCATGAAAGAGCCTATAGGCGTACGCAAAGCCAAATACAAGGATCGTATAATGGCAGTATGTGGAATGATGGAAGCTGCGGTAAGATCTCATAATTTTGACAACAAGCCCAATAATGAGAGTTCCCTATCTAAAGGCTTTTCAGAACTTCTATGGCCAGCAGCAAGATTCCCGATATTTTACACTCGAAGCAGAAAGACTTCTGCGTCGTCGAGCAACATGCAAACCAAAGACATCTCATAAAACCCGTCTCTTGGTGAATGTCTATACATGGCTGCGGATCGTCGGCGAGAGCACCTATGTCCTCCAGGACTTTGGAGCTTCTAAACTATTTACTGATGCCCTCGATCGCCAAATCCACGCATGTCGCCCCCATTATCTCAATGGCCGGGTACAATCTACAAGAGATCAAAATATTCACGATGATGACTTTCTCCACATGGAACATTCAGATAACGATCTCGACATTAATTCACCAAAGGATGCCAGAAAAGATATTCCGGACATTCATCTCCATGACTCACGAAAATCTGCAGCAACCCTTGCTAAGCAGGTGTATGGGATTTCGGAGACTTGGCTGAGTTTACTCTCAAACAACACGTTTAGCGAACGTCATGGAGAAAGTCCGAACTGCTCAGAATTCGGATATCCAGATTAACTCAAACGTATCTAAATTCTTGCAAGAGCGAAGTGATCGTCTTGAGAGTGTCATTCACTCTTACGTCTCTCAGAACGATGAACCTGAGTCACCAGAGGGCTATGCAGACCCATACATCCACGTTTCTCGGGCATTCAATGCTAGCCTGGTCATATTTTTCTACAGGAGAGTTCGGAAAGTACACCCCGGGATTCTGGGAAGCCAAGTGGATAGCGTTATTCAATCCCTGCAAGCATTGCATGCCGAACTGCAGGCAGTTGAGCACACTGGCCCGGGTACGATTTGGCCTGTATTTATGGCAGGATGTGAAGCGATGACGAGTGAGAAACGAACTGCGATCATGAATTTGCTTGAGAAGTCTGAAAGCAAATGCAGACTCCCGCCTTTCCAAGCGGCAAGATGCATTATGACCGGCTTGTGGGCACGATATGATGAGCAGGTGTGGGCGGAACGGCGGGAACCGTTCTACAGTTGGATGGATGCATTGAAGGAATTAAAGGCCTGGCCTATATTTTGTTAGTTATAAAGAGTCTATAAGAACCTGAAATGAATGATCTACTACGCCCATCTCTTACGCACGTCTAGTGGGTAACCACCTAAGTACCATGTTGGCAGTGGGAAGTTTGTAATCGCCCTAGACCATATGTACTATGCCGCAGCACTACAGAACCCGGTGGATTTGAGGCTGTGGCATATGATTGGTCGAGTCGGAACCACTTGCTCACTTTTGAAGTGACAGGATTCCAAGGCTGGCATGTATGGTTTTTATCATTGGGCCATAATCTTTTCCAATTTGATAAGGCCCTCTCGTCTGAGTAATTTCTGAAAGCTGCTATCTGTACCCAGGTACAGATCAAAAATGGTTTGCAATTTTTTGCCTGAACTTTATGCATTTAAAGAAGTCTGAATAGCATCACTAACAATTCATGATCCTAGTGTTTGTTAGTCCTATCCAATTTCTACTAGCGGTATTGAGGGTTGGAAGATAAAATTTTATAATTCAAGCAGTTCAAAAATAATCTACTTCAACTTCAGCTTCAGGATGGATGACCTTCAGGACTCAAAAATGCCCTGCCAGTGGTTGAACCCAGTGGGGTGCAAGAGTTGAGGCTAACCCACATCATTCAAACTTGAAATCACATCTGTTGCTTCTGCTTTTTTCCCTGCTTTTTTTTTTTCTGAATTCTCAGACTCGTCTTGTGCATTTGTCGAAATTTGTCGTGCCTTGGCAAGGTTTGATTCAGGGCCTTGTCTCTAGTGATATGGTAATTCAAAAGACTTAAGATTGGGCTATACTTAGTAGCACTTTTGATACTCGAGGCTGTAGTTTCGAATGAGAAATGCTTGTACCAAGCCTAGCATTAATGCCTTTCCCTTTGTACTAGGCAGCTATATTCCATGGTAGCTCTTGAAGTCCTTGAGGCAACTAAATTCAATTTAGGATGGGGGATACTAGTCTAGTAACTGAGGAAACTTCTTTAGTCGTAGCAGTGCATCCCACGCCTGAGCAGCGGCAGACATACTACTACTAGGCAAAAGTTCTCACTACTAAAATACGTAGCTAGGCAGCCCTTTGCTGCTCTAGGGAAACTCAAATCGTCGATCTTTTCGTTAATTAGGGGTAGTGGCCGTCTGGTCTCAGCCTTATGACATTCCCAGCCTTCTCTCTGCACCGATGTAATGCATGAAGCTAATAGTGTTATTTTACGTCCAAGTTGAAGTAAGATAACCCGGTGCCAGATTCCCCTTGTGGAGATATCCAGTGAGTTAGCATTCGCCTCAAGGCCCTCACGTTCATAAGTTGATAATGTTTCACCCAATAGCTCGCAACTGCCCGTGAATTGCTTCCCTCAGTTACTAGCATGCAATTCAAAATGGGAAAACATGCAAGGATCATCCGATTGTACTCCGTACTCGAAACTTTAATAGTAATTGTATGCTAAAATAGCAGGTGGAGCTCCCAGCCTGATGATTGAAATAGATCGATTGACCGATCAACACCCGGGCAAGATTTACTGCTGTCACACTGGTGCAGCTACAAGTTCGGGGTGGATAGCTCAGCCTTTCGTCAACGCGCTTGATCGACATCTGCTGCTCCTACAAAAATTAGTATTTATTAGCGCATCTATCCTATGAAATGCAAAATTTCAAATCCTTTCTAAACACTGAATCAAGTACCTAGGTATCACTGCCGCCTTGAACTTGCAATCACCAAACGCAAAGTTGTTGCTCTATCTACTCATGCGTCCGATTTTCTCCCTAAAAAGAGCTTCGTTATGATTCGGCACCTATTTGCTCTTGTTGCGGCGACAACAAGTGTCGCTCAGTTTGTGTCTCCTCCCAAAGATCTCATCACCAAGCAAGGTCACGCTGGAGTTCAGGTTCGTTACAAAGAAGTTCCAACAGGAATATGCGAGCTCAACCCTGATATCAAAAGCTACTCAGGCTACACCGATATATCCAAGGATCAACACAGCTTTTTCTGGTTCTTCGAGGCGCGTGATGTAGACCCGTTACAAGCACCATTGTCAATCTGGATAAATGGCGGCCCTGGAGCATCTAGTATGATAGGTCTATTCCATGAAGTTGGGCCATGCCGTGTCAACGACAGCGGTAAAATCGTCGACAATCCTTACAGCTAGAGCAAGGTCAGCAACATGCTATTTATCGACTCGCCAACACAAGTCGGGTTCAGTTATAGCAAAGCTGTTCCGGGTGTCCTTGATTCAGATGGGAATATCACCCCGTTGCCAGATAATGATTGCCCAGCAAATTCAACCAAGAACTGCGGCACATTCCCTTTACCTGACCCGAGTTTGACACCTAACAATACTACTAGTAGTGAAAGAGGTAGTAGTAGCCATGCTAGATAGATATTGCCATAGCGCAAATTCATCAATTCCAACTTGTTGAATAGATGTGACATTGATACGAACGTCGGACACTGTGTATTTAAATCTGGATTCGGACGCGCTTCGAAATGCAACATAGGTAAGATCAAATTTTACTAGAACGAAGAACGATTATGCCAGGTATGTAAGAACATTCCTGTTACTACAACGCCAAAAGGACTCGGGGTTGCTCGTCCCCTCTGCTATAGATACGAATCGGCCACGCTATGATGCAAAGTGATATGGCATCCTCTACTAGTAATTCTGAAAGATGGATCCTCTGAGATACCTCGGGATTTCCGCTAGCCAATAATTTCTAAACTCATACCATTTCCACATCTCGGGATTTCCGCGATTGGTCCTTTCGATGGAAAGAAGCAAAGTGGCCCACCGACAACGATCTCCACCGTTTCCGTAATTAGCTACTGCTTCAGAAATGGTTAGCCATCAGCCATTACTTAAGAAGCGGAAGCCGTAGGGAATGGTTTGGGCAAGTCTCATGAATTGGGAGCACTGTTGACTTGGCTTTGCACGGTTTCTTGTGTCTTTTAAAAGTTGAAAACCTCCGAGTCTTCGTACACTGGTTGAAATGCTTCCTAGAAATGTCGCAAGACGACTTAATCTTGCAGGCGAACCAAACTGGAGAAAGGATAACGCTGTTCTGTTTAAACGTGCAGAAGCGAGCTGCGACAGCGAAATTTTCAAGAGTGATGTATTGTAACTTCCTCTGTGCACTTCCGACTTTTTCTGATTCAATCATGACAGGATAGCACCAATAAACCTCCGGCCAAAAGATGGAATAGTAGGGTGATACAATGTTTTAATACCGCCACCCTGGAGCTAAATCTTTGCCAGGACTGTTCTCTGAGGAGGCTAGTAAGAGAGAGGTATGAAGAAATGTGATATTCTGAAGTTTACAGAGCAATATACTAACCTTTAGCTATCTAGCCGTCGAGTATCAAAGCCGTTGCCCGAGCGGCGGCGCAACCCGGTTAGCGCAATTCAACTACACACCGCGCTTCTTGTCTCCGATTTAACGATTTTGAATTAGATATGATATCATTGGGTGCTGGCGCGCCCTCTTCTACTTACTTTCCATTTGAAGCAATCCATGTCAATATCAAGTCCTTGCAGGGTCTTTCCATAGATCCTGGAAATCAACGGGAACCTGACTCGGAATTTCACATGGCCAAATATGATTTTGAGCCAGGCGTAAATGAATATAGTAAGTACTATTCTGCGTGTGGAATTAACATCATTTGAAGCTATTGGTCAATTGGTGAACAGGTATCACTGTTCTGACTTGCTAGTATCACAGGCTTGGACGTGGCCTTGAACTACGGACAGGGAGCCGGTGCTGTTCAAATGTTACGATTTGTGACTGAGCACATTGAGGTATGTACTATTCATCAGCGCAACTTGAATAGATCCAACTTTTCAGCCGACGTTGATAGCCATGCTACTATGTAGCTTCTTCATAATCCACCTTATAGAGACTGGGGTTGCTGTATGACAGTTGGGAACACTTCAGCTTTGGATTCGACATTGCGGATGTTCTGTGAAAAAAACGATTCCATCATTGTGGACGAGTATACATTCTCTACTGCCCTGGAGACTGCATGGCCTCTCGGTATTAAGACCCTGCCAATTCCAATGGACAAAGAAGGGTTGCTTCCCGAAGCCCTCGATCACCAACTCTCGAATTGGGATGAGAGCAAGGCTGGATCGCGAAAGCCCTTCTTGCTATACATTATCCCCACCGGCCACAATCCCACTGGAGCCACACAGTCTCTTGAACGTCGAAAGGCGATCTATGCCATCGCTCAAAAACACGAGCTTTACGTTGTTGAGGATGAGCCATACTACTACTTGCAGCTCCCTGCGTTTCAAAAGGACAGTTCTCTTCGAGACAGCCAGAATCGGGAGCTAGTACCTTCGTATCTAAGCCTCGATACTGATGGTCGAGTTCTCCGCATGGATTCTCTATCCAAAATTCTGGCCCCTGGCTCACGCACTGGTTGGGTCACTGCCTCTCAACAGGTGATAGAGAAGTTCATCCGTCAGAACGAGACATCTTCACAGCATCCTAGCGGGTTCTCACAGGCTATCATTTTCAATCTTCTCAACCACCACTGGGGTCATTTGGGGTTTTTTGAGTGGCTGGACAAAGTCCGATTGGAATATACTTGGAGACGAGACACCTTTGTCCAGGCATGTCTTGACTTCTTGCCCCCAAACATTGCAAAGATCGTACCAACCAAATCGGGAATGTTTGTAAGTTGTCGAGGTGGAATATTGATGCGTACTACTAAGAACAATTTTGAAACGGCTGACATCTTTGGCTTACCAGCAATGGATAGAAATTGATTGGAAGCTCCATCCGCTTCATATGAAGGGAGTCGAACACCACAGCATCCAGCAGGCAATATTGGAATCTGCTGTTCGAAGGAACGTCCTCATGATCCCGGGAACATGCTTCTGGGCCTCCAAACAGGAAAAAGAGTCTGAAATGTTTTTCCGGGCCACATATGCATCGGCATCTAAAGAGAACCTCATAGAAGCTGCTCGCAGATTTGGAGAAGCTTTGAAGGAGGAATTTGAATCGATGTAACAATTTGCAGCAGACACAATTCAATTTTTTTCTTTGAAAGACATCAGATAAAATTGGAAGCAATGATGACATAGTAGCACAGCATTTCAAGGTGATCGACACACGGGGCCCATTATTCAAGTGTGGGCGGCGCGTCGCACTACGTTCAGGGCCGTCAGGCCAGGCCGCAGAGTAGTATTCATACGAACTTTGTGCTATAGAGATGATAGAGAACAAAAGTTCAACTCAGTCAGAATCATGAATAATCGTTTCAAAAAGGATATTTGGGCTTTTAGCCATCTAATATACCTTTATAAGTACCACAAGAACCATTTGAATGATAGATCGATCGGTATTGGACTCCAATGGTGTATGAGGTCACGTGATTGAACAGTGATCGACATCCCTTTGACCCTCACCATTGACCATTGACCATTGACCATTGGGAGCCCAGAGACCCCTGAGTCTCACAGCTTTTTTGCCCATTCAACCCCCAATTGCTTTCTCAGTCTTGGGTTGTTTGGGCTGTTTGACCTTTTGTCAAGTTCATCTCGTTTCATTTGGTGCTGCGCCACGTTGGATCCACCATGCCGTATTCGGACTACACTCAGAGTACAATCAAATTGACGTCGATCCCACCCGTTATGACATCTCTCCATCTGAGACTTTCTGGGGTCGTTGACAAGCAATGCCGGGTATGGGGTTAGTTAAGTACGAGATGCCCGCTAAGTGAGGTGGATCGGGGTCAACGAGACCAGAACAACCTTGTATGGTCAGGGTACCTAGCAGTTCATGGCGACCCTGCTCCCTGCATCCCAGCAATTGGCACAATCCACTTGGTAACCGAGTGTCCACGCGTACGAAGTATGGCATTGCCAAGCCTCTGATCGTCAAGGGCCTTGGGTTGGTCATTTCACCAGTCTTTCTGAGCCTACCACAGCCCACTGTGTGCCGCCCCGCGTCATCGCTCCAAAATGCTTGTGCCTATGCCCCCCTTTCCGCCCCACCCCTACCGGTTTCACCAGTCTCACTTGTTTATTGAACGGGGGCCAGATCGGCCCTTTTTGCCTCCCGGTCGCGACAGCGCCTGTGGAGTGTGTGCCTGCGTGCCTGCGTGTCTTTGCCTGTTGGTTGTTCGGATTGCTGCCAAATCCTCCCTTTCCTAGCTTTCTGCTCCTTCATGGCCGCTCTTTTCCATCCCCTGTCGCTCTTTTCTATTCCTCTCTTTCACCAGCCATCATGATCTGGCCCGGCCTGCTGCTATTGTGCTTGCACAATGTGGCTGCGTGGGAACATACGGACGATGATTTGATGTCATTTAAGACTGTAAGTAGTATGCAAGCCGCGATGAGACGACTTGGAGCTAATATCGCGTCATCCATCCTTCAGTTGCCAGACGTCAGGGCGGTCAAATTCGATATCGAACATCTCGATCGCGATCGTGCTGCCCCAGGATACTGGTTTGTTTCGCCTTACTTGCACATCGCACCTGATGGCCCGTCTAGCGTCTTTGAACCATTTCAGATCGGTCCACATATCTATGACCAGGATGGAGTACGTTTGTTCTTCTAGATCTCCTACAGATATCGTCTTGGCGACGAACAAGCGCTTATATTGATTCTCATTCTAGCGTCTCGTGTGGACCGGCTCCCTCATGTTTGATAACCACAATGTCTTCGACTTCAGAGGCATCAGCAGCTTCGGCAACGAAACCCACATTTCGCTAATCGAACAATACACTTTTGACGGGAGTCACAAGGGCTACGGTTTAGTGATGGACCCCAGTTTCCAGGTCATCCGAAGAGTGCCACTCCGAGAGGATCTCGGGCTCTTTGATATCCACGAATTTAATGTCCTCGATACCGGAAAGACGGCCGTCGTAACCACCTACACCACAGACTTAATCTCCCTGGCGGAGTATAACCGTCCAAATGAACAAACTCATTTGGAGGTAGGTGGATTTGCCGAGCTGGACCTCACCAGTGCCCAGGTCCTCCATGAATGGAAATCATACAATCAGGTCCCGCTGGCCGAGACCGTTCACTACTCTCGATTTTCTCCTGTAGAGGGTGATCCTGGCTGGGACTACGTCCACATCAATTCAGTTGACAAGAATAACGCCGGCGATTACTTGCTCTCTATGCGGTTCACCAACACAATCTACCTGGTCTCTGGAATCGACGGACGCATTATGTGGCGATTAGGTGGTCAGCATAACGGGGACTTCCAGCAAGATTTTATCTTCTCAAAGCAGCATGATGCCAAATTCCTCTACTCGGAAGGAACCCACCATATTATTTCTTTGCTGAACAATGCTTCAGATGAAGAGTTCAGCGAGGAGGACATCTCATCTGCTTTGATAATCGACATCGAAACTGGCACTACTCCCATGACCGCTAAGGTCTTGCGACGCTACAACCGGCCCGATGGTGATCTCACTCGACTCCGTGGAAACGCCCAAGTTCTCCCCAACAAGAATATGTTTGCCTGCTGGAGCAAGGGTGGTTACATCTCAGAATTTACCGAAGATGGCGAACTAGTCATGTCCGCTCGCTTCACATCCGATCGCTATTCAAACTACCGCGCCTACAAGTATGAATTCACCGGTCGCCCCTCCATTCCGCCAGACATGGTGGCCTCCGTCCACGGCACAGACGAAACCAACCTCGTGACGACCGTCTGGGTAAGCTGGAACGGAGCTACAGAGGTAGTCACATGGAGATTCTACGCGCGCAAATCTCAATTTGATGATCCCGTTTTCGTTGGAAATGTCACCAAGCGTGATTTTGAAACTATGTTCATCGGCCGTGGCTACCTGGACTGGATCACTGCTGAAGCAGTAGACCGCGATGGTAATGTCTTAGGCTCATCAAACATACGCCGTACGGACTTCCCCGATTGGAGAACTGTTGGCTGGATGGGATATAGCGGGGATCTTCCCAAGCCGCAAGATCCTAGCATACTCTACCCTAGCGGAGATGGAGTTGCAGCTGAGAAGGCTGACGACGCTAGCCCGGTGCCATCTTCAGACGGCACTGCAAAGGCTGAGGTCATGAAAGCGACACAGATGCTCTCCAAGGCCCAAGCGGCCGTCCGCAGCATTGGTGGTCTATTCGCTCTCGTCCTGCTTCTTGCCGTGATGGGCACCATAATGGCCGGTTTCATGCTGATTCGTGGCTGGCGGGTCCGGCTCTATCAGCGTCTCCAAATGGACGACAAGTTACCTGAAGAGGAGATCCGCCTGCGGCGGTCGGAAGATGATTGATTGATTCCTCTCCGGGTTGGAATACCTTGGGGTTCTGTCTTGCATTGTCTGCGGGAGTTTGTTGTACATTAATATGTCACACTGGTAAGGCGTGTTCTCATTTGTAAATAGCCCTGAATAGCGCCAGGATGATATCCCAGTCCATTATATCACATTCTTTTCTTTGAACTGTCATGATAACTCTGCAGTAGAATGGCAGGCCTCCAACGTGCTACTTTCTTGCCAGTGACACGTCGACTGCACTAGTTATTTTCGACATGTTAGTAACATGGCCCTCCCCACAAGCCGCTGAAAACCGATGAGGAGAATCTTCAGGGATGACGAGATCCATGCGTTATCAGGATGCAACACCGGTGTCACTTTCAATATTTGCATCGCCTGATTCGAGCTTTGTGCGAGATTACCAACAGGTGTAAATCGTCGAGACAATGGCCGCCGGAACTCCGGGAATATGGTCTCTTTCAACAAGTTTGCAGTGTTTCACCAGTCTACCTTCCAACTTGGAGCTACTTCTACTCTTATGTAGAGGCACAATCAACAAATGGGGTTCAATTTTACAACAAGAATATGTTCTCCAATATTTTGGCCCACCCATTACATGAGAAGAACTTGGTCTGCAGTGCAAGGGTTCGGCTCGGGAATAGAACGCATTCCCGAGCTCTCCGAACCCTCCAGACTCACAATGTGGATATGACACTTCTATTTCGGGCTTGGTGTTGTATTTGTAATACTTCGATCCACAGATTCTTCCAGAGGGAGGCCGGTTATCCCTGGCTCTATATTACAAAATGTGTAATCAATACGCCATCCCTTACCTCAATGAGGTTTAACAAGGTTTAGTTGCAAAACCGATGGGCTCCATCTATTCCCGAGATGCCTGAGAAGCTCCATCGGCTTTGCTTTCCCGACCGGCTCAACTGCTTTATTTAGTCTGGACTCAAATCGAATCGCCACACAGGTTTTCATTCAGATATCGAAGTCTGTTTGGTTTTTTTTTTTTCCTTCACAGAATTCTACACTTTTCAATATCCAATCAAACTATAACAGGGTGACCAATAAGGATGCCGTCAACCAGTCTTTGCCAGGACGAGACATGTCCCCCATATAGTCTCATGGATGATTATAGCGAAGGAGCCCATCCACAAATTCTTGAGGCTCTTCTCCGGACGAACTCCACTCAGCAAATTTCTTACGGAAACGATGAATATTCAGATGCGGCTCGCCAGTTGATTCGGGAACGAATCGACTGTACTGAAGATGAGGCCGATATCTTTTTTGTTCCCAGCGGCACATCAGCAAATCTCATTTCTATCGCTAGCTGCTTACGGCCTTATGAGGCTGTCATTACCCTGGATTCGGGCCATATTGCCTGCAAAGAGGCAGGTGCCATTGAAGCTACCGGTCACAAACTTATTCTCGTTCCGGCTGTTGATGGCAAGATGACCACGACAAATCTACAAAAAGCTATGCAACAAAATCAATTTTTCCCTCATATGGCGAAGCCGCGACTTCTTTATCTCTCCAATGCTTCGGAGACCGGCACAGTCTACACCAAGCGCGAGCTTACCAATTTATCCGCGATGTGCAAGCAATTGAATCTTTTGCTCCTGATGGATGGTGCTCGAATCGGAACAGCCATGTGCTCAAAGAAGAACGACATGACTCTCAAAGATATCTTCGAGCTCACTGATATCTTTTGGATCGGTGGCACGAAAGCTGGAGCTCTCATGGGAGAGGCAATCGTCGTCAAGAAGGCCATTGCTGAAGGCTTTGTCTTCCATCTCAAGCAGCACGGTGCACTGCTGGCCAAGGGCCGGATTATGGGTGTTCAGTTCATGGAGTTGTTTAAAGATAATCTCTTTTTCACTTTGGCAACTCATGCCAACATCATGGCTGAAAAGATCTCTGCCAATTTTGAGGAACTTGGATATCAACTGGCTGCAGAGACAGAGACGAACCAAGTGTTCATCACGATGCCTCAGCAGTTAGCGCAAAGACTACAAGACAGATTCCGATTTTACATCTGGGATCAATTAGATAATGGGGATGTGGTCGTGAGAATCGTCACTTCCTGGGCTACGGATGAGTTGCAGGTCGACAAGTTCAATGCATGGGTTAGACAGTGGACAGCGGCGACAAAAGATTTCGCCACTTAGAGGGAGGATTTCCGCATATCGAAGCGAACTACATAATAATTAGAAATTAATGAGAAAACGGCCTTTTTGCATAAGAGATTGACTTTTACCCGGCAAATTTAATGAGACTTGAATAATTGAATACTACTATGTAGAGTGTAGTCATGGTTTATAGTACATCGCGATCACATGACCGGAGGGATCGACACCTTGACTTTCGACTGTTCAATCCTACCTTCCTGCCATACTCTTCCCTGGTACCATCAACTATCAATCTTCTTCAAAAACCTTGTCGAATCACCTGAGATATACCAAGTCACATGTATTGCATAATTCTGGCAGAATTCACGCGTGTTTGTCACTGTGGTGCTTGATTATCACCACCGACCTCGATTAATCCAATGAGATTATCCATATCATGTGATGCTTGTCGGTAAGCCTCCAAGTGGCTGTTCCCATTTTCGTCTATATTTAATTTTGTTCACTCCAGCTAATTAGAACTAGTCGAGCCAAAGTAAAATGTGCTCATGACGGTAGCCCTCCGTGCAGTCGCTGCCAACGGCTCAAGACGCAAGGATGTACTTTGACGGATCCCCGTGTTTCAAAACCAGAGAAGCTCAATCGAGTTTCAAAGCCCAAGGCATCGCGGAAGCGCAAAGCTACATCTGAAGTTTCTCCAACACTGGAAAGTGACCAAAGTGTTCTTATTCAAGAGACGCCTGTCAATAATCTGGCCGATAATCAGGCAAACCCTATATTTGCCCTTCCTCAAGCTACCGTGATCAGTGCGATTGAGACATATCGAAAGAAGTTCCCCGTCGCGAACTTTTTACACTATCCTTCGCTGATATCTGATATTTCCTCTAATTTCCGATCCGTGGATCCGATCTTCATTGCTTCCCTTCTCTCTCTATGCAGACGCTTCATGATTGGTGATTCACTCGAGGATGAGGAAGTTTACGCAGATTATGCTCGGAGGAATCTTGCCCATCGTGTCCTTGAGGCACCTTCGCTATACCTTGCCCAGTCACTCGTAATTATATCGTTCTATGAATGGGGAACTGGCCGCCCATATCAGGCATGGATGTACAGTGGTGAGTTTTCATGTGCTTTGAATATGTCATCAAACTTATTAACGTTTGATACAAACAGGCATGGCGACCTATATGATTCAATCACTCCTTAAAATGGCAGATGATAGTATGGAGCATAATCCTCAAGATTTTCATGCCTCTCAGACCCAATACGAACAACTTGTTCGCACTTACTGGGTCTGTTTCGCACAAGACTGCGAGTTGAGCTCTGGGGCCCGTCAACACTTTGCTTTATCATTTTCTCATATCTCCGTTCCACTTCCTATCAGCGACCGAGATTTCACCTTCAACCAAGTTCCAGAGAGACGACTGATGCCAGCTGACATGAATCAGCAATGCACACTAGCAAGAAATCTGACAATAGAGCATGGTCTGACCATTGTCACCCGTGGCTTCGACATATTTGTGCGCATTCTGAGGTTCGCAAATGAACATCGGCGGGCTCTTGCCTCTTTATCATCGGATGACTCTGAAACCTCTCCACTCCATCAAATCTGGAAACGGCTTAAAGAAGAGCTCGATGAATGGAGGTTACTACAAGATAGGACAGTTCGATACCCAGACACGGCTGCCCAGGCTCATGTTTCTCTCGGATACGGAGAATTGTTTGCCTACATAAATCTGCTCTATTTCATGAGGTTAGTTTTACTTCAAGTACCAATTGATTCAGACCATACTAACTTGTATTCAAGCATACTGTTTCTACATCGTGACCGCTTTCTTTCGAACCTCAAACCACACTCCGATGTTTTTCACGATATGAATCACGATAATCAATATGAACCTTATACAATACAACAACTTTTTGAAGCAGCACAGGAAATTGGTGGAGTCTTGTCGGCACTTGAAAATTCAGAGGCTGCTGTCATGACTCCTTATTCGGGGTTTAGCATCTTCGTTGCAGCACACATCAACATGTACGGCACTATCGCCCCAGCACGCTACCCTGGGGGACTTGAGAGAGCGGAGCAAGAAAAGACCAACAACTTGGCATATCTTGAGCGACTAAGTAAATTATGGCCGGTTGGTCGAAACTGGGTAAGTTTGGTCTCGCTGCAATCAGCGATGTTCATGCTCACCAGTAACCTAGTGGCACACCGTGCAAGAAGCAAATCGATTCTATGAAACAGTGAAGAATTCTCAAACACACCCATCAGATTCTGGAATGCAGAGCCCGAGAAGGTTTGCGCTTGCAGGAACTCTCGATGAATATGGCGACATTCGTTCCCGCCCCAGGGCAATGAGTGCTGGGCCTGGAAACACCCAAAGCTCGCACCACATGCACAGGCCAGCGTCTTCGCCCCACTTTGAAGGCGATCTCTCTTCTCCCCATAGAGACAGTACTGCAACAGCAGGACATCCTGATTTCGAGACAGACATGTTTCAATGGCCGTTCATTGATGCGTCATGGGCCGCGGGTTTTGATGCTGGGCTAGACGGGCTCTGGCACAACTCGGGCCTGTTTGATCCAAACCCTTCTTTACGATAAGCTACACCTCTCTCAATACCCTAATGTTCACGAACGTGCCCAATTCACATAGAGAAATGATAATGGTGTCAATATTTATAGGAAAGCTTGTGGTGAATATGTAATTAGAAAATTATTTATGTGGTCATGTTCAACGTCACCCAATCCATGCCAGATGTCAGCGACTATCGCTATCTCGGCTCTCAACAGTCTGCTCTACCGCAACTGTCTTCCTGATACCATCCTCATTATACATAGAGTCTGCAGCCTCCGGAGCACCGGCGAATGAGATAAGGTGACTTTGGTCGCCGAAATTGACGGCTTTATCCCACTGCGACGCATTCTTAGATGTGTTTCCAGACTTGCGATCTCCGAGTTGGATCTCGGAGCTCTGGTTGTAGTATTTCTGGGAAGAGTAGTTCTTCCGATAATGAGCGAATAGGACGTTGACGACAGGGAGACAGGCGCAGATCAGGCCGACGCCACCCTCGGCATTACTATAGGAATCAATTAGGAGGCGCAACCTTGGGGGGATGGAAATTTGAAGATTCAACACATACCCAGACAGAATGACACACATAAAGACAATGGTCTGATCTGGCGAGCTACCGTCCTTGAGCACCAACGCAAGTCGGTACAAACTAAACCCAACAGCGAATCCACCAGCACCGAGCAGACCCATGACACGCAGCTTCTTGTTGCGTGACATTTGAAGAGACCAGGTCAATGGCAGGGGTAGAATCAAGATGATAATATCACTGACGACACTAATGACCGAATCCGCAATGAGAGCAGCCGCCTGGTCGAGACAGGTTCCACCACCTTCAAGCTCAGGTCCCAGCCAGTAGAAGGGGATGGGGTAACACATTCGGATTTTGATGATCAGGGCGATCATGTAGTAAACGCAGAGGGCGCCGAGAAGACCGTAAATGAACCATACTTTGCCGCGATAAGGAGCGAAAATGCGAGTCAAGATGGATAGTAGGGCAATCTTCACGAAGAGTGCCATCGGACAGTAAAGAATGGTGGCGATGTAGCAGAACTTTTTGAATTGAATCATCTCCGCATCGCTGATTTGGGCAGCATGGTAACCTCCTCCATGTCGGCCGACTGATAGTGGAATCAATACGTTAGTCTCCGAATTCGTTCCTAGGTATGTCCCTGAAATAGTATCGAATAGTAGCACTTACCGAGAATACTGACGCCGCAGTATCCCATAAAAAGGCCCTGAGGGTTTGGTCAGTAATCATTGTTCGTCCAAAACATTCGTCTGAAAAGCGTACCCAAGCTACTGTGCATGCATCTATAAACTCATGTCAGTAAAAAGCTCAACTGGTCAGGGGGTGATAAAGCGATCTAGACTCACAATCTTCAATTCCAAGCCGCTGCTTGAACCGGAAACGAGTGTAGAATCGCAGAGCGACAGCCGCTGAGACAATGGGAATGCAAAGGCATTGTACCACCAAATTTAGTGTGCGATACACATCTTTTGGATTTTCTGTATAGACCATTTTTGAAGCTGTCACTCAACCCCTGCACTCACTCGCACAGGACTCGATCACAAACTTCTTCAAAGGAAAGGGAAATTGGGGTGTCAGTGCAACATAAAGGTCCCTGACAGCGGATCATCTCTGAGCGCCAGTCCGCGGTAGGCGTTCTCCGGCTTGAAAGTTATAAAGATAGGCGGGAGTTACATATAAAAGTGGAGTTTACCGCTATTGATCCTTCTCTCAATAGTGCACTAGACCATTAGGATCTTCCCATTCGCGCTTCTGATTGATTACTGAGGCGATATAGTTCGACGAACTCGGATGTCGGAATCTATTACGTGGCCGGGACCCGACGCTCGGGGATGGGATAGTTCTTCGCGAGTTCCGCGAAATCACAAAGTCTCCACTGAAGACGATCCACACTCCACTTATAGTAAAGTGTGGCGGGTACTCAAGTCTCGTATTTGCAGTTTCTGCACGCCAACAAAGTATCATTCCCACGTTCATTGCCACCGTTGTTTTACCAAGTGGCACGAGTGGATTTCACATGAACCCTAACTTTGGTTAGCCGAGTTGACAGTTTTGACAGGAAAGCCAGTTGTTCAGACGGAAAAAAAAAGGGGGGGGGGCGAAGGAAGAAAGATGATGCCTTGTCGTGTGAGCTGATCCATTCAATTCCCATTTTTCAATCTTCTTGGATAACCATAATACCCATTGTTCCTGGCTGAACCATGACTATCCACTACATCAGCGGCGAAGAGTCCGGTCTATTCCGGCCTTTGGCTATTTCCAATGGCTCTCTCACTCTCCGCCACCGTATCATTCATGCGCCTCTGACCCGTAACCGCGGGGTGCCTTTGAACCCTAACAGTACTCCAGAGAATCCCAATCGTATCTGGGTTCCTGGCGACCTTATTGCCGATTACTATAGCCAGCGTGCCACTGAAGGAGGTCTTCTCATTTCTGAGGGAATCCCGCCATCACTCGAGGTAATTTGCATATCAAATCCATTCCTCAAAGGAGAAAATGCCATTTCATTGCTTTCCTACCCTTACCCGTGGCTCGGTCGTTCAGCTCATGTGGAGTCTTCATTCTAACCCCTGTCAAAATCTAGAGCAATGGCATGCCTGGTGTCCCCGGCCTCTTTACTCCCGAACAGGCCAACGGCTGGAAGAAGGTCGTTGAAGCTGTCCACGCAAAGGGAGGCTACATCTTCTGTCAACTATGGCATGCTGGCCGTGCGACCATTCCCCAGATGACTGGATCGCCCGCCGTGTGCCCCTCAGCAAGTGTGTGGGACTCTCCAGCGGAATGCTATTCCCATCCCCCGGTGGGATCCACTGAGCCCGTCCCATACGCCAACCACCCGCCTATCGAGATGTCCGTGCCACATATCAAGCAGACCATTCAAGACTATTGCAAGGCCGCTAAAACCGCTATGGAAATTGGCTTCGATGGCGTGGAGATCCATGGCGGAAATGGATACTTGCCTGAGCAGTTCCTCAGCTCGAACATCAATAAGCGGACTGATGACTATGGTGGCTCCCCTGAGAAGCGCTGCCAATTTGTCTTCGAGCTGATGGCCGAGGTTGCCAAGACGATCGGCGAGCAGAACTTGTCCATTCGACTTTCCCCGTTTGGTCTCTTTAACCAGGCTCGTGGTGAACAGCGACTTGAGACATGGACTCACCTTTGTGAAGGTCTGAAGAAGTCTCACCCAGCTCTTTCCTACGTCAGCTTCGTCGAGCCGGTATGTACATCCTCTTACCACTCCAATGATATTATTTCATGCTAAGCTAATAATTGTGATATAGCGTTACGAGCAAATCTTCAGCGAGGAAGAGAAGGACGGGTTCCTGCAGAGCTGGGGATTGGATGGTGTGACCCTCGATCGATTCCGGAAGATCTTCGGCACAACTCCTTTCTTCTCTGCAGGAGGATTCGATGATACCAACTCGTGGGGTATTGTGGAGTCCGGTAAATATGACGGACTTCTTTACGGTCGTTACTTCATTAGTAACCCGGATTTGGTGCACCGTCTTGCTAAGGGATTGCCTTTGACACCCTATGACCGCACTCGCTTCTACGGGCCGTTTGAAGATAATGCCTTCCACTACACTGACTACAAGACTGTTGCTAAGCAGTGAGCTTAACGTTAGATATGAGACCATGATAGATTAGCTTGAATCTCTTTTAGATAAAGTAGAAATCAAGAGCGCGATGCAGATCTTTTGAAAACACTAATACTACCTAGCATCCTGAATTACCGGGGATGATTCAACACTAAATCATTGAATTTTTGGCGTAAACAGATGCCATCACCCTTGGCGCTAGTTGAGTTGAACTTCAGCGAGTCCGAGTCTCCTTCAAGTTCAAGTTGGAAGGTTACACTTGTGAACGTTGGGATTTTCACTTGAATGGCAGTGTTCCTCGTGGCTGTGAGTTCAAACATCTACGATGAACTTCACTAGTTGAAGCAGATGTCATCTCTAACTTTGAACTTTATAGAAAAGTTTATTTGAACTCAAGATAACTCAAAATCCAACGTTAATAGGCCAATGCGTCGGGAGTCTCCGAGTCTCGTATTCATCATTGACATCTATAGCAAACTTGAAGCAACATTCTAATCATCGAACCCCAAAAGGAACAAGTTGAACACCGCTTTAAAATCAGAGCCCTGGAGTCACCCGGGCATTGTTAAATTCAAACGCCATTGTAGAACGAGCCAAAAAGGAAAGAGGAAAAAAAAGCAATCATAGATAAATTCTTAGCCCCATACATCCTCTTGCCACTTGTTCTTCTTCTTGACAGCCTTGCTCCAGTGATTCACTTCATCTTCTGACCACCCCTTCACCTTCCTCATAGTCGCCCCAACAGCCTTCTCAACTTCACGGGCCATGCCCGCACGTCCACAGATATAGAAACTTCCACCTTCATCAATAAGTTTAACAACATCATCGCCAAACTCCGAAACACGATCTTGAACATATTGCCGTGGAGTACCCTCTTGTCTTGAAAATGCCGTTATGATGCGCAATTTGTCTCCGAGGACTTTTTGCATTTCTTCCATCTCCTCTTGGTAGATGAAGTCTTCATTTGGATTGCGGCATCCGAAGAAGAGAACCATCTGGCCAATTTCTTTTCCGATCTTTTGGACTTGGCATCTTTCGGAAAGGAATGCGCGGAATGGAGCTAGACCTGTTCCTGCAGCCACCATGACGAGAGGTGTTTTTGCAGTGATGGGAAGCTTGAACTTGCTTCGGCGGATATGAGCGAAGACCTTTCCACCTTGTAGGGCATCGCTAGGTCCATTGAGATGATAGGTCACTCCGTAGGGGTGTGGTTGGGATTGTGTCTGCTGAGATATAGCAAGGAGGTAGTTGGACGTGACACCATGAATGAGCTCATTCGAGTTCTCGGGGAGGGGGGTTGTAGTGGCAATGGCAGTGATAGATGGCTTTCGAGGGGAAACGACGCTACTTGATGAGATGGAGTAGTAGCGAGGGCGAATATGAGGCAAAGTCTCGACGAGGTATGAGAGCGGGAGCTGAGACCAAGTCTGGTCGGGGCATGCAAGTTTCAGAAGGCGAGCGAGGTTTAGGTGATTGCGGTTGACAAAGCTGGCGTAGTGGTCTTTATCTTCTGCGAGTTGAAGAAGGTATGCTTTTGCTTCCGCTGTTGGCGCAAACTGGGCGAGATCTCGGACATTGTCACGGTTGACTGGGGCACAAATCTCGAGGTAGTAGCGGAATAGTGCGTTGGTGTTTGTGGGTGATGGGATGGTGACTTTCGTAGCCGAATCAATAGCCTTGATGTGAAGAGGTATGTCACGTCGAGAGACGCTGCCAAGGACCTCCAGAAGTAGCTCGACCTCGGAGTCTGGGTTACCGGGCCAGATAGCCAGATGATCACCAGTCTTGTAGGTAAGCTCAGGCTGGCTAGTTAAGTCAAGGTCCATGTGTAGACAGTGACGGTCGGACGAGGTAAATAGCTCTCTTGAGTTTGTGATGCTCAAAGGGCGAACAGCCGATGATTGATTTGCTTTAGAGCCATCTGCTGGTCCGTGAGGCTCTCCGTGATGCAAGTCGATAGGCTCCAAAGACTCGTCCTCCTGAACCAGCAGGCTTGGGATGTATTTGGCCTCAACTTCTTGGAATCCCAGCTTCTCCTTGAATATCGAGAACAATTGATCCTTCCATGCCATGAAGTCTTCTTCAGTCGCACCCTCTGCATCATTGGCCTTTCCAACGGGCATCAATGATTGGGCGCCGAACTTGTCCAATCCTTCCACGACCACATCGACAACCTTATTGTAAAATTTATAATTGGTGTTTCCGAGTCCGAATGCAGAGTACCGGAGATTGGCGAGAGAAACGTCGTTGGCCTTGTTGATCCAGCTCCAAAGGTCCACTGTATTGTCGCTCGGATCACCCTCGCCGTACGTGGAAACGATAAAAATGGCGAGCTTTGTGTTGGGGATTTCTGATATAGTGACTGGGTCATAATCAGACAGGTCTGCAGTCATACTCTCTTGGCCCCATCGTATAGAGATCTCTCTGGCCAGACGATGGGCAAACCCTTCGGCTGTGCCAGATTGAGATCCCCAGAATACCACAATGTTTTTGCCTGTCTCTTCCAGCTTTTGTGCAATATTCCTCGTCTCCTTGCTGGCGTTGTTTCCCGCCTGTCCGCCATTCTTTAATTGAGGTCTCTCGTATACCAAGTGACCGTAGGGGTCTGGTCGATCCCAGAGATATCCACGGGAAATATAGCCACCCGAGACACCAGCAATTATGGCCAATGCTGCGTAGTCGGCCAGCCCTGTTGGTGTTGCATATTTAGAGAATTCATCGAGCAACTCTGGTGGGATATTCCATTGCGACGCTAGTTGTGAAAGCGATGCCATGTTGATATGACGATACAGAGATGATAACTCTCTGGGTAAAATCAAATCAACATATATACAGTGTAGTATAGTAGATGATAGATTTTAGGGAAGAAGAAGATGAAATAAGATGATGGAATACTCAAGAAAACTTGACACGAGTAGACCAGATGAGCAGAATCTGGGGTCTGCCTCACATTCAAATATAAGATCCATGAGCGGCCAACGTCTCATCCCACGTAGGTGAAGACCCCGAAAATGAACAAGAATTCCGATCGTAGACTCTGAGCTCGGGGCAAGAATTAGGCTTGTGATCTGCATCATCTCCAAGTTCCCCCGCGTACACGCGGGGAAAATTACCCATCAGGGAGTCAGCATCGGCGGTTATTGACTGCTGGGCATTGAGGACGCCACCCCCACTAGTTGACTCGGGGAATAAGAAGTAAGAGTCCACACCCCGTGGGGACTTGTTGCCGTAGGAAATCATCACCCGAATTGGCCAAACAGGCATAAAACGAAGAAACGAAGGCGCTTCGTTATGTCAATTATGTCCCCACAACCCATTCCTTCAAGCTCTTGGGGAATGAGTAAGATACCCTAGGTAGTTATCGGGATCTTCCCAGGTGATGTCAAGACAGAAGGTCGGATTGTCTTTGTCATGTCCATCTATAAGTAGTCGAGACCTGCCGCTGTTTGAGGTCATTCACATCGGTCGGGTTAAATTGCAGAATCCTATGCGCCCGCGGGCCGCAGTCAGTGCTGCAAGGTCATGATGTCATAGTCTGCTCCGCCGGGTCGAATTGAATATCCTAAATGATCAAGATACTCTTGCTGGGCTCGTGGTCAAGAGGTCGACGGGAGACTGGACCGAAGACAGTGTGGATGATGAAACGGGGAAATTACCCCGAAGGAAATGCTGGAGGTTGATCTGTGCGGGGCAAACAACCTTGTGGCAAGGGCCGTGTGCAAGTGCATGATATCCTTATGATAATCTGGAGAAGGCTAGAATCTTATTCTTTTTTTGGACAATGAGACATACCGTCAGTTCAGTGTTTAGATTCCAGCCCGTGCTTCTATGAAAGGGTATTGGTAGGCCTGTGAGAGTTGTAGGAACTAAGTGTTGAAGGTGAATGCTCTCCGCGGCATGAAAATCATAGATGTTGTATAGTAGTTCGAGTTTAATAAAGGACTTCACGCTTGGTTCATTTTCCGCACGAGTAATTTACTATTTATCTCAATTTTTAGCTTAGCATAATCTGCCAATACAGGAAAAAATGAGTAAATTTTAAACGAAGTAAAATCCAAGATTGGTTCAAGTTCTATTTAGTCTCAATGTTCATCAAGAATAGTCTATTCGGGAATCACCAAAAGTTCTCATCATCACAGAGATAGTAATAAAAAGTCATCAAAATAAATAATCAAAGGGGTAATCTCGTTAGAAAGGTAAATTCCAATCGCCAACAATGTCTTTATGCCTCTGCTCCCAAATCCCGACGCCAAATTTTCACGGGCATGTCGCCCAAAATCAGATTCATGGTCTCCTCGCGCTGTAGCTCCCACCCGGGGTATGCGAGAGCAAAGTCATATCTATGTACCATTGAGGCAACAGCTTTAGTCTGTTCAAGATATGAGATATTCCGACCAATGCAAGAGCGAGCACCGGCTGAGAATGCAACAAGGTATGGCTGAAGGGATTTGCCCTCCTCTCCCAGCCACCGCTCGGGAATGTATTGATCGGCCTTGGGGAAAATGCCCTCAAGACGATGAGCAACGAAGGCTGACATGCTGACTGAAGTGTTTCCAGCCACCCAATCTCCGAGGATATTGGCACCCTCTGCAGGTGTTTCGCGGGGTAGTCCGTGAGAAGTAGGAGGGAAGATACGGAGAGACTCATCCAGACAAGCGCGCAGATATGGCAGGTGTTTCACCTTGTCATAGTCGGCGACGACCTCATCCTCATCAAGGACAGCATCAAGCTCTTCCCGTAATTTCTTGAGAGTTCTTGGGTTGCGGAGGAGCTGATACATGACGTTGGTGATGGCGACGGCAGTGGTAACACTTCCAGCGTTCATCATAATGTTGCACTCAGAAACCACCTCACCCCATTCAAGGTTGTTGGGGTTACCGTTCTTATCCTCCATCAGGGCTTGGAAGAAGTCGTCCAGCTTTTCGCCAGCTTCGTAGCGACGCAGACGCTGAAGTCCACGGCGCCACATGATGTTTTCCCAGTTCTCGGCCGACTTTTGCATCCGGTTGAAGAAAGGAATCACATTGACCACCTTGTTAAGCGTCGGGTACCAATTGTAGTCCCAGAGGATATAGGACTGTTTCCGAGCTGTAGGGTATAGTGCTTGACGAAGACTAGTCTCATATGTTGAACCATCTTTCCGCTCAGCAATGCACATATCGTTGCCAGCATCAAGGAAGCCAAGGCGCTCAGAAAGTCCAATGTCGGCAATAGCATCCAGAGTGAAGAAGTTGTTCCAGCCACGCAAGTCCAAAGTGATGTCTTCCTGTGCAGGTGCTACCTTTCCAGATGCCACATCCTCTTTAGGTGCCTCAGTGCACACTTTATCGAAGTGCTTGAACATTCTTTGGACTTTGTCGGTAACCTTGAACTCCCAGCTCTCAAGGTTCTTCAAGGCGTAGGCTGACGAGAGGACCTTGCGCTTGCGAGCATGATCAGGCTTGTCAACAACATCTGCCAGATTGGAGTGTGTCCCAGAAGTGATTGCGTATGAGCCATCCTTGGTGCATTTCGTGTTGTGTCCGTAGATATCCTTGATAGCTCGAGCGTCTCCATAGGAGAGCATGTTAGGCCCTGTTCGGATGACTGGATGCGTCTTGTGTAATTCTGATAACTCTTTTGATCGAAATCCTCTTCTGGCCATGAGCATGAAAGGGATTGCCGAGAAGCCCGAGAAGGGAGAGAGGTTAGGGTATTTGCGCAGCCCTAAAAACTGTCAGTAATTTCCCACCAGAGCTCGCATAAGTGTAGTGTTAACATACCCTTCGGATCGCGGAGATATTCAATATATGGGATAACGATAAAGTATGCGAAAGCAACCAATGTGAGGCCGAAAGCATACGGAGCAAGTGAAAAGACCGACCACATTGTGCCGGGTTGGCTCAGGTTTGCAGCCAGAGAAGCCATATTGACGAAAAGGTCCTTGACAAGGAGAGTCTGTGAACCAGAGACTCAATGAAGACTGTGTCGAATGAAGAAGATTTGAATATTTGGCTTTTGGGCATTCAGTCGACTTGATCGAGATATAAGTATTCTTTAAAGAATTGGACCCAACTATACGATACAGATCCCTTCCCCGCCATCCTGTCTGTCATCAACCTGGAGGGGCTACACGCCGCCTGACCTGGAAATTCAACCCGCGTCCATGGACTCTTCGACGACGATTTCCTTCGAGAGGTGTGGGAAACCAAGTTTCAACAACAAGGTGTATGGGGACAAGCTACCAGTGGTCGATCATGTCTTACACCTTGTTGTCTCTCTTTGGGCAAAGTGGGTCTTGGAGGGACGGGGAAAGTTTCCCTTGAGAAACAAGGGTAATTCGCCCCGGTCATCAGGCAAAATAGACCGAGTCGATAAGAGAAGATTGCGGGGTTGAAGGGACATGACCTGGGGAAAGTGTCTATATCGGGGGTTTATGAAATTAAGCATAATCAAATCACGGTTCACTTTGTTGGTATCGGAATTCGTCTGGACTGCTTGCCACGATCACGTCCAGTTGCCGATGACGGCACGGGCTTTCAGGTGAGACGGTTCCGAGTCCTACTCGGAGTAGAGTGAATCGATTCTATCAGAGCCTGAGGTGAAATATTAACCTAATTTCCATTTTGCCACTCGTTTCTTTGATTAATATTAACCTGGACATAGCACTAAATTAAAAGGTCTACTACTACTAGATATGAAATTGTGAAGGTCAAAATGAAAGTTTGTCGAATCACGAAACAGAGATACGCCATTAACAAACAAAATCGTTCGCACGAGGTCCTAGTTCTATTATAAAAGACATTGCATGATAAAAAAGAGAATCCATAACACCAAGCAAAAGTCAATAAGGGAGATGAAATCGAAGAAATTGGAGACATTTTGGATTTGATCATCTCAGGGTACAGCCTTGTCAGGCCCAAATCTTCGCGCCGTATTCTTAACCGTGTGAAGAAACATAGACGGGAAACAATGCCGACCATAGCGGAGCTCTGTTGACTGTGAAACTCCAATTAATCAGTATTATGTCAAGAAATACAATACCTGAAAGTCAAATCCGTATCATTCAAATGACTTCAGGATGAGAGACAAGACATACCCTTTTCCCACCTTCACCACTCGCCGTTCGAAAGCCTAACCACCGTCTATACAAATCTTCCGCGGTATGGGTCGTAAACATGTACGAAAGTCGATACATGATATGATCGAACAAGTGATCGAAATTCCAAATACTATCAGGGCCACCGTTGATATTCTCCGGTACACCTCGGTTATAGATGCGGGCCAATTCCCCCGACGTCCATTGACCGTCCGCATAAATCGGGTGCGGAACATGCACTGCCTTGAGACCATGATACATTGACCACGAGGCACCTGTCATTTCAGAAGCGAGACCTAGCCCTTTGGTAGCTTGTGCATCATGGATCAGATCTAGTAGTCGCTTTGAATACCGACCCATTGTAATCACTGCTGCTCGGCGCGGAGTATCGACTCCATACCGGAAATTCCAAATTATGTCGGGGAATGTCCAAGATGTGTCTTTTGGATTGAATATTGGGAGGAAGGTGATCATGTCTGCTTCTTCGCCCACGCCCCAGGTGTAATTGTCTTCCTTTGGACTTGAGGTTGGTGGAACCGGACCGAGAGATCGAATCCCAGTGCCGAACATTGGTCCCCAGACTGTACTGTCGGAGACATGTGCTAGACTCTCATCGACCATTCGGGTGAAATTCTCCCAAGGTCCATGTGCGCCAGGCGTATAGAAGTAGGCATTGCGTTCCCATAGGTATTTTCGCGGCTGTTGTCTAGCAAATGATACCACCTTGTCTAGAAAGTGATAAACATGCCCTGTATGACGACCATCCAGCTCAAGCTGCCAGTAAAAGTCGAAGCTCGGGTATAATTGAGAGAAAATCTCCAACGGCTGGTGGTGTTGCAAGATGGGGCTATTGATCAACCAAAATTAGCATGGCGAGCGATGTGATATGGATACCTATTGCTCCAAATCACGATGGGCAAATACTAGTATCTCAAACAATTCAAAATCTTACCTATGCTCAACAATTTTAGGATACCAAGCCTCAAGTAGCTTATTATTGAAAAAGAGAGCCATGTTTCGAAATTCCGCAGGAATCGCATTCCGAAGCCGATTCATAGTCTTCGCATCAGAGAAAATCGGAAGCTCGTCATCCTTAACATGGACCAAAAGAAAAATCTCATACTCCGCACCCGAATGCAACGAAAGTTCCATAATCAGTGCTCGAAGATATCGTCGATGATCCTCCGTCCACTTCATCGTGTGCCACGCCCTGATCAGTAATGCTGACCGACTATGGTATCGTTTTTCACCAGGCAAATGGGCATCATATGAGTCGTAAGTCTTTTGTGGAGGTCTTCTAAGTTCAAACGATAGAGGTCGTTCCTGGGTCTGATTTATCGCTGATGGATGATATCGGTCTGCGTTTCTCTCGAAGCAAAGAGACTGTAATTCGTGCCAGTCGACATCGGCCCAGGGAGCTAGGGGAGGCCGGGTGAATCCCGGGACCTCTTCTTCGCTCATTTCGTCGTATCCATAGGCTCCGAAGCGCGAGTATCGATCTGTGCAAACATTTCCATCTAGGCCCATTGCCTCGTATGAGCCGAATTGAGAGTCCGGAAACCCGATTTGTTTCCCTTTGTAAACGAGCATCATGTCTTCGATACGAGTTCGATCGAGATCGCGGCCCCTCGGTCCTAAACATGTTTCAAATACGCCGTGGTTTTCTTTCTTCCATTTTCGACTGTTGTATGATGGGTATGGGTCGTATATTGATGGCATTGGGTGTGGGGGATCAAGAGATTCGATATCATCACTGCTGGTGAGTGTCAATGTTCCGCCAATGTAGAATCTTTCGTCCCTGGCGATGTACGTTAGCTTCGAGTTCAAATAACTGACGGATACTGACATCGCACCAACCTCCTCGCATGAGCAAAACCCATTTCATCGGCTTCTATATTGATCTCATTCTCAGGATCTCCAGACACAAACACATACTCAACCCCCGTAGCATCATGGTATTGACCAGGCCGAAGAATCCCCGGTCGTTGACAAGACACTAAGACACAAATAAGCGATAGCTCAGGATTGACACCGAGGTATGAGTATGTCTCAAGAACAGTGATCAGAAAAGCTAGGTATCCAAGCCATCGCATCCATGTTGCCGGGCGCAGACGCATTGGTCTTCTTCTGGTCTTGAACCTCACAGACTTCCGAAATTGCAGTTCCAGAACTGGGCCCATTGTAGCTAGTGGATGTCCCCCCAAAAATCACATATCTCGGAAAAGGCCCAATCCTATGAACTGATCAGCAAAAATGAAAAAGAAGTCTGAAATGTCTTTCTGTAATCAACTATAACTCACAGCCAAATCTTCGGTTCCATCTCTTCGTTTAATTGACAGGTAGGGACGTGGTGCCGGGTGCTGGAAACGACGATGTCATTACGACGCGGTCTTGACTACATCCTCCGAGTCATGATGGCCAATGGTTGAACCAACAATCAAGGGGTGCTTTTTACTCGAAGATAACCAGAATTCAAATCTACTGATGCTATGAACCACAAGACACCGGGGTATTTCCTACTACTATTCCAAGAAGGAAGGGAGCAAAAATGTAAAGAATTTATGTTCGGTTGAGGACTATCAACCTTCAAACTACTACTCGTACTACCAGAGGTTCCCTCGAATGAGAACGAATTATGATCAGAGAGCCGACCAATATGCACAAAACGTCAACAAAAATGCCCAAGAGCTGCCAGAGCACAACCAGCTCAAAAGCAGTTGGAGGATCGCGGTGATAAACCATGATCTCCCTTCAGATGGCGCTTGAAAGTTCTGGCAGACATGCCTGGGATCTTACACTGCGCCCAAGAGCCCATTATCCATAAATATGTTCATAAGACCTGCCAAGAAGGTGATCCATTCCACAGGTCGAAAGGTTACTTGGATTAAGCAAAGTAGCTCTTCCAAAGAACTCCTGAGAGATCCTCGAGTTGATCCTGTGTAAAGGCCTAGACATGATTTGTTAGCATCTTGGTATGGGGTCATTTTGTAGATAATAGCTTACCTTCGCATCGATATGCCAAGTGTCTTGTCTGGTTTTCTTGAATTCACTGATAATCGACTTCACACTAGAGCCAACGACACCGGGGTCATTGGCAGCCCGAATGCTGAGCGTAGTCAATGCCTCAGGCATCCAGAATGGAGGAGGGCTGTTGTATGGGAATGCCTGGATTAGAGCGCCAAGTCCCAACACCGCGCCGTGACGGACGATAATGAGGCGATTATGCTCGGGTGTCGGGGTGCCAGTTCCAGAAGAGACCGCAGAGGAAATCCCGGAACGGAAGTTCTTGGGCTTCTTCGGTAGCGGGTTCTCGGCAAGAACCTTAGTGAAGCGTTCTTGGAACCGGTTAACCATCTTATTACGCAGGAAAATGGGTGAGCATCGGATCATTCCTGAGAGGGTTGCTGAGGCGCCGGCGCGGACTTCATGCTGGGGATCCTCAAGCATGGATGCAATGCACTCGAAGAGCTTGTCTCGGTCTGCAGGGTCAAGCAGGAAGAGACGGCGGAAATAGATGATTTGAATGTTGATCATGACGCGCAAACGCTGATGCCAAGATGGGGATGTTTGTCCGATGCGGATGAGAGACTGTACGAAGTCGGAGTTCTTCTCGGCGGGGTAAGGGATATTGGGAAGGTGACGGAAAACATGGTAGGCGAGAGATTGAAGCTCAGGGTCCTCCTTAACATCCATCATGTGCAGAAGCTGTGCTGTAAAGACCTCGGGGAAGAAAGGCACCAGCTGCGTGCATTCATGGGAGGAGAGTGTTGAATCCAACCAAAGAAGTACAGTTTTGCTACCGGAGGTGTAAGAGGAGGGCGTTTGCTGGCCAGGAGTTCTGACCTTTCGCCACTCTTCGATCTGGCTGAAAACTCCACGAACCATAGACGAAAACTCGTCAGAAGGTTGATAGGGGTAGCTTCCGACGGAGGATGCGGACTTTTGAGCGTCTAGAAGATGCTGAACATCGGGGTAAGACTCATGGTATCTGGTTCGGTAGATCGTGGCAAGAGTTTGACCCATTGCTTCACGAACACCCTTGTAAGGGTGGTCCAGGTGCGCAAGGAAGTCTTCGACAATCGGCTTCTCCAATTGGAAATGCCAGCCAGAATCAATAATGCATTGGTGGAGTAGGTTGATCTTCGAGCTTTCTTTGAAAGCTGCATTCGTCGACATATCCAGTCTGAAGCTGGCAAGCCAATCAACCAGGGGCCATGCCCTTCGAGGGTCACGGCATTGAAGGATCATGTGAAGGAATGTTGTCCAGTAGCCGGAATTTTCGGGCGTCAGACCATCCGTGAAGATTTTCCTAACGATAGGGAAGGCATATTCCCACACCAATGAACGGTTATCCACGCTAGAATCAGTTACAGAGCTGATCAAAGCGCCAAGAATCTCAGCTGTGGCGCGGTGCTGATGCTTATCGCTGCCATCTTCGAACACGATCTGAATTTCTTCCTGAATGTCTTTGAAAGTAGCAGCAGTGAGTCCATCACGTAGCATAAGCTCGAAAGCGTACAGAAGCATCATGGCGCACGACATGCGGAATTTATCCGCGGAGGGGTCTCTCGGCTCCTGCTTCAGATACGCGAAGAACTTCGAGAACCAGTCCCGGGTGAACAGTTTGCCCATCTGGGTACGCACGTTCCACTCAACTTCATCATACTCGATATCTCGAGCCACGTTAGACTTGTATGCAGGCATAGTCTTTCCCCATACTAGCCAGCCAGGGAAATCATGGTCGACATAGTATTCGGCCTCGGGATTGGCGAAGCCGGACAGATATTCCTGAGTCCACTCTTTCTCATAGGGCCGCGTTGCAACCTTGATTTTTGAAGGGAAGCGCTGGTGGCCCAAAATGTAGTTCTTGTACTCATGGCTGCAGATGGCTCGCACGTCTATCATTGTAAACAAGGCGACAAGCGCCTGAGAGTACATACCCCGCAAGCCGGGATGGTCATCGATCGAGCCAGATGTAACTAGCTCAATCAAGTTCTCGCTCGCGATGTAGTCAAATCGCAAACCCATGGTGATCACAATAGTCGCAGCACGGCTAGCAATCTTCCAGTGCGAAACGCGTGCCAAATTTACCAGTTCTTCAGCAAGATCAGCCTTCTTCTTCTCGATCGTTGCACGTTTGGTGTTGATGTTTTTGCGCTTCTGCTCAATCTCATCGCTGAAATCTGCGCTTGGGGCAATCGCCTCCACAATTTCTCGATCGAGGATAGCCATTCTCTCCATGGCACGACCGTAGTCCATGATCTGGAATACAGCACTGGAGCAGATCTTTTGTACTGAAGGCTTATCAACAGCGCTGGCATCAATAAAAGTTCGAATCAAAGTCGGGGTGAATTTCCAATTTCTTCCAACTGTCCTTGCGACGCTGCTGAGGAGAAGTGAGAACAGCGCTCCCTTGATGCGAGCATGATCGTTCTCCTTGACACCCTTTTGGAGCGCCTTGAGAAGCGGAGGAATAATCAGATTCCGGGCTCCCCAAACTGCCTTGAGTGCTGATTCGCCGGCATTCTGGGCGTTGCGTCGGGTTTCGGTGTACAGGGAGACGCAAGACTCAGCAAGATCGAAGAGAAGTACTTCGTCAAGTTTCGATCGCGGACGCGGGGCGGCATTGTGCCGAAGACGCTGCAGGTGATATACATTGGCCCTCCGCACGAGCAATGCTCTTGGGTAATCTTTTCGGACACCGCTCATCTTGTATGGGTGAATATCCGCCGCCAGGAGTCTGGTCACACGGTCCAAGACATGAGCGGATCTTTCAATACCGACGTCCACAAACCAGGATCGGAATGCTGAATAGAGTGCCCCGAAGCAAGGCACGTCATCTTCTTGCTTGTCGCTCAAGAATCGGTGGGTCTCATGCAACACCCAACCAGCTCTCTCGCGAATCTCGTGGATGACATTATAGAGGGGATCTCCCTCTTGCAGAGGATAGCCGGTTGGATAGGGGAAGCTTTGCCGGATTAGGGCTTCGTCGGTATTATCAAGAGCAGTGTCGGTTTCCTCATCGACCTCCCCAGTCGAGAGACTAGAATCATCAAGAGCCGTGAATTCCCTGGAGACTTCGGATGCACTCTTGGAAATTTCAGGCGATGTCTTGGCGGCTGCCTGCGGATCAAAGAGAACAGAAATTCCGGATAGAAGAAGTCGGAGAAGCACCAGGTTTCGGGTAACTTCATCTGACCAATCCTTGCCACTACCATCTCGTTTGATGCTTGAGGTCTCGTTTGTCAGGCCAGATAGATGCTTCAGTGCTGACTCGGCCTGGCTCTTGAAAACATCGACAGCAAACTCCAGCTCCTCCCGTTTGGGGACATGCCAATGGATATTCAGGTTTCGTACGTCAGAGGTATAGCTCCAATGCCTAGGCTGAATTCCACCCTCTGTATCTGCCTTCTCGTATAGAGAGTAATCACTGGTGTATGTACCCGTGAGATTGAGCAAGAGGTGGTGAATAAAATTGGAAATGTGAACAGTCGGGATGCCACGACACTTCTGTTGCATGTAAACTGCAATGTCAAAAAGCTCTTGGCGGTGGGCCAAGACAGCATCGCCAACATGGACAACGCACATGCTCAACATGCTGACGTTCCAAACAAGTCCGCGGTCACGGGGAAGAACATCTGTACCAGTAGTCCGAGTCGAACCGGCGCCATTATCCTCAATTTCCGTTCGAATCGCTTGGGTGAGAACCGGAATAAAGTGTTTTAGCGCCTTTTCGGGGTTGACCTTACAAAGCGCGTTGCAGATGAAGGCCATAGCATCTCGGGCTTGGTGAATAACATGGTTGGACACGAAGTCAACGATCTTGTTGAGGGCAATATCGTAGTACTCGGGCGACAAAGAAGCAAGAAGGGGCATAAATGTGGCCGGGAGTGTGTTCACGATGTTCTCCTCAGGGGACCCATTGCGAACACGAGTGACATCTGGCAGGTTTTCCAAGAGCGTGAAGACGCGGCCAAGGAACGAGATAGTGAAGTCTCCAAAGCCACATGTAGATGACCGCAGAATCATTTCTTCAGTCTGATCGTCAAGTTCGGTGTCGTAATTCAACTTCACATCAGACCCCTGTTCCTCCATGCGCTCCATTTCCCCAGAAATCCATTGCATGGCGAGCATATTACAGTTGACATCATCTCTCCCTTGGGCCATGTCAACCATAGGAATGTTGTAACAGGCAGATTGAATAAATGAAAGGGCATGGAGCGACTTTTCCAAATCGTTGGCATCGATTCCAGGAAGCGCCAGGCCAAGGAGAGTCGTCATATGACAACGATAGCCCTTAGTGCGAGTGATGACGCGGGAGAGTACTTGCATGGCGCGAAGGGAAGACGTAGTACGATGAACCTCGACCAGACCCTGCAGAGCAGGATAGATCCTCTGTAAGGCGCCAGGGAGAATCAAATGGGGTTCCAAATACGCAAGACCTTGAAGAGTCGATAGTGAGAAGGTCATGGCAGTACTGCTCTTGGCATAAATGCCCATGAAAATTACGTCCCGCAAACACAAGACGAAGCGGTGCTTGAGGGCTTCATTCAATTGGCGCTCGGGGGGTACTTCCATCTCTCCACTTTGTTCACGGTTCCAGCGCATCACGAAAAAGTCCGTCAGATAGTAAACAAGTTGGGAAAGGGTCTTTGTCCAGCTACCAGAGTTCGAAGGGTGGAAAAAGGTTTCGACTGCCTGAATGAGACCCTCCAGTTGTGTAAGGATAGAATCCTCGGACTCTAGACAAGCAGGAGAGAGCGACATCACTATCCATCGGGCGATATGGTGGGCAACTGGGTGCTTCCGAGTGTCGCGATCAAGGATAATACCCAACCCGGAAGAGATATCCACCAGGGCGCTGTAAGGCGAAGTAGACTGTCCTACAGGGATCTCCAAGAGTCTCAAAGTTGCCGTGAAAATCAGGGAAGATTGCTCTTTCGTAAAGAGGCCATACTCAGAGAAGGGGATGTGGGCCGCTGTCAGCGAATCCCGAGCCAATCGTGACAAATAATCTAAGTATGTGGTATCGAAGGTTTTTGAGCGTCCAACGAGAGACCACAGGTGAAAATGAGTCGGCAAATAGGTTTGAGGAAGAAGATCTTGTCGGTCTGCGGGAGCGGGCGATGTTGGAAGAAGCAGGTTGATCAACCCGGCGACCACAAAAGCCCCCTCGGAGAAGGAAGTTGTATAGTGAGGTAGGAATTCTTCAAGCATCGCAGGTAGCTCGCACGGGTCGATGAACAGTTGCGCGAACGCGCAAAGTTTGGTGAGTGTCTTGAAATTGCGTTTAAGGTTGGTCGAGTGGACCAACCCAGACTCGGTCGGGAGTACGAAGGCTTTGAGTTCTTTGTATAAGGGCTTCCAATCGAGGGTCAAGTCCTTCACGGGTCGGAGATAATGCTTGCGCCTGTCATTATTGTTAGCACGAAAGCTTCCCCGCTCATCCACGCCGTCCGGGTGTCGCTCACTTGGTAAGAAGCATGAACATGCTTGCGAATCGCTCAGAGACATTGGGATCGATTCCAGGAGCTAGCGAAAGCTCATAGTACAGCTTTACAAGGTTCATCCGCTCCTTTCGAGTCGGATCGAACTTCAACGATAGCCATCCTCGAAGCTCGCGTGTCCAGTGTACAGCTCCCGGGCTGAAATCACCGGCTTCCACACATACATAGAGCCGGTTTAAGATTTCTCTCAGGGCCCTTTCTCGCTCTGTCTCATCCTCTAGAGGATATGGAAGATATTCGAAGTATGGGTAGGTACGAGGCCGAACACGGGCCTTGGGTTCGCCGCCGCTGCCGTTTACCGCGGCAGGCTCACCACCCGGCGACGTGGCCCGGGAAATTTCTGTAGCATGGGAGAAGTTGTCGGATGTGAGAATCGCCTTGTGATTTGAAGGGTCCATAATCGCATGCGAGGGAGGGGAAGAGAGGGCGAGGGGGAGGAGAGCTGGGAGATGGGGGCGAGGGAGAGATGGCGTGTGGAGGTCAGATCGGGGGTCTGATCTAAAATACGTCAGCAACCCCAAGGGTTCAAGAAGCTTCACCTGGCAGATCGCAGATACCAGACCAAGTGAATGTGAGATACCTTGCTTAATTTTCTCTTTTTCTTTTTCTTTGACTTGTCTTGAAATCACGACAATCGGAGTTCCGCGCCGCTGGATGCGAGAGATGAGACCGGAGACTGCGTTGGACACGGCCGGGGGTGCATGAGGTTTAACAGCCTAGGCTCTCGGGAGAATAGCGCGCAAAGCTCAAAAGCGGGCTGGAGAAGCTGGAGATCAAACTGGGGGCCAGCTCTTAGTAATCGATGTGGTAGAATTTCTTGAGGCAATAAGCAACAACCTTGGGATGAGAGAAGATGTCAAACCAAAGGATGAGGTCTCAGTTGAGGATCGGATGACATAATTCCACGTAACAAAAATTGGAGCTCGCAGTCACTTCCACTTCAAGCTGTTTACCTAGATATATGCTACTAGACTCTAAAGTAGTATATACTAAATATATTACATTTCATCTAATTTATATCTTTAATTCCCCTCTTATCACGAACAAGGCGCAGGCAGCCAAGGAGTACGCCTCAGCAAGTCCAGCCCAACATTCAAGCTTAGGCAGACAATCCTTACGCAAGCGGCACACCCCGGGACCAACCCACGACCAAAATACGGTAAAATATCAGCATTGTTCATTGGCCCAAACCTATCATTTGTATTCAAACACATGGTGAAAATAATCATGCCGGCGGCAAAAAAGAACCGAAAAGAACCCCCTGGATTAACGCATAGCCCACCATAGCTTGGGCCGCGACCGAGAGGAGGCTGCGGCTCTTGCGGGGTATATGCAAGCCATCCATTGCTGTTGACACTAACCACCAATACCAAAGTGGGTATCCGGAAGAGATCCGGTTTATGATCTGGACGTGATAGCTTGTCACTGCCATAATAGCCAAAAGACCCTGGGGTATTGCGAGACGAAACAGCATCGACCCGGGGCTAACAGTTGAGGTAGAATGGCCACCGGATTGAGTTGCCAATGTCGATGGAGCTTGAAGCGCCCACCAGGATGATGTGCAAAAAATCAACACCATTGGAGTCGCCAATAAAAAGAGTGGGATATTCGAAACGGTCCAATATCGAAAAAATCCAACGTTCCTAGGGATGCGTTAGCCAGTCTGAAGGAGCGTGATAGGCTCCGATTAGCCGCCAGGCGTGAGGGCAATCACATACCAATAATGACCCTGCACCCAGGTATAGATACTAGGGAGGGACCAACTGCACCATGGTCGAGCATCGGTTGCTTGCCGGCAGTACTCGTCGTAGGCGAGTATCTGTGGCACGACCATCCCCAGCGCTACAATTGATCCTCCTAAAACGATCACAGCCAGTCGACGAGTAGCACGAAGAGAAGGCCCTTGCGTCACAATAGACCATGCCAAGATGGCAGCATCGTAAGCAAATGGGAATCCACTCAGAATACCATTACTGCGGACAAGTGTCGCTAGGGCGAAAAGCACAGCCGCTGAGAGGACGAGGATATCTCGAAAGCGTGTCACACCCTTATGATCGGCAATGAGCGACGATGTGTAAAGGTACAACCCCGAAATGTTCAAAAAGGAGAAGACCGATTCTCCATATGGGGCAGAAAGGAAAGCACCTGCCGGGCTGATGATGTGCAGCGCGGCAGATAAGAAACAAATGAGTCTCTGGGTAGCAGTGCTATGGCCAAAAATGTTGGCCGAGAGACCATATAAAGCCAACACGGAGAGATAATGTGTAACATGAGACAAGGTTACTCCGATCAAGGTCGCTGTGAGTGGTCCACTCAGGCCACCGGACCGACGAATTCCTGATGATAACAGGTCAATAAGATCTACTAGATGGGATGAAGCTCGGATGGTTCCTGTGTTGAGGATTGGCTACCTACCCGACAGAAAGAATCCGAGGACTCTGGGGTAACTGAATGCCCATTCTTGCTCAAAGATATAGCCTTTCTCGGCGGAGTGCACAAAATAAATTGCATCCCATCGAGCGAATTTGAAGGAAAGAGGGAGCGCGCTGGTCGAGCTGTGGGGGGTTAGACCAACATGCTCGTTGGCCAGCAAAGTAGTAGAGGTATCGTAACCCGGGCCAGGACAAGCAACGACGACAATGAATAAGAGAGCTTTCCAGAGCCAAAATGCAAAGGTCAAGCTCCGGCCCGGATTGTCCAGTCGTAGCAAGGTCGCGCTACAACGACCAATTGAGGACATTCCCAAGTGGCGTGATGTCTGCGGGTCGCGATCACGGTCACGGTCACGGACGCGGACCGGGGGCAGAAAGAAGCGCGATTTGTTAGAGGCTCGGGAGTAACCGAGGTACTAGGTTGATGATAGCACTGGCACTTGTAATGATTATGTGATGAGAAATTAGGTTATGGGGTTAGGGTCGATTTGGAGCTACCACTGGCAGTGTGAAGTGGCGAGGAGTGGATATCAGAATACATAAACAACTCCCGCGGATGCACATAATTATGCATGTGCATAGATGAATCAGCGGATCAAGAACCTCCGGGTTACCGACTGGCACAATTTGACTCTCCGAGGATCCGCGAAGGATTGATCGATGATCATTGATCATGTTATGGTGATATTGACATTGATGATCATAGCTAATTTTACCTAAAACATGCAAATCAACTGACAGGATTTGTCTCAGTACTATATGGTCCTCGGGATGTACGGAGTAGTAGTACACAAAGTCGATAGTATTGATGCTGCAAGTCCGACGGCCTACGGACTACGGACTCGGTACTCCGTCCCTTTTCAATTGTCCTCACGAGTTGACTGCTCCGGTGGCGACCCGAATGACCGACTCGGGATAAACAGGACCATCTATAATCTTGGCAGTTGGTCATCCGACAAATCATTTACATAGATGAATAGTATGGAATAGCCCTGAAGGGTATTTGAACCCTTGGGTGTGGCCAGAATCCACCTGGGTCCATCAACCTAGACCCCTTCAGCCCTATGTGCTCCACGGCTACTGTACCAGTACGACGAGGTTTAATTGTTCCACGGAGTGTCCGGTACAAATGGGGCCACCATATGCTATGCCCACGGGTGTAGCAGTCATCATTATGGATGATTATTGGATTCGCTGGACTGTATCTAGGTAAATCATCATCAACGATCATCATCAACGATCTACTCTAGTTAGCTATGTAGTACCTAAATAGTAGTAGTAGTTCAAGTTGTTTTATCACCGGCGGCTCCAGGGCTATCTCCGATCTAAGGCCGAGTCTGACCGGATTTTGACTAAAATTCTTTGACTTGTTAATATTTCCTTTGATGTTGTATCTCAGTCTTGACTGTAGAATGCTGATTCAAGTGGGGTCCAAAAGCGGGCAGTAGGAGTTCGGTCTATTTTCACCGTTTTGCTCCGCGCCGACAGAGTGCATGATTCCGTTCGAACATGAAATGCTGCTATAGGACAGTCTCGACTGAACAAGGTTTTGTGCCGTGTCTGTATACTCTGCCGGTGTGTTTGTGCTTCTTTAGATGAGTTCCACGAAAGCAAGAGGAAAAGTCTGCTGTTAGCATGACCTGTTCAAGAGGTTCCCCACTTGGTCCCTCTCTTTCCGATGGTTGCCATGACATGGAACTTGCACTGGGACTGGCATTATATGATTATGCATCTAATGTAGACTGGCCTAGGTCTGGCACTAGTAATAGTACGAGTACTAGTATAGAGTAGTTAGCTGTATTAGCACATGGGACAGCCAGAGAATAGTGAAGTTGTACTACTACCTAGTAGTATGAGTACATGATGGATTGATATTGGATGGATATGAATGGAGTACACTCAGGTTAATGAATGACTTTCCCCTGGCCCCCAAGTATAAACTACACTACCTATGTACCTAGGGTTAGCTAGGGCATGGGTAAGCTCTCGCACTGCTTACTAGTAATTTAGTGGAGAAGACTAGTCCAGCACAATGTGGAAAGCTGAAGAAATTCGCAGTTGTTTGACCAATCATCCAGTTGGGAATACCACCCAAGGAGGCGTCGCCAAGCAGCGCCCAGGGCCAAGAACCAAGAATGACCAAACAAATGAGGGGTTTCACTTGGATGAAGAGAGAGATCCTAGTCGATGCTGGTCTATGCTAGTCCGTGTTAGTCGATAGTAGCAAGAGTTATACACTAAAAACCTCAGCATGACGCATTCTCGGACACTCGGGAGCCTCATGGCTTTTTCTTGTAGAGGACGATCGTTGCGCCCGGATGTGTCGGAGGCCGCAGTCGCCGATCCGCTCCACTTTTTATGATATTTTCGATTTAATTTGATTTGATTTTATATTTTTCAATGGACGCAGTTGGAGCATTCGTATATGCCAGAACACTGAACACACTGAACACGGTATAAGGCTGAGCTGACCGCCCATTTCAGATGACCTGAACGAGTCTTCCAAGGTTCACCTTTGTGTATCCCCACAGACTGTCAGATACAGACTGTCAGAGAACTTGAATACTACCAGAGCAGAAAGAGAAGAGAAAGGAGTGCCCCTTGCATCTTGTCTTGTGCTCCTCTTCATCATCGACATACTAGTACTGGTACTGTAGTACTAGTATCACATATCTCCTTCTCTCCTGGATTCTCTTTCCCGAGCTGAACTTCACCTTCATTCTTTCTCTTTTCTTTACACATCACATCTCACATCTCACATCTCACTTTACACTGCTTCTCACACTTTATTCTCCGTCAAACACACTCTCTACACACTCCCCTCTCTTCTACTTTCTCATTTCAATCTTCCCCCACTTTCCTTCTCATCACCATTCACCCCCCGCAGCTGACGCGTTTGCCCTGGATGTCTCTGTGTGGATTCCCCAAGTCAAAATAAACACCGACAAAGCAACACCAACTTCACCCTGTCTTCTCCAGGATCGTACTAGGCCGATGTGGCTCCGCTGAGTTTCCAAGAATGCTGCTGAATCTTGGCCTCACAGCGGATGCCGCAGCAGCCCATATGACCGATCCCAGTTCCCAGCCAACTACACCACCAGTGTCTTCAACTTCTCCTTCAGCCTCTACTTCGGCTTCGGCTTCCGCGTCTGCTACGGCTTCTCCGCCTACTTCCCCTCTCTACTCATCCTTTTCCTTGTCAGCTTTCCCTTTTCTCGGTGCCATCTACAAATCGAAACAGTCCGATGCTTCTGCTTCTGCGTCTGCGTCTGCGTCTGCGTCTGCTTCTGGCTCTGGATCTGGATCTGCCTTACCTGCGGAATCTGTATCCGATCCGGCTATGAGCCCCGTCGCCGCAAAACTCCAAGGCGACTCTGCCCAAGCAAAGTCCGCTGAAGCGCCACCACCACCGGCACCCACAGTGGCTCGACCTCGTGTCAGCTCCCTTGCGAACCGGAAGTCGACGCGGCCAAAGACCTCGTATCAGCTCGCTCACCCAGCCGCACATGCTCGTCATAAGCGTCTCAAACTGCGCCCGAGGCTATTACTCCAGCTACAACAGGTGTCGCATACTCCCCGACCTTTGCCTATTCTAGACATTCTACCCTCGACCCTTTATATTCCACGACTGGCGCGCAAGTTTCCCGCCCTTTTCCGCGGTCGTCATGGTCTAGGCCCCAATGATCTGATTATCGTCATGAGCGAACTCTACGAACGGACCGTGTCTAGCATCCCAGAGAAGCCCCGAAGATCCGATCACGATGATGATGAGCACCGGGAGGTCATCGCCACCATCTGTCAGATGCTGCAAGAAGATGCGCTTCTCAAAGGCAAGGCTGAAATCTGCTTGAACTTTGGCCCTGTATGGGAGGCCACCCCGTTGCCCAGTGGATCCTATGAGTTTGTCGCAAACACAGGAACTAGTAAGCAGGTGATGCGATGGGCTTTGCGCAGTGGTAAGAGTCGTCGCGTGTCATCGGTCAACCCGACTAGTAGTCAATCACGAGACGAGGGCAAGCGATTCACCTTCAGCGTCATTGACCCCCAGACTCGTCGACACCCCGTTATCGCCTCCATGACTCGGAATCAGTTAGAAGTATTCGATGAATATGCCGCCGTGGTTCGGTCCAACACCGGGCCGACGACTCCTACTTCGGCAATGTCCGTGATTAGTGACCTTTCTGATGCCGACATTCCCATCGAATCCAACGACATTGTCACCCTCGACGATAACCTGCGTACTCTCATCATCATCACCGGCATCTGGGTTGCCTTCCGAGAAGGCTGGTCCCATAACTTCAGCTATGGCGACCCTTTGACGAGCCCCAATGGCAAATCATCACTCGCTTCCCCAACCTCATCCAGGACCTGTTCCCCGACTATGGCCATGGCAAAGAATGAGAACAGAGCCCCTCTTGACCAAGATGACTTGACCCCCATGAAGGAAGTTACCAACAATGGCAAACGTTGTATGTCCGTTTCTAGTGTTCGTCGCTCCAACACCACGGCCCCGACAGAGGAAAATAAGGGTTTCGGTAGTCTCTCCAAGCGCTCGAACTCGACCGGCGCGGCATTCATGGAAAGAGCAAAGCAACGCACTGCCTCTGGGATGAGCAATCGACTCAACCGACATAGCATGTTCACTGCTGCTGGCGAGAATGGCCGTGAGATTGTCGTCTCGCGTCCCCAGTCCTTGCGTCAGGAATCTTTCGATTCTGAGGATAACCATCAACGTCCCAACGGGACCAAAAACCAAACCAACAACCGGACCGCCATTGAAAACAACGCCAAGTCCACTCTCCAGCCCGACCGAGATCTCACCAACCGCCATTCCGCGGCTTTCTCTAATTCTTCTAAGATCCACGGGAAAGATCTTGAACACGCCAAGACCAAACGACGCCACCGATTCAGCTCCATCTTCACGATGTTCCACCGCAAAGGAACCGCCCATTGATACCCCTTTCCATATCTCTCTATTCTTCACATACGAATACCCCAGCATCTTGTCAGCGATCTCTCTGTATTTTCTACCTAGCATTACCTCCGGTACCTGGTTGCATCTGGGATGGGCGTTGCTCTGGCATTTATGGCACGTCTGGTACGTCGCCTTGCCACTTCTTTTCTTTCACCCTTGTCTTTATTCTACTTTGAATGTGAGTGTCGAAAGGCTCTACATTCTGATTTGCTAGTTTGTGGTACTACGGTACCGGGAACACGGGATATTTTTCTATGTATACAAATGTTATTCACCTGTATGCACTACTATCTTGTTTGTTGTCCGGACCTTGTCCGCGGGCTTTTTAGCTTAAATTATGACAAATTATGACATGAATATGTACTCGAAGTTACGAATATGATATTTTCGTCGGATTCAGCATCCTATTAGTAAGAGCAGTAGAAAGTAAGTTTCAAACCTTTAGAACCTTCGTCTTGTAGTACACCAGTGTAGTAGTTAGTAGTAGACCCTACCCTAAAGCAAGGTGCCACACCAACCTTACCGATTACCAGCGTGCCTTTCTAGTAGTACTACTAGGCAGGACTGAAATAACGTTGTCGACACCCCAAGTTTAAAATCAGGCAGTCCGATTAACAGGAGCACCAGTATAAAGCTGCCGACCATTCTTCTCAAACCCAGCAATAACCTTCTGCCCCTCATCACTAACAGCCCACGCAGTAAACCTCTCAGCCATCTTCTCATTCTTAGCACCCTTCCCAATCAAAATATGAGCAGGATTAAGGAGCGGATCAGACGGATCGTCACTTGCAGCCTTATAGATGACGGCTTTGCCCGCGACATCTTGATCAATGGATAGAAACGTGCCTCGATCTGTAATCGTGTATTCCTCTAACTCGATAGCGGCATTCAGAGCTTGAATGGGATACGCGATGTATCGATGATACCAGGTTGAGGAAGGTGAGGCCCAGGGTACTTGGCCGATATCGAGCCATAACTGGGAGTCCTTGATATTCGTAGCGGATTTATCATATCGAGACAAAAAGCGCACTGGGATTTCAGAACCTGAACCATTGCCATTGCCATTGCCACTGGTACTGCTACTAGCAGCGTTCTCGGCGGCAGTATACAAGTCCGAGAACTGCGCTCGGATATCCTGATGAGGCGATATCCGAGCCGGATTCGACTTAGGTCCGACGAGAAGAAAATGGTCACGGAAGAGGTACCATGCCGGATCCTTCGCGATATTCTTCTTTATGGCGATTTGTTCTGCTGCTGGTGAGTATGTAATGCCGATATCGATGATGCCGTCTTTTAGATAGTTGATTGTTTCGGTGGTGTCGCTCTTATACCAGGCTATGGCGAAAGGGCTGGTGCCGTTTTTGATGCTGGCTTTTATGAAGGCATTTGATAGGGCTATAGTATTTGATTTGAACTTTAGTTTCGGGACTCTTGAAATCTGATGAGGAGACTTGGGTTTCTTTTCATGAGACCATACCCTCGATTAGGCCGCTTTGTCCTGCGCCGCCGTTTCCGATGCGAAGTTGGGTGTTCTCTGAGCCTGTGCTACCGTTGTAGGTGGCGGATGGAGCGACAGCGTAAGCTAGGGCGGCGAGTAATAGGTTCAGAACTATATCAAAGAACTTGAAGTGCATAATGGGATGCTAGTATTTTGGGGCGGACGAGGTCGAGGAGAGAGAGAGAGAGAGAGAGAGAGAGAGAGAGAGAGAGGGCAAAATAGCTGGGGGTCGGTATGCATTGACAGAGCTTCGGGATTCACGAAGATACTAGATAAAGTTGAGCGCCAACCTTGATTGATCATACTAAATTGGAAGAAATCATCAGATGGATCTCGAGTGTAGCACTGTGAACAGGAAAAATCTTGAAATGGGCTGGTTTAACTATGCGATTCAAGCCTATGGAGGAGCACTGTACAAGGCCCGGGGTTAGAGTCGATAGTATCAATCGATAGTTATGGCCTGAACTAGGCATGTACAATACAATTGTAGTGAAAGGATCATCCTGGATCTAAGAGCCTGCTTTCCGAGGTGTTTGTTTCCCATGGTTGGGTATCAGTATTTGCCGGGAATTCTGCCTAGGTATCAGCATGCTCTATGTAGCACAAATCATCCAGTTGAGATCTAATGGGAGAAGATGGAGGTCCTGCTAGCACCACGCCGGTATATGATGCAAGGCTGATAGAAACCGAAGTCGTGCCTCATTTCTCGGAGGAAAAATGGCATAAAAAACCGAGAGCTTAAAAATATGAAATCATGTTCAAATTCAAGATCTGTTCAAAACGTGATGAGAACAATTTGTATTCACAAGTCTACTATTTTCAATTAGCATCCATGGATGATACTAGTAAGATCTACCGCTCCAGAGCAGCAATGCCCTTAGCAACGTAAGGTTCCTCCAAGTACTGAATCTCCTCTGGAGTAAGTTGAACCTTCACACTAGCCACAGCCTCATCAATTCTCTCGGTGCTGTTAAGTCCGACAATAGGGCACTCGCTCGGGTGGCTCAAAGACCAAGCCAGAGAGATCTGTGCCATGCTGACCCCCTTCTTACCCGCCAGTTCCTCCACACGATCAACGATCGCCTTGTCAGATTCAGTCTCGCGACTACGAATCAGCATCTTCAATGCGCCATCGGTTCCCTCGCGCACGGTTGACCGAGAGCCCCAGGGTCGGGTGAGGACACCGCGGGCCATTGGGGACCATGGGATCAAACCAACACCGCTATCGAGGCAGTAGGGGATCATTTCACGCTCCTCTTCGCGGCCAATAAGACTGTGGTAGCTCTGCATCGAGATAAATTTGTGCCAGCCATTGCGTTCGGCGATGTTCTGGAGAGTTTGGAATTCCCAAGCAGCCATCTGAAAAGGATTGTTAGTATTTTCGCGGTTTTCGGAAAAGACAATGAATACGCCAGGTATACAAGTAGCTTTCTTTTTCAAGAAAGACAAACAGGAAAGGCATCTTATAGATGGAGATGATACGTACTGAGCTAGCGCCAATATAGCGCACCTTGCCACTCTCAACCACATCATTCAGAGCCTTCATGATCTCTTCACGAGGAGTCTCACGATCCAGACGGTGAATTTGCAGAACATCGATGTATGTTCCCAAACGCTCGACACTGGCATCCACAGCGTCGAAAATGTGCTTGCGAGACAACCCAACACGGTTCACAAAGTCACCATCATTGCGAGCCGAAGCCGCGATAGGTGGGAATTTGCCCTCATCATCACAGCCATAGAAGCACTTGGTCATGATCACGACGCGGTTACGCGGGATGTTGTACTTCTTCAAGGCTTTACCGCAGACCTCCTCAGATCGGCCGTGCGAGTAGACATCCGCCTATCAGATGAATATGAGTCAGATTGGGGCTGCAACTCCCAAGTTGAATCGGTGGTCCTACTTACGGTATCCCAGGTGTTAATGCCTTTCTTGTAGGCGTAGTCGATAAGAGCCATGGATTCCTCTTCGTCAAGAACCCAGTCTTGCCATTGTTTGCTGCCGAAGCCCATGGTTCCTAGAACGATCTTTGAGATCTTCAGGCCTGACTTCCCTAGGCTTTACCCATGTGTTAATTCAAACTTGTCTAGCATTTGAAGCTTGAATGTAAGGGGATGGGATTCGTACCGAACGTATTCCATTTGTTTCTCCGACATGATGATAGTAATTGTGTTTGCGATTCAACTGAAGAAGCAAAGAGGATTTTGTTAGCAGATGGTAAGTAAAATTGCCAGCTGTGGTATTTGCATCGAGCTCATGACATCAAGTGGGGATTGCAATCATCGAACCACAACCTAGTGATCGAGTGACTCACAATGCTTTTTGTGTGACAGGACTCCGAATTTTTGATCGAGCTGTGAGACAAGGGTCGTACAGTTAATTTAAACTCAGAAATTAGAGCGAGAGGATAAATGTGGCTAGGACATGCTGTATAAATTAATAATTGATTAGGATGGCTGTGATATGCCGAATTCAACAAGCGGGCGTCACTTAACCGACGGATTACCCGGCAAGCTTTGGCCTTTGTCCACTCACAATCCAGAGAGAGCACCACTTCGGGCCAGAGGTCGGATGTGAAGATCCGGGGTAATCGCATTGACCACGCCTCTAAACACCGATAGATTGATTGACAACTGGTTTATAATGGGAATTATTTTGGGTAAGTTGTTACGAGATCGAGCAATAACGGTGCCAACCTAGGAAATCCTTTCTCAAATTCTCAAGCCACGATCTAAGCACATATTGTTTGATGTTCATAGCAATTTGTGCCACACCTACAAGAACCTTTCCGGGATCATTTACTGAGATACCTGGATTTATTGCCCAAGTAGCTGTTGAGACACTAAAAGCCCCGAGTGCCTCCTAAAGCATGTTGAATAAACCACATCACCAACCTTGGAACATTTGAAGTTCAAGTCCAAGATTTCCTTTTTGAGTCTGGATAGATAGCCTAGTCCCGATGTAGATTAGCGCTGATCTCCTAGCTCAAACTTGAAGAGTCAAGTCTTCCCAATGACTCTGAGCATGACGAACAAGCCTACAAGTATCGGTACTACCGTCCACCATGAAAGCATGCACATTTGTGACTGGAAATCCTAACAAGGTAATCGAGGTCAATGCGATCTTGGGGGATAAAATGATAATCAAGCCTCTTGCATTGGACATTCCTGAAATTCAAGGCACCTTGGAGGAAATCGCAGTTGACAAATGTCGACGTGCTGCTAAGATAGTAAGATACTATCCCTCAATTTTGATAGGTTTTTTGGGACTGAGGAACCTTGTCTAATCCATTCAATAGGTAGATGGGCCAGTCATTGTGGAAGATTCTGCATTAGAATACAATGCGATGAACAAGCTTCCAGGTCCCTATATGTGAGTGCAATCGTGCATCGTCATGGTCCCAGCCACAAACTTGAAATTGAACACGGTAACGAGAAACATCATTGAAGCAGTTCCAAATTTGCTGACTTGATCTTGTACTGAATTTAAAGAAAATATTTTCTCGAATCGCTTGGAAACGAAGGTCTCAATAAACTATTGCATTCATACACCGATAAAACAGCAGAGGCCGTGTGTACATTTGCATTTACTACAGGACCTTCTATTGAACCAATGATCTTCCAAGGAAGGCTCAAGGTATGTCTGAAACTTGAATCACTATACGAAAAGTTATTTCAAATTTCCAAGCGCTCATAACGTATATCGAAGGGTCAAATTGTTCCCGCCAGAGGGCCACCTGTATTTGGTAAACAAGGCCCCTATCACGAAAGACCACCTAGGGACCCCGTTCAAGTTGTGCTTACTGATTGTTTAAAAGGCTGGGAACCAATTTTTGAGCATGAGGGCGAGACCCTTGCGGAAATGGCGCATGAAAAAAAGGTATGAGATGAATCGACTGGACTTAGTATCCAAATAATGTGCATATATGACGAAGGAAGTTAACTTTTGTTTAGAATAATTTGTCCCATCGCTATCAAGCGCTGTTGAAATTTCAAGAATGGCTGGCGGCCCAGGGGCCGGCATTATAGAATATGTACACCTGGAGTAATAGAATTCTGCATTTTGTCGTCATTCACGAATACCAGTATAGATTGAATACTAGATTAACCAAATCATTGCTAGTCAATGCTTCTCAGAGACAGAATTCTTTCAAGGACAGCTAAAAGCGTACTCTCGCATTTGGGCTCGACACTTTCACTGCGCCATGCGACGAATCGATCTGGTCGGACTAGTATAGCACCGGATTCACCTATCTCTCTGCAAGACTCCCATTCAAAGTAAGGATCTTCATAGTCTTGGCCATAGCCGATTGAGAATACTGCAATGCTCAAATTAAGTTGTTCCTCTATCTGGGCCGCTGAAGTCTTCCATGGCTCCCCGCCGATGCCTGTGAAGATGGTAAACCTGCCATGCCCCGCAAGATCCAGTGTTGACACTGGTTCTGATGGGGCGCTGGTATTTAGCCATGCGTGTGGAAGACGCGCCCCGGGGTATGTTGTCTTGTAGTAATTGAGTCGCAGCTCTGGCATCGCTGGCGGAATATCTGTCTTTCGAATCCAAACAGCACTGGATTGATACCGTTGATTCATCTCAACTCCCAAACCCTCGATACCAAACTTGGAATTTTCGAGGGCTTGTCTCAATTTTGCCCGCAGTCTCCTTCCTTCATCGCTGCTTTCAGCAAGTCTCTTTTGATGATCTTTCAGGCCATCGAGATTCCCTTTTCGCACACCCATGGATTCCATGATCATGAGATTCGCAAAGACAGCGTCCATTGAGCTTATTGTCGAAGTCAGATCTAGTTCAATAAATCATAGAATGCTCGTGCTTACCTAGAAGCTGCCTGGGATCCTATTGGGTTTCGTTCCGTTGAATAAGTGTCGAGCAACCGGGGGCCAGCTTGTCCTATGATTGATAAGTCAAGTCTCCCTCACGATAGTGAATCAGTTGATCAGCAGAAAAAAGCTAGCAGACCTTTCAAGACATATGCAACTTTCCATGCTAGATTATAAGCATCCTGAATAGCTGTATTGGAACCTAGAGCTCCGCCAGGACCATGGCGATGAACTGCATCCCCGAGACAAAATACGCGCCCCTTTGATGAGCGCTCCGCAACGGCATTGTTCATCTCCCACCTCACTATGTCGAGGATCTCAATATCGATTTTTCCGTCTCCAGCCATTACTCTGAGCCTCTTTATCCAATCCTCGTTTGTCGGGACAATATCTGAGTCCGGTTCTGAGCCTGGAGCCCAGGAGAATCCAACCACCCATTCTGTCCAAGGTTTAGACATTCGAGGATGAACAACAAGAAGTCTTCCCGGGCAGAGGTGATCTTCTTGAAACGTCCAATGAAGATTCCCTTGTCGAAGTTTCATGAGATGGGATAAGTCTGCTCGGATTAACACATCCCATGACTGGACACCGGCTCCCTTGCCGACTGCAACGGGAATACCGAGTTGCTTTAGAACACGGCTATGAGATCCATCACAGCCAAAAAGATATCGGCACTCAATAGTGTAAACATTTCCAAAAATGTGATCTTTTACCTGCACCCGCACAATTCCTTGGGACTCGTCTTCTGTGAAGGAGAGAAATTCGGTGTTGAATCGGACAACAAAATCAGACGACATGGCCTTCTGGACTAGAATTGGTTCTAGTACATTTTGCGGGAGGTCCATTGGTAGACATGGGCTAGCGGCCTTATACTTGGTCTTCCAATATTTTCATAGGTGAGAATTGAGTAACTAGGTAGATAGCTCGAGGAAAGGCCTGTGTAGCCTCGAAATTATAAGTACCAGCTCACCTCATTCGGACCATTGCCCCAAGATGGCAAACGAGCATATTCCTTTCCAGCCAGCGATTCACTCCAATGGACATGTGTCATATGAGACCAATCCAAGCCAGAGCTGCGACATTTCTGTTCTATTCCAATATCTCGCATGCATTCTTTATGGCTTTAGTTGATCTGACTCGGAGTTGACCTTTGCACTTCAAGGCTGTTTCTGTGAATAATGGGTACATACCCATAGTTGCCATGTTGGTTATATGTGCACGGGGAGTTTGCGCGGTCGTGGCCAATTTACTAATGAGGATCCCCTTAACTCCTGTGTTCGTCAGCTTCTGGCCATTGTCTCAGGGCCTGGTCTATAGCACCACGCACCATAGGATCCCAGGAAAGATGCCAAAGAGCCCCCTGATGGTCCAGTCCCAACTATAACGCAGTCGGTGACATAGTCTGGTACTGCTGTTGTGGTATCAGCTTGAGCATTAGTATCGGTTGAAAAGTCTTCGAAGAATTGAACCATTGCGATGGATGTGATATTCAAGGTAGCATTAGTCGATCGAGAACTTGAAATATGCTCCTGTCTTCCCAGTTTATAAGAACTATTCCTTCGGCAAGAGAACAACCTTGAACTCGACTTAAAGATATTGTTAAACTCGCGTTTCTTGTATCAGCGCCTGCCTACTAGTATGTCATAGCAAGCTTCTTTAGACTCATGTCGTACTAAGAATTACATCAAATTTGATATTTTCCGATTCTTTCAGGATGATGTCCCTTGGCATCGGAATGGTTCGGAGCAAGGCACCTCTCTTGATTGGATATTGAGAGATTCTGGACAAATCTCCAGATACCTGGGCACGTTTCATCACACTCTTTAAATCAATATCTGTTATGATTAGTATCATGGTTGTCTTGGCGTCCCTGATCTTGACATATCATCGACAGAGTGCGGATCATTTAGTTCATTTCTGTGTCAAACAACAACTGTAGTGAAGTCACATGGTATTTCTAGCTTCTTCATTAATACTATGATGCACTCAAATCAGGCAATGGTCGATTGACACCGAGTACTGACTAGTACACGTAGTAAGCCCAACCCCCTGTGGAACAATCTAGTCAGCCAGCCTTATACCATCATACGTACAAGTTGAAATCATTCAAGTTTGCCACGAGAGCCTTAGAACTTGAAACATGGCCCCAACCAAGTTGCTGCATAAAAAGACATGACCAACACTGGCAGTCGATAGAGGTTTTGTCAAGCTACATGGCTTGAGCCCAATTTACTAACACATCAAAGAAGTATGTGGAACCACAAGAGCAGCTGGTACTGCGAATTCAATTTGTTTAGAATTGATAGCATCGGTGTCAACCTTGGAAGGTACCTTTCGGCACCATGCATTAGTTACTAAATGAATCATGGATTGAAACCGACGCTATGTCATTGCCACGTGCATTTCCTCGTGGCATCCATGACCCGGCCCCTTTTTGAACTACTTCAACCTTGTCACTCGAGTTGGACATGATCTAACCTGCATGTGGGTGACACTGGCAGGGCCTATTCGGATGCCAGTATCTTAAAGCAGGTTTCATCATGGTTCTGAGATGCAGCAGTACGGGCCATTCAAGGACACACTGCCCAGTGCCCAGGTGTGCAGTAAGCCTTTTGATAAGCGCCTTCGAATGGATGTCTACACAAATTTTGGAAGTTCAATAGACATCTGGATAAATTATATTCGCTCTGTATACCCGTGAATAGTACCAGTGATGGATAACAACCCAAAAACAACATGAAAACAGGATATGCAATAGAACTATGTACTTGAAATGAAGAAGAGGAAACCTCTCTTCGACAAAACAATGAAAAGAAAATGTAAAAAAAAAAAACCATGCCCTCCATCTTTTGTGCTCTTTAAACCCCCAAATCATGATGGAGTTCGTCTTCATGACATCGTTACAGATTGGCAGGGCGCCTGTCTATCCTCGGTTGTATTTTTCATTGAAGGCATTCACCGCTGAGGGAAGAAAAAAAGTTAGTTTTGAGAAGTGATTATTGTTGCTGCCGGAAGAAGCCAGTACTCACCAATAGCAATTTGTCTATACAACCAATTTCGAGAGCTCTCATCCTGAACAGGAATAAAGGGACCATTCGCACCGCCCTTGAGTGTGATGCTCATTCCTGTACGCTCCTTGGAAATGGTTTGGATGTCCTTGAGACGAATGTCCCACTCCGCATCAAGCTTCTTCGTGCGCACAAGCATGATTCGGGTGTAGGTGAGCAAGACCATGATTTCACGACCAGGAAGCTCGAGATGGGCGATGTAGTCCTCGTTGAAGAACTTCCCGTTTTCGGTGGTCTTGAGCCAGAATTGGCCAAGAGCTTCACGTTGCGAGTAAGGTCGGACAATTCCGTCGATACCAATGAAGCGAGTAAGTCTCACGCGATCCAGCCCGTCAGCGTCAAAGACAGTTGTGGTGTTGCGGACTCCCTCTGCCAAGTTCGAGGCAAGGTCAAAAGCGCCAATGGCGGGCTTGGTAGCCAGGCCGATGACACCCTTTCCAACACCCTTGAAGAAACCTGCGACTCCCTCTTTCTCGGCTCCCTGTAGAGGATGACGTGCCAAGCCGCCAATTCCACTTGCTAAGCTAGTAGCAAAAGCATTGCCACCGGCTGTGATACCATACAGCGCATGCTTGGGGCGATTGCGAGATTTCGAGAATCGTCGTTGGTCCTGGAATTCCTTGTCCAGTGTTGCAGCAGTCAGACCCTTGGACATACTTCCTGTGAGTTTCGCCATACTATCAGAGAATCCGAAAACAGACTTTTTGACGAAGCTTGTGGCACCCTTTGCGATTCCGACTCCGAGCTCTTGTGGACGGTCGGTCATGACAAGGCCCTGGTATGGCTCATAGAAGATATCAGCCACACCAGAACTGATGTTATTGAACAGACCCACAGGGTTTCCGATGAAGTCGGCAGATCCAAGAATGACATGAACTTGGCGTAGGAATTCTTGAGTGTAGTGGGCGCGCACATTGCCGAACAGTCTTCCGAAAGAGACGCGGGCGTTCTCCAACATCAAGGCGTTCAATCGGACTGGTGCATCGTTGACATTACCCATCGACATAGTCATGACGTTGACAACAAACATCAAGGGGTTTGATGGCTGCATGGTGTCCTCGACGTTAACGCGTTCTGTTCGCATGAAGGATATATCGAGCTGCATTGGTTGCAGATGAAGCAACTCGAAGTAAACATCTTGACCGGCATCATTCTGTTGAGGCTCTGGGATGTTTAGGTCCTCGTCGCAAAGTTGCCCTTCTTGTGGCTCAGACCATGAGGCACCTGGAATCTTCGCGAAGTCCAACATAGCAAAGACGAAATCTTCGTCCAGCTCAAGAGTCATCTGCTGCAAAAGCAATGTGGCATATTTGATGTACAAAACACCGTAGGAGTCGTCCTTGACTCTGGTTATCATTGCGTGGAAAATCGGATGGGCTTCCATTTCCTTCCCAGTCTTAGGTACCACACTAGGGTATAAAAGAATCGGGAAAATACCTCCATACAACTGGTTGTCGATCTGGATCCATTTGATGGTGGTATTGAGAGTCTGATAGATCTTGGACTCTCGGAACTTGATCTCAATTTCGCGGAAAGTCAAGTAGAGCAATTCCTTCAGATTTTGGTTGATCAACGAGATACCGATTCCACCCAAGCGAAGTTGAGCCTTGAAATTGACATCCGAGTTCATCTCCTTGACCTCGAATCCAGTGCTCATGCTTGTCTGCGAATGTTGGTTCTTCTGTTGCTTGTACAAACTCTTGGAAGGCTTGAAGTTGGACAAAACAAGACTCTGCGTCGGTCCATCGGCAACAATATTGATATCGATGATTCTTTGGTGCTCGCCTTGTTGGCGGGGTGGAATTCGCATCGGAATCAAGTTACCGATTTCAGCAAGCTTGATGCGTCGTTCTTTTCCTTGGCAAGTCAGAGTGAGAGACTTGTTTTTGGTGGCCGGGTAGTCCCACGCGTAAGGCATAATGCTTCGCGGAGGAAGGCGATAGCGGATAGGCTTCCAGCTGGTAGATCGGTCGTCTTCGTCATCCTCCACGTTGGGGTTGGCTTGGTAGAAAATGAACTCCGTGTCACTCTCGTTGCGCATTGAGAACGGCCAGTTGCGAGTCTCAAAGCTGAAGTGCAGGAACAGGGTAGCATTCTCCAGAATAACATCGACCTTGATCAGCTTCTGTCGCTGATTCGCCTTCGCAAGTTTAATATGGACCGTTCCAACATCCGCGATGTTAAATGGAGAAGACCATTGGTTGTTGACGCCAGGGAAGCAAAGGCAAAGCTGCTTCTCGGCTGTCTGGCGAAGGAAGTGAAGCGGGACCAACTCGCCACTCTTGATCTCGAGAACACTTGATGACCCGGGCTCGCGGACCAGAATATCCTCATTAAGCTTACTCTTCAAGATGAACCTAGGTGCGATTGTAACGACCTTGGTCATCTTGTACTTGCCCTCTCCTTCAGCGACTGAAACACCAGAATGGAACTCCGATCTGCCTTGTCTATCGGGGAACAGAGCCTCGAAAGTGCTACCGATAGCCTCGAAACTTTGCGGCTTGCTCCATGCCGAATCGCCAATCTTCAGAATAGACCGGTTCTTCTTGTCTTCGGCTCCGTATGAGTACATGTAAGGAAGAGCGCGACCGCCATCTCTCGGATCAACTCTCATTCCTTGACCCGCAGCGCTGCGTGCAGATTGAAGGAAAGCCTTGCTTTGGATATCCATGGGAAGTCCTGTCTTGTTCAAAATAAGGTATGGGCTGTAGACAGAAACCTTAAAAGCGCCGCCACTATCAGGAATGTTGAAGTAATGCAGTCTCAGCTTCAGTTGAAGGCCGCGCTCATCTGTCAAGGATAGTGTATGTTCTCTGCGGTAATCCTGGGCATTGCCATTGACGATAGCAAATTCACTCTGCCGGAAAATCGTGTCTTCCAGATCGATGCTAAGCAGGAGAAGATGAGACAGTTCTACCACGTGTACAGGGCTCACGCCACCCTTCCTCAAGAAGTTCGTCCAGTCCTTTTTAGTGTTCTTATCATAGATGCGATACTTGAAGTCATATGGGAGAAGGTTTTGAATTTCCACCGGGGCGAAGATTCGAATCCTCATGTAAGGATATGAGCTTGTCATGGAATCCTTGTTGTCGTAAGTAGCATTGACTTGGAAATAGAAAGGCGGGGACTGTTGGCCTCCTTCGCTAACACACTTAACGGTTCGGGTAGGACGACGAAGGAGATCTTTCCAGAAAAGTTGCTCGTGCGACCAGTCATAGCCGAAGCCTTGATCTGGGCGAATGACTATCGAGTGCAGGAACGCGGATCCAACGGGAGCCGGTCGCGCCTCGCCAGGGAGAACTTTCTCGATCTTCAGCAGATGACCATCATTGGCGTCAAAAACGCCAAGCTCAACGGGGATCTGGGTGTTGTTCTCCACGAGAAGGGGTGAGCGGAATGTGATATACTTGACGTTGTCTGCTCCAAGCGTGACCTCCACGAGGAGTCGGTGAAGGACATTATCACGCTTCGGTTTAAGATTGTAAATAACCTCGCCTTCTCGAACAACAGGGATTCGGTTGACACTGTCAAATCCACTGCCCTCAAGCTTGACACCAACAATTCCACCGTGCCCTTCAGGAGTAAGGGTCTCTCGAACAGCAGTGGAGTCTTCGAATCGCCAAGGGTACTCCTCGCCGTCACTGAGTTTGGCAGCTGGGCCTTCTTCTCCTGCGCTAACATCGGCCCATACTCGAAGATCAAATCCAGTATAGTTTCGGATTCTGTATGGTGCATCGGCACCTCTTGGCTTGGAGAGCACGTCCTCGTCCGTACTGAGAAACTGGAAAGACTTCGAAGCCAGTGCGATTGTAGCAGAGGTCATTGTCAATTCCATAGTCTTATGAGAATAAGCATCGATAGACAAGATGTCAGGATTGATTTCCTTGGCCATGTGGAATCCCAATTGCCATGGCTCAATCAGAGGTTCCCAGGATGACTTGGAGAAGTTGTAGACATTGAGGAAAGTTTCGAAGTTGGTATCAACACTCAAACTGGAGGACCAGTCGCGAACATCCACGTTGAATTTGCCAACGCTCCAATCCAACAATGGCAAGTCGTGGAGGTCACCAATGAGGATGACCCTGAGGCCATCGATCTTGGCGGAAAGCTCCTCGCGCTTGAGCACAGCTGAGCTTTGTGGCACTGTGTTCTTGTCTGGTGTCTCAGTCGACTGGCTTAGACGGCGACGAGTTCTGTGTGCCAAAGTCGAAGATGTTTTGCTGCCAGATCGTCCACGAGTACTCTTTGCATCAGTAATTTTCTTTGGTTCTGCACTTTCCAGCTGCTGGGCATTTCCAGCTCTCATCTCCGATGCCTTGTTAACAATCTGGGTTGCCATCAAGATATCACGCAAAGAGAGTCGCAGAACGAGGGGCTCAATATTGACGTCGATCGATGTGAGAGCGGACCCCTTCTCTTGTGGGCGACTATCAACAGAAACTTCGACAGTGAAGTCATCCAGAATCCGAAGTCGACTAGTTTCAAACTTGTCCATGCGGCACAAAAACATCCCAACCTTTTGAACTTGCAGTGTTGACACATTCTGGTGAGAAATAAGGATTTCTTTCGTCCCAAGGACAATGGCTTCGGAGTGGGGAATCGCCGGGTTAGCAACCATGATAACTTGTGCATCAACAAGGTTGACTCGGAAGGAAACAGTTGTCGTTCCAGCAGGTGAGCTGCCACCGGATACATCGGTCGTGGATCTATCAGGAGACCCAGAATCATAAGAGTCGGGTTCTGACTCTTCAGGGGACTCAAGATCCTCTTCTATCGCTTCTAGCGGCTCTTCTGAAGCAAAGGCAGAGTTGCTGAAAGACTGCAAAGCCGACAAATAGTCCAAAGCGAACATGATTCGAGGACTGTCGATAGTCAACATCGCGATGAGGTGCTTATCCGGTCCAGGAGACATGGAGACCCTTGCCATGAATTGCTGCTGCACATCATTGTTGATCAGAGACATGATATTCCTGAATTTGTTTGTGTCTTGCTTCCGACTGTCACGGATCGAGAATGAATGAATCAAAAGTTCAGACTCCATGGACCCATCGGTCAACATGCGCAGTTTGACCCTGGTATCATTGAGGGAGAATTTGGACAAGCTTGACTCCTCCAGGTGGCCGGCAGGTTGGTTATCATTGGCTAGAATGAGCTCCAATCCAACACTGTCAACCTTGAAAATCATATCAAGGCGTACCCAAGTTTCCTTGTTTTCGCTGCCCGTGGCCGCATCTGCGTCTTGCTTTTGAGCCTCCGCTGCCTTGGAAGTGGCTTCTCTCGTGGGTTCAGTGACAGATGAAGGCAGCGATTCCATGGCCTCGAGTTCTTGTTGCTCAGCATCTGTGGCAAATGCGCCTGGTATGGACTTAGAAAGCGCCAACAAAAACTTGAGCTGACTCTGCGATATACGAAGATTGATCGGAGACAAAGATCCTTCAATTTCCATGTCTGGACGGGCGTTATTGGTTTGGTGTTCCAGGTAGCAAATACTGAAATCCAAATTGACTTTCTGGATCATGTCGAGCTCTTCAACAACCCCATCGGTGAAATGGAATTTGGACGTCAAACGAATGTTGCGAACGCCAGTGGAGATAACGTTCACAGCTGGACTGTCTTTGGAATCGTCCATGGGAACGAACTCGTTCTTAGCATAAATCTCACCAAGGTGAGCAGTGATAGTGTCACGGGGTCGATCATCAGCCATCACTCTGGGGAACACAAGAATAGGAGTCTTGATAACGATGTCAAGTCGCATACGGGAAGCATTTTCTTGGAGTTGATTGGCTTGGTTGGCGGCTGCCTGTCGAGCAGCATTGAATATGGCCTGCATTTTACCGAATTTAACGAGGAAGTTGATGATTTTCCGATAAGGTTCTTCCAGGAAATTGATCTTGATTGAGCCAGATCGTAGATAGACCTCAGAGTCGTAGCCGGGATAGGTGTCGCTCTCAGGATCAAACGTCTCGTATTTGAAATCCGCGAAATTCTCACCTTCGATCGTCAGAAGGCGGCGAACATCTGAATCCTCAGAGGCCCCCAAGTTAACATCATCAACCAGGGTCAAACTGCCGATTCGAGATTGAATGGTCATCGCACGGCCAACGAGGAAAATTCCAACATCTGCAGTATTCAAACTCAAGGTTGCCAGGCGCACACCATCGTTGTTGAGAATAAGTGCAATACTCTTCAGGTTAGACTTGATACGAAGCTTCCCGGCTTGCTGCGGCATGTCCTGTTGATTTGGTGTATCCTGCAAAGCTTTTTCTGATTGCGCAGCCTGGTCATCTGGCTGTTGAGGACTTGTGAACGTGAGAAGGATGAAATCCAGAAGGGTAAGCAGCGTCTTTCTCGTGACCACGAGGTTGATGGTTGATACAGAAATGTCGAGGTTCATTGCGACGCCCTCGTACGTTGACTCGAATTCCGGCGATTCAGGCTTGACTCGTACCATCTTCAAGTGGAAAAGGTCTTTGTCTTCATCCGCGTTGAATCCCTTAGACGAAATAATCCGCTTGAACTCTGGTAGCGGATTCTCTTCGATGTAATCATCCACACTCAGGGACTTGAGAATGACCTCTGCAACCATATCATAGGGGCGCATGTAAAAGTCGAGTTCGAATCCTTCAGCAACCAACTCCACGAGCAATTTATCCTTGAGTGGATCTTGGGAGTCTGCTCGGAACAACGAGCCACGCAGACGGCCAACATTAAATTTGAACTCGAAGTCTCGGCGGTGAATATTGTTCTGTGTCTCAAGGCTCTTCTTATGATGCTCTGATTCGCTTTCATGGTCATCTTCCTCATCGACAACAGGGAGGTCACGTTGCGCCGCGGGCTGGAATGATGCCGCTCGGGCTCGAGTAGCAATAGCCGCCTCTTCCTTTGCCTTCGCTTCTACCGGGCTGGGAGAGCTACTGCCATTGTCGAATTGCGGGATCGCGATGTCGATCAGCTTCATCAAACCCTTATATTTAGTATCAGACATGGAAGCGTGCAACTCAGGCAGATTTCCAGATATCCGCGTGCGAGTCAGTTGTGTGACCTTCGGTACAATACACATCTCGAGAACAAAATCGACATTGATTCGATCAATGATGTGGAAGTTCTTGGATTCAACGGTAGAGGTGAGTTGTGCTTTTGTTGCTTCCAGGCCAGGGCCGATCAGCACCTGAGTTGAATCCAGCTTGATAAGGAAGCGATCGTATAGCAAATGCTCCAGTTGCTTGTAGTCTTCCTCCTCGTATTGTCTTTTCTGCTTGGATTGAAGGTCTCGCATAGCCTGTCGGTCGACAAGCTCACTGTTGACGCTTGCGTGACCAGCATCGATAATTAGGCACAAGGAGCTTTCCTGCGTGATACTCTCGGGTACGATGATCAGAGGCGCGTGTACATCAAATTGTGCATCAACCTTCTTGTGTTCCTGCAGTGCGAACTCTAAACCAGCTCGAGTTTGCTGCCGCAGACCTTCAACTGTAGCCCCAGCAGTATCGAGCAGCGCTCCAATCGATTCCATATGCCTCTCGGGTGGCTCGAAGAATTTGACGATTCCCACAAGAAATCGTGGATTGTAAATGACTTCGATACTCTTAAGCTTGACCTTAACTGCAGAATCTGCATCGCTTTCGAGGGGATTCTTCTCCAATTGCAAATGGAAGAGACTATCCTCATCTTCAAGGTCATCCGCACTAGCTTGAGAGGCGAGATCATCATCGTCATCAGTTCCCTGTTCGAGGGCTTTTTTCGATTCGGGAAGCGAGTCCTTGACCTTGACTATTTGTGGGTATAAAGTTCCAGCAGTGGTGCCATCATACATCTTCAAGCCCCCAAGATCAAGATCGAGCAGATAGGAGTCCGGGCGTTGAAGAGCCTTCGCACGGAAATTGTCGAAAACTAACTTCATGACCTCGTTTGCAGCGCCATGAGGATCTTGCTTTAATGTGAAGCTACCCGCGCGAAGACTCCAGTTGATTTGCAACTTGGCCCACTCTCTAGGAACGTCCACGCTTTCAGACAGGGCTTTCTTCTCGTCCCAATCAATGGCATTGTATAGCTCTTGACGCTGCTCTTCGGTCATAGCTACTTCTTCAGACTCCTCCTTCTTGCTACCCCAGAACCACTCGCCCCAGGATTGCTGCTGGGCAGGCTTTTTGACACCGACGTTTTCCTTGCGAAGCTGGTTGCGAGCCAGCGATCGCCAGAACCGAATATCCTCGTAGTTGAGCTTCCATTCTAATTTCTCAAGCTCCTGGGTTTCTTCCGGTGTGAATGCCTCTTCTCGTTTCCGTTTCTTGAACAGTTTGATGTATGCAATACGATCATCCCTGCGCTCTTTGATGTAGTCCCAGGTCCATCGTCGATTGCGATCATGAATTTTGCTGAGAACTGCATCTCCAGCAAACTTCATCCAAGCACGAGGGTCTTCTTTAACAGAACACTTAGGCTGGAATCGTTTGTATTCCTGATGACGGATGAAATAATGGAAGAGATCTACCAGCATCAAGGCATCGCGATACTGGTTGTCGTCAAGGACGAAGCCCAATTCGTCAAACAACAATCGTGCTTTCATAGCAGGACGGTCATATTTGCCCGACTTGTCCATTTCCAGTCCTGCTCGGCCACTAACGGGGCGAAGCATGAATTGATTACCGTCGCCATTATCGATGGCGTCGCGTAGTTTTGTCATGAGGTCATCGTGGCTGATTCCTTGTGCTTCCGCGCCAATATCAGAGCCTCTACCAGTTCCCAATAGAGTTGCGTCTGTATTCCAGTATACGGACAGGGCACCGAGGACAGCTAGTTTGTGAGTTGTGTCGGAAGTAGATTGGATGAACGTGGGATTCCACTCGGAGTCTGTGCTAACAGCACTCAACTCCTTCAAAGTCAATCCTACAGCGAATGGATGTCCAGGGGAAGCGATCGAATCCTCGTAGCGGAAATGGACGTTCTTAATCGATATTTGCAGATTGTCCACCACAGCCGTCACCATGCTCTGGGTGAAACTTTGGTTTCGTCGTTGTTCCTCTTGACTCATACCTTCCGCATTGCGATCGCGAAGGATTTCAGCACTCTCAATTCTCTCCATCTTGAGAGCATGTGCTCGCTTATCCTCTTCGGAGGCATCGTAGTCTGCGTCCTCTTTCGGGGCTGCGAGCAAGAAGACATCTTCAATGTCGACCTTGACCGGCTTGCCTCTTAGGTTTGACCATGGAATCGATAATGTGAGTTGTCCGAGGTGACCTTCGACAACGTTCAGAGGGAGGCGTAGTTGATCGAGTGCTTCCCGGCGCAGTTCTAGGTTCCGCAGTTTGACATCGCCCGACCAGATACCAATATTGAGTTGTGTGGCGTCGAAGTTCTTCACGTATATTCCCAGAAAGCGGTTGAGCAAATTGGCAACTACACCCTCCAGCATGATTGCTAGATGTGGCCGTAAACCAGGCCGGGCGGGTGGGTTCTATGGCTAGCGATGATGTCGTTAAATGAGGGGGCCGGTATATATGAAAGATGGCCCTAGCTCTTCAAAGACAGCTCTGTCAGCAATTCATGTCGATATAACGGGTTTGAATGGGAAGAATAGGGAATCTCTCACATGTCCCCAGGACTTCTTTCCAGCTAAGTCAATTAATTCAAGCCATCCAAACAGGGCAGACCGCACGCGATACCGAGGCGGAACAAACCACCAGTTTGAACGAGATCCTAATCCAAGGATGTGTAGGAATGGGGAGGAGGGAGGGTTGAATAATGACGGAGAGTGTTGTAAAAGCGACCGAAAAGATCGCAAAGGTTGGGTATCGATAGGAAGCCAAGCTCCTGGCCCTGATTGCGTGGTTCAGGAAGGGCCGTGGCTATCTGTTACGCAAAGGCGGCGTACTGGTACTGGGGGGTAATGGGAACCACTCCAAGGTCCCAGTACAGGGAACGTGACTGCCAAGTAATTTCCACCCCGGACGTACTATCATTATAGCTCACATAATCTGATGCATGGCAACAAAAGCTCAAAAAAAAAACAAAATAGTGACCTCTCAATTTTACAAAACTGATAAATCTACTATTCAATTGATTGTTTGATTGTATTCTATCAACTTCAGGGATCTGGGATGGTACTCAACCCCCTCCTGTATTGTCGCCCGTACTAGGCCAATACAGTTGTTTACCTCGACGCAGAGTGACATCAGCCCCGTGCTGCTAGGGCGCAGCCCCCCATTTTTATGTCACGTGAAAATCACGGGATCCAACCAGTGGAAACTATATCCCCGACTTCTATGAGTTTTAGATATCAGATATTCAGGTATAGTAGTAATAATAATTTAAGATTGATCTGAAGAAAGCTCGTTCAAATCGTTTGTCTTTAATACAAGTATTAAAAGTGATTATCTTCAGTGTATCTTTGACATAAAGAGCCATTATCATGGGAACAGAGAAGACAGAGGATACTGATACAACTTGAACGTTAGCAGCAGCTGTGGTGTTTCTGAGTTTGGTGACAAGGCAGATGATGTGTTATACTCAATCCAGTACCTAGGTTTCGTACCTCGTCTGAACTCAGCACCACTTTCAGAATTGCTTGCCGAACTCAGTTCTTAGTGCTTTGTGAAGTTTGAAGTTGAGAAAAAATGAGTTTAGTGATATGATTCAAGAACGATAACTATAAAATGAGAAATTGGGTATCAACAAAGTTGTGTTACTGTTAGGGTTGGACATACATATGTCAGTAGAATAGAAGATAAGACCGATCTTGATACTATGCCCCGGGTCTCCCCCAGCTTTCCCTTGTCGTTGCCTCAGGCTGCAATGTTGAAATTCGGAAGTGCCATTCGGGTCGCTGCGGGCCGCCCGAACGGGTAACCTCACCACCAAGTCACTTCAATTCTGGATATTCTTATTTGCTCCTCGTCTCGGAATCTCACGGCCTCCCCGACTTCAATCTCGAGTCTCTTTCTGGGTTGATACCCTCATCTCCACTCTCATACCCCCTCTTCAGCTTCTTTTCAGGTCAATTGAGTGAGTTGACCGGACTACCTGGCCATACCCGAGGCTTTTCGTTCCCGCGCGGATTGCTAACCCGATTGCACACGAAAAGCTTCTTTCCTTCATCCCCCGCCATGCTGTACCGCACTACCGCCGCCCGCTCTGTGCTCCGGGCTGTCTCGAGCTCCAGTGCCTCCGTGGCTCGCTCTGCTCTGGTCAACCCTGTTTTCAAGGCTTCTCTGACCTCTTCCGCCCGCAATGCGGTCCGCCCATCCATCAAGCCCAGCTTCGCTCTCGCCGCTCACAAGCCCGTCACCACCGCCCTTGTGCGCCACGCGTCCTCTTCCAGCAAGGTAGAATAATCGGCAAACCCATGCGCGACCCTGCGAGGGTATCCTACAATCCATATACTGACCTATCATATAGGATGACGACGAGGTTGACATGATGGCCGGTATGAAGTCCGAGGCTGTACGTTATCTCTATCCACCCAATGGTCCAATTGGACAATCAACTAGCTTGGAACAAAGACTAACCTGCATGTTCGCCTTTTAGAAAGTTATCAAGGACACCTTCAGCCTGTCTGAGGTCCCCAAGGAGGCTCTCTACCTCGGTATGGCAGGTGTGATCCCCTACCTGGCCACCTCTCTGGAGACTGTCTACCTCTCCTACGAGATCAACCGCGCCGCTTCTCTCGGTGATGGTCTGCTCTTCTCCGGCCAGAGCGCTGAGCTGATGCTGCACATGCTGGAGCCCGTCCAGGTCGGCTACGGTGCCGTTGTAAGTAGACCTCTTGACGTCGATATCAATCCAACCTCACCGCCCGCTAAACTCTCTTTTAGATCCTCTCCTTCCTTGGTGCCGTGCACTGGGGTCTTGAGTGGGCTGGCTACGGCGGCAAGTTCGGCTACCGCCGTTACGCCGCTGGTGTGATTGCCCCTGCCGTGGCCTGGCCTACTCTGCTGTTCCCCACTGAGTACGCTCTTATCACCCAGTTCCTCGCCTTCACCTTCCTGTACTACAACGACGCCCGTGCCGCCGCTGTTGGCCGTGCTCCCCACTGGTACGGCATGTACCGCTTCGTCCTGACCTTCGTTGTCGGTGCCTCCATTGTCGCCACCCTGATCGGCCGTGAGCAGATCCAGCAGAGCATCGCCACCGAGCACACCATCTCTGACAAGGTCAAGGCTCTGCTCTTCCTCCAAAAGAAGGAGAAGGAGGAGGCTGAGGCCCGCAAGAAGGCTGAGATCGAGGACGCCGAGTAAATCGGATGAACCGGTACCTTCTTCGTTTGAATGTGTTGAAAGTTTGTGTTGATGAAAGGGGGGCTAATTGATGGGGAGCCCCCGTGTTCTCTCTCGATTTTTGCATTCCCCGTGATTTCCTGTAGAATATACGCAGAACGCACTAGGGCTGAAAGCTTGTTTATTTCCTTTGTTAATTGGATTGTCACCAATATTCACCAAAAATAGTATATCTGGATCTACTAGTACTACCTCTCAAGGTGTCATTGTAGGTTCTGTTGCTCTGACTCTGGCTGTATCGAGGTAAATATGCGGGACATGGCATTCTAATTATAACCTTCAAGGGACTCGGAGATTCAAGTATCAAACTCAATGGACAAAGGTACCCACGTGCACCTGGACAGTGACCATCATCTTATGCCAGTGGGTAACTTCAGGGTTGTCACTAAACCCAATGCAGTTGATGAGGACAAGTCTGTACAGAAGAAGTCAATTGGAAAGAATCAACCATTAAGAGGTACATGGACTTCATGTAGTACCATCACTATGTGTAGTACATATGCACCGGGTCACGGTCACGGTCACGGTCACGGCTCCAAGGGTTACCGTTTCCGATCGCCACAGACCGAGACCGACAAAATGCCGACTTCCCAATGCTAACGACGATCCCGGATCCCCGAACTCCAAGAGCCGCTTTATTCCAACGGTGCCCAGCTATAGAAGATCAAAATTTGGACCTATTCTTATAGAAAAAAAAATTTTAATTTCTGATTTATCTTAAATTATTGTTATAATTTTTTTTAATTCGCTTTCACTCATTAGGCATAGGTTTAGCTTAAAACCAAGGTTATCCTCCCGTCTCCCGCGATCCACGGGGGTCACCTGCATCAACCCAAGAAGGCAGTGGATGTACCCAATCTATTTGTTCTGGGCGGATCTAGTGCCGTACCACAGAAAAAAAAAACCCTTGTGGCTGACAAAACGAGGAAGGTAAACCGAGAAAAGACCATTTGAATGCATAACGAACCACCCCCCTCCCTCCCCTCCTCCTGGTTAGGTACGATAGCACAACTGTGCGCCAGATTCCCAATCCAAGAGGATTGGATCGTCGCTCACTCCTCGCGTGATCTGCTCTAAAGTGCACGTCCCTGTCCCTGGCAGGCGACAGTTCCTCTTCCCCGCGGCGAGGGGGGCCTTTTTGGGGTCCTTTAGGGTCTTGGTCTTGAAACCAGTTCTTTAGTAGCATGTCTGGTTGGTTGATAAGTTCAGATTACAGTAGCTTGGGAACTTAAACGTCACCATCCAGAACTTTGGAAGTATACTAGTAGTTTTATTGGATGAGAACAATAAGGATGATACAACTGGGCACTCCGAGTCCAGGGCTACAGTACCGGTGCTAGGCAGAGGACTACATAGTACATACTATGTATAGCTAACGTGGCCCTCTGTTCAAGCGGAGCCCCGTGGCATGCTTGCCCAGACTCCACGGTCTTGGGAGGTGGAAAATATTGATTATGTGTACACTACTAGTATCTGATGGAGACGAGAAGTGGATTCAAAGGGGGTGGCAGGGGAAAGAGAGGGGGGGATTTACCTAGGTATGTATCTTAGAGTAAAAGTGAAGGGAAGAAAAAAGAAGGCTTCGAGGGTTGTTCTTGGCTGGGACTAGAGGCATTCCTCCAGCTCGTTCGTTATTCTTCTCCAGCCAACAATTGTTCCGCATTTCTCCATGAATTTCTCCATGAATTCTCCATGAATCAGATGAGCAACGCAGGCTCCAAGAGAGGACTAGCTCGTTCGATAGAAGGAAAAGAAAACAGACAGCAAAAAAGGGGGGTCTAGAACCACTAAGGGATCGCAGGGAAAAATGGAGTGTGTCATGTGCGCGATCGACGGGGCTGATTAGCAGCTCCATGTACTTAGTTTATCCACACTGACAAAATAAGTGTCGAATGCTTTGTCCAGATTTCAATTGTCGAAGATTGCAAATGTTGGTTGTTAGTGGTAGAAGAGGGGCAATTGTCCACGTACTTCAACTTGCAGGTGTTCAAGTTTGAGTGTGCCACTGCTTTACCCTAGGGTAGTTCCGTCCATAGCCATTGGATACTAACCCCAGGCTGATATCAAATTCTATACTACACCCGGTTTTAGACAAGGGATACCAACCTGGCTTGCATAGTTGGTCAGATAACAGTGGCATATCATACATACTGTACACAGAATAAACAGTAACTCAGGAGGGCTACAGGGAGAAAAAAGAAAGGAAAAATAGAAAATAGAAAAGAATGATACACCAAATGATGCACGACCAAGTGGGGAGTGATGAGGTCTTCTGATCAGAAAAAAAAACCCCCGAACCGGATTTAGGCGGACCCCCTCCCCACTCTCTTCCTCTTCTCTGTCCATGTCGATCCACTCTCTTGGATAAAAAGGAAGGCCAACCTGGAGAGAGTCCTGGAGAGGATTGACCTGAGTTACCCTAGTTGAACCGGTTGAACTTGTGCGTGTGAGAGAGAGCTCCTTTTTGACCTTCGCCCCTCGTACGTCAACGCTCCACTTTTGCCCTGCCTTGGTGACTTGGGGCAATCTTGAACTCTCCCCACCGTAGATTTACATCTCCTCTCTCTCTCTCTCTCCCTCTCTCTCTTTTTCTTGTTCTCTTGTGGCTGTCCCTTGACTCTCGTAATTTATCTTGCTCGGGTTCATTAACCTCCCCCGCAACACCCCTCTCTGTCCGCCTCCCCACCTTCATCTCTCTCTCTCTCTTTCTCTTTCTCTCTCTCTCCAACTCGTCCCTCCTACAAAATTCACATTCTCCGCCACACACTCCGACAAAATGCGCAATCCTTTCTTCGAATTTGACGAGTCCAGTGTTGATGGCGACTCGGAACCCGCGAACGACATTGACGAGATTGATGGTCGTCAATTCGAAGTCGTTGTCCCCTCGGAAGAAACCGACGATGGTGACCGCGCCCTCTTGCAAGATGAGGACCGGCGCGGCGATGACCTAAAGGAGCGCTTTATTGGTACCATTGATCAGGGTACCACCAGTACTCGCTTCATTATCTTCGACTGTACAGGTGTACCTATTGCTAAATACCAAACTGAGTTTCGTCAGATTCACGAACACCCAGGGTATGTTTGATTTGCTTGTTTCTTCTTCTCTTCACAATGAGTTCTTCTCAATGTTCCCCTCTGTCCTTCCCCCCACTCCAACCCCTCTCCTTTAGCAAACAAATCCCCCCCTTGTCCCCTCAGCCACGATGGTGTGGAAATACTATCTATGGAATAGCCAATTAACCACGTATTTTTATTACTATTCTACAGATGGCACGAGCAAGATCCCTACGAGTTGGTGGAGTCGGTTTTCATCTGTATTGAAGAAACGATGAAAACCTTCCTGGCATTAGGTCATTCTCGATCCGATGTTGAGGCTATTGGTATTACTAGTCAACGAGAAACCGCCCTGGTCTGGGACTGGGAAACCGGTGAGCCTCTGCATAACGCCATTACATGGACCGATACTCGTACCATGAACTTGGTGCGTGAGTTGAAGGAAAAGCCTGGCGCCGAGAACCTGGTCAACCTATGCGGTCTGCCCCTCTCCACATACCCCTCTTCCGTAACCTTGCGGTGGATGCTGGACAACCTCCCGGATGTCCGGTCAGCCTATGACGATGGTCGCGCCGCCTTCGGTACTGTTGACTCCTGGTTGCTATACAACCTAAATGGCGGGGTTCAGAATAAACGCCATGTCACTGATGTGACTAACGCCTCACGAACTATGTTCATGAACCTTGAAACCCTTAAATACGACGATACCCTCCTTAAATTCTTCGATATCGACCCCACGAAAATCCGTCTCCCCGAAATCCTTCCATCTGCCGATAAAGAGGGCTTTGGTGAAATCTACGAGGGTCCCTTGGAAGGTACCCGCATCACGAGCTGTCTCGGAGATCAGGCCTCCGCCCTAGTCGGTCACTGCGCTTTCACCCCCGGAAGCGCCAAGAATACATATGGTACCGGTTGTTTCCTTCTATACAACGTGGGTGAAAAGCCCGTCATCTCCAAGCATGGCCTGCTTGGCACAGTTGGTTTTCAGTTGGGTCGGGATCGCAAACCTGTGTATGCCCTGGAAGGCAGTGTCGCAGTCGCTGGAAGTGGTGTTTCCTTCCTCATGAACAACATGGGCTTCTTCCGTGATTCCCGCAAAGTTAGCGATCTAGCCGCCACTGTCCCGGATAGCGGTGGTTGTATCTTCGTCACGGCGTTCAGTGGTCTTTTCGCACCTTACTGGATCGATGACGCCCAGGGAACGATTTGTAAGTTTCCTGGTTTTGCAACCTAAAAAGCCAATGAGCATCTGCTAACCTTTCTATAGGGGGTATCACTCATCACACTCAGCGTGGACATATTGCTCGCGCCACCATGGAAGCCGCCTGCTTCCAGACCAAGGCTATCCTGGATGCCATGGAGATGGATAGTGGCAAGAAATTAACAGAACTGGCTGTCGATGGTGGCATGAGTAACTCAGACATTTGCATGCAGGTAAGAAATCAGTCGTTGTCTCCTCACTCGTTGGTGTTTCCCAGACGCTTACCTTTCATCTCTTTCCTAGACCCAAGCCGATATCATCCAAATTCCCGTCGAGCGCCCCGCCATGCACGAAACAACCGCCCTTGGTGCTGCCATCGCTGCTGCCTTCGCCATCGATGTCTGGAGAGACTTCTCTGATCTCAAGCACATGAACCGTGCCAACCGCGCCACATTCAACCCGCAGATCTCCAAAAAGGCCAGCTCTCGCATGTACACCAAGTGGTCCAAGGCTGTTGAGATGTCTCGGGGCTGGATGAACGACGCTCATGACGAGTCGGACGACGACGACGACTTTGATCACAAGGAACATGTCGAGAATGACAAATAAAGAGCGCGTCTCTCATCTACCGCATCCATCTTCATACCAACGATTTCTTTCTACCAACAAGACACGACCGCGAGTCGGTCTGTCATTCCACCGAGGACCGAGACAGCACTATCCATTCATCCCATCTACATACCCCCGCCCAACAACACTACACCTACTTCCCAGCAACTACCAGGATTCCTCGGTCGCATCCTTCAATTCCCCTCGAGAATATCGACTTCCATATTCTCACCCTCACCTTCCATTATACATATTTAGAGTCTTCCGGATAGCCGTCTGTCCTAATACGCTTCCTGCCTTATCGGCATAGCGACCAGGACACTCAGCTTCATCCACCTCCTTCATGACGACGACAATCATGTCGTGCTTTTCACATTCAACAGCTCAGATTTCGGAATGAAGAGCTGGCTTCTTTGAACTCTTTTCTCTCTGGCCCTTTTCCCATCAAAGGTCCACTCTCAGCCCTTACTACTTTTTTTTTGCGTTTTTGGCGGTTGATTTGTCGAGCTATGTTTCGACTTTGCATTCATCTTGTGTACATACCATCTGGATTCTTTACGAAACAGTTTTTTTTTGCTCTACTATATATATGCACATGAATATATATATGTGGGAACTTGAATGAAAGAAAAAAAAATTTGGAAATTTCTCTTCATGTAGTAAAACTAGTAGAGTTCAAGTTGGTAGTCCGACTCGGAGTCGTGCCCAGGTGGGGTACTAGAAACTCAGGCTTCAAGTTGGAAGTTGGACTCAGCAGTCACTAGCACTACTACAAGCCTAATTGTACTAGTACCACCCGCATCATCTCTTGAAACTCTCATCTTGGCATTCACCTAGGTACTGTACTATGAGGCTTGATCCACGTTCAAGGAACATGGCACTCATTTGAAAACAGGTGTCGCCAACGCACGTTCAAGCCAGCTCGATCTAGACGCGACAGACCTCAACGTTGATCTTCCAAAACCTGAAGAATAAAATTAAATGTGAAGGTCCCACCTTCAATTAGGGTAGATATTACAACAAATCTGCATCATGCTTATTCCAAACTATGATGTGATGACCTTCTGCCCTGTATCAGGAATGAACTTGAAGTGAACCAGGCACCAGGGAGGGGTCGATTTGAAGTGATCGTCGGCCACGGTGAACCATAGCGGGCCAACTTATGACATCACTTCCCAAGTGTCGGACTGAGGTGCACACTGGGTTGGCACTGATAGGGACTGTGGGGGAGGCGTTGAAGGATCAAGCTTGTGATAATTAGGTACGTATGGTTAATATCAGGATTTAGTATAGATCTATAGGGTTACTATAGTATGATGTTTAGTAGACCTCATTCTGGAAAATACTGACAATGATAGTATTCGCTTGCAGGGATAGTAGGCATACAGTGTGTATGTACACAACAATACAAAAAGAAAGAAGCAAAAAGTGAAGAAAAAAAGAACAATCCACAGCAAGGAAAGTACAAAGGGAGGGAAAGAAAAGATGTCAAAGAAATGGTATTTTCAATAGAGACGCCCGAACGATCCGGGGAATGCAGGAGGGAACCGACCCGTTCCTAATCAAACATAAAACACAGGAGAGAAGAATTTGGTTGGATACATCGGGAGAAGATTATGCTTTATGCTTATTCAGTCGCTGTAGGCGGCTGCTCGGTTCCAGTGGCGGAATTTAATCCAGGTACCTGCAGTGCCTCTGGCAACTTCAGCGGCGCACTTGGCGACGATGATAGTTTGTCAAGCTTCTCCCCCTTAAGGACTTTCTCCATTTCTTCCTTGGTGAGGGTTTCATACTCGATCAGAGCCTTGGTCAGGAGTTCGAGCTCGTGGCGCTTCTCTGTCAGAATCTTGGTTGCCTTATCCCGTGCCTCTTCGACAAGGCGGCGGACTTCACCCTCAATCTCTTGCTTGGTTTCAGAAGAAAGGCTATCGTAGTTGCTGGAAAGATCAACATTGCCTAGCTTCTTGGAATATCCAAAGCGAGTGATGAGGGTAAAAGCTGTCTCTGTAGCTTGTTGAATGTCCTAATTACATTGTTAGTATTGATGATACGACTTGATTCGGGTCATGAAAACTTACTCCAGAGATACCGCTCGAGACATTCTCGGGACCGTAGATCAACTCTTCGGCAGCCCGGCCACCCATGGCAACTGCAATATCGGACAAGAACTCGGAATAGTTTCGTGAAACGGCATCCATTTCCGGAAGGAAGTGAGTCAAACCAAGAGCCATTCCACGCGGGACAATAGTAATCTTATACAAGGGGGTTGATGAAGGCGAGAAGTAGGAAACAAGGGCATGACCAGCCTCGTGGTAAGCAGTCGACATCTTATCTTTGTCTTGAATGATACGGCTGCGAGCCTCAGCACCCATCATGATCTTGTCTTTAGCCCAGTCAAAGTCGAAAGAGCCGACCTTGGGCTTGCGGTCACGGCTGGCGTGGATTGCAGCCTGGTTAACGAGGTTCTCCAGATCCGCACCGGAGAAACCGGGGGTACCGCGGGCAATAACAGCGACATCGACATCAGTTCCGATCTGGACTTCTTTCATGTGGTGTCGCAGAATATCCATGCGGCCACGGACGTCAGGGAGACCAACAGTGACCTTACGGTCAAATCGACCGGGTCGAGTCAGCGCCTTGTCGAGCAATTGCGGGTAGTTGGTAGCACCGAGAATGATAACACCACTGGACTGAGAGAAGCCGTCGAGCTCGGTGAGCAGCTGGTTAAGCGTTTGCTTGACGTAGGCAGCATCACGCTCGTTCCTCTTTGCACCTATCGCATCCAGCTCATCAATGAAGATGATAGCAGGGGATTTACCGCGGGCTTGATTGAAGAGTTCACGGACACGCTTGGCACCGACACCAACGTAGACCTCATCGAACTCAGAACCAGACATGTAGAAGAACGGGACACCAGCTTCTCCCGCGACAGCACGGGCCAGTAGAGTTTTACCAGTACCAGGAGGACCGACCAGAAGAACACCCTTGGGGAGCTTACCACCCAGGGAGGAGAAACGCTCGGGGTTGAGCAGGAACTCAACGAGCTCTTGCAGCTCATCCTTGGCTTCATCACAGCCGTGGACGTCGCTGAACCGCACGTTTTGTTGCTGGGGCTGCGCTTCATTGGTCTGTGAGCCTCTGATGTTTTTCAAAACACCGGTAGTCTCGATCAAGATGGTAACCACGACAAGTGACAGATAGCTGAAGAATCCGAAAATCAAAAGGAACTTAACCCAGCGAAAGACCACGCTGCTCAGAGACTCATCCACAACAACGTATAGAGGGGCCTCCTTCGCACCAGTACCGGTTTGCCGTGTGGCCATGCCAATCTGGCCGCCACCGGTCTGGGCAGCGACAGCCTGGCCAACAGCCTGAAGTTGTTCCGATTTGAGACCTGGGGCTTGCGCTCCAAAACCAATAGCATCCGCACCACCAACCCGCTGCAGAGCCTGGGCAAAAATAGCCTCTGTTGTCGAATTGCTTGCGAATTGAGCGGTCCGGTATCTTTCCACGACAATTGCGGGCATGTTCGCACGCAGAAGAGCCTGGTAAAAGGCATTCTGGGCATTGGCGCTATTCGGGTTGTTGTTCGCGGTCTTCTCCTTCTGTGCAAGTAGGTTCTGCGAAGATCCTCCAAACATAAACCTTTGTTGTTGGAGCTGCGAAAGGCCTCGCGGCTTTGGTGCGGTCCATAGCGGATTATGACGAGATGAGTGAGATAGTGACCCAGACGAAATGGAGCGAGTGCACGGAGTTATGAGGGCGCGTGTGAGGGTCGGAGTTAGGCCGGACCGTTTCAAGGAAGCAGTCAGAAGACTGGACATGGAGGGCCGGAAATCGGATGACACTGCAGCAGCATTCTGTTTCACATTCATAAATGTTAGCGATGGTAACCTGGGTAATGATGAAGAGAGTAGAGTCATTCGCACCAGCCGGGGAATGGACGCTTGGAAGGCCATAGTTATCCGATAAACGGCGGCACTTGGCCGCGTGAGAAGGGAGAATCTGCTCTCCGGGTATATGTTAGAGATGACCGAGGGGAACGATCAAAGAGATGTGGCCTTCACGAAAGGACAACAGCCATCACTGATTAGAAAGCGGAGGCGAGGGGGAACGGTGACGATGGCTTTTACTCCGCTGCTGCGGCGAATGTCGGTTGCCACCTGGGCGTGTCCGGACACCCGTACTAGGAGGTCACGTGAGATTCTAACATATTCCAATGGTTCCAAGGCCAAGAAACATGAAATATACTAGTGCAAATTGTACATTTAGTTAGAGAAAATAGAGTAAATTTAGTAAATTGTCGGAAGCTCATTAGTGAAATCTGAGGAGCATCTTGGAGAGGTACTAGTATTGTTAGGTGTTCAAGCTATAGAATAGATACAGGTAGGTTATAGTAGCCAGGTGTATACTTGTAGCCTCAGGCTGCCAAATAAGTATAAATCCAAAAGTGGAAGTCACGCTTAGTAGTGTTCCTGTGCGGCCCATGGTTCCGAGTCCGTTCGAGTCCGTTCTCACCGAGAGACTTCAAGTTGCTTAACTTCTTCTGGAATTACAACCTGTCACAGTGCACGTATTTGTTGAAAAGAGTTAACAGGTACACCACTTCGATAATTTCACCTGCAGGAAACCCAGAGATTTGATCGATAATGTTCGTTGGTAGCCCCACAGCCTCCGAACTATCCTAGCCAGCAACGAGGATATGGGCCATGCATGAGCCTGGGCCTGCACACTTGCACCGAGAATCACAAAGATCAGACCAGGGATTGTCTATATCTAGGCTCACTGTGATCCGAAGAGAGCCAGTATGGCCCCGAGAATGATCTTTCTAGTGGGAAGTCCATTACCTCACAGCCTAGATTGGGAGAAAGACCAACTTCTTAATTCACCACTTCCACCATTCTATGATAACGAAGGTACTGACCCAGATCACTCGCTCTTTGATCTGGACCGGTCCTCCGTAAAATGGAGAGTTCTTCAGCCACCATCCAGTTATCAACCGGATAACCCTCATACCACTTTCTATTACGGCCCAGAAGATCCCAATTTTTTGACCACGAAACAACTTCCCTCTTCCAAAGGTTCATGCATAGAGGGAAATTCAGTTTTATCAGAATTCTACAAACATTCCTTTGGAGTCCATCAAAATTCTGATGCCGATGTCTCCGAGTTGGAATACATTACCCAAGAGAGTGGGACGACATCGGACAGCATGATTTCTACTGTCGGCTCATCAGGAAGGAGAGAAGCAATTGAATCACCAACAGATTTCCAGATCAGTGGCCCGTTCTGTGACCTGCAGGATATCCCGACAGCGGCCTATCTTGAATCAATTGTTCCGCAGACTATGACGGTGAACTTGATTGTAGGTGTTATTGCAATACATCCACCACGCCGTGTGGTGACACGGCAGTGGAAGACCGAATTTGACATTATTGAGATGGTCGTTGGAGATGAAACAAGGATGGGGTTTGGAGTTAATATCTGGCTTCCATTGAAGCGGAGTGCCTCTGCCGCCGCCGCCAAGACCAACCAGATCGATCGCCTGAGTCGATCTCTGTCTAGGCTTCGACCTCACGATATCATCTTGCTTCGGACAGTAGGGCTGGGTTCATTCCAGAATCGGGTGTATGGACAAAGCTTACGGGGTGGAATGACCCAAGTCGACCTTTTGCACCAGCTGCCTGTGGACACGACGGATGCGGGTGGGGTTTTCCAAGAAAGTAACTTTCATGACTTATATGCCGATCAGCCGCTGCTGCTTCAGAAAGCTCGCCGGGTACGCGAATGGATCTTTCGATCTGTGACTTTCACGGATAAAGAAGGCGGTCACTGTTCAGGAATGTCAACAACACATGGCCATCGGCTGCCTCCGGACACGCAATAAAGGGGGAGGGGGGCAAAAGGGAGACAAGATACCTTCAGCTTCAGGGCCCGCAGTTGGCAATCGTCTCAGTCAGATGATGGGCACAGTGGTGCGACGGAAGGGGTCATTGTTTTTCCCACGAGACCGAAACCAACGACCCCCAGAAGATTGCCACCCTACTCCATACAGTACTCAGGGGCGACATCGTCTGACCTACGAGGCAAGGTAGGGAGTACACACGCATCTTGAAGGTTCGCGGGGAAGCTAATTCGGCGGTACCGATCCAGTCAATGAGCAGGACCAGGATACATACTGGACCGTAGTTTTAGCATTGGATGTATCGGGACCGAGATGGGCTGGGGGCTGGACCCAGTGTGACCCGTCTTGGGATGCGGCGACTGCTAGTTACTTAATTAATTTGTTAGTTAGTCTAACACCGAGATGTACATGTCAGCTTGTTGAATCATGTCAATGGTGGTTACAGTGTCAAAATGAAAGTACAACATGTTGCAGCAGCCCAATTGAACAATCAAAAGCAGTATAAGCATATGTAAACAGTTCAAGAATGTCCTATATCTGGTGATGGCAGATATGTGTACTCCGTACTCCGTAGAATACAGTGTATACGTACAATGTACAAGTGACTCCACCAACCCCTTTTCGCTGCAAACGTGCCTTCCCCAATCACGGCCTCTCACGTGCCCCACCTACCTTTCCTCTTTCCCCCCCAAAAATAAATCAAATCCATCAACGGCCAGGTGTTCCCTAAATAATGCTATTTCCTCCTACATCTTCAAGTTAGATGATATCTGGACTCCAATCTTCCCATCTCCCTTTTTCTGATCTGTTCTATTCCATCTCAACTTACTTACCCCACACATCATGAAAGGTATGTTCTACTGCAATATGATCTTCCCCCCCCCTCCCCCTCTCCCCTCT